>CM052811.1:73942146-74086770 GCA_028533885.1 Nasua narica | reverse complement strand
CCCCCCCCCCCCCCCCCCCCCCCCCCCCCCGCCTCCCGCAACTTTGCCACGGACGTGTATATTTCACTCCTCCGCCCCCAAATAATAAAATGGATAAATATTCTAAGGGGATGCTATTTACAAAGGCACAACGTAGTTACTTTTTACTTTTCTTTAAAGCACAGTTTTAGACAGAATTTTTTAACCTATGTCAAAAAAGGGATCTTGTTCTTTAAAACTGCCAAGCTTCCCAAGTGCGTACATGCTAAATACATAAGGAAAAGATTATGGATACATGATCAAATGCATGTTTCAATCCCCTGTGCCAGTTTTCTTTTTTTTTTCTTTTCTTTCTTTCTTTCGTGTGAGCGCACGCGTGTGTGTTGATGAAAAACATTTTTCTTGTGATACATTATTCGGCACATTCTATGGTATTTTTCACAGTTTCTACATGTTTGACATTTTAGCCAAACCTGTTAGGAGGGGAAATCAAATTGAAGAACTACAATATTTAGCTTTCAATAACCACTGCCAATATAATAATTGAGGGAAAGCGAAGTTCGGGGGGCATGATATTTTAGTATAAATTTTAAGAACTCAAAGATTTACTACCAACAGTTAAGGGGAGATAATAAAGTGATTTTTTTAAAAATGTATAAATATTTTAAGCTGTGTATGCTATAAGGAGAGAAGGAGGAGGGAAAGTTAAATAGGAGGAAAAAAGCGCCTGGCAGAAATCAAAGTTTTCTATAATGAGAAATTTTCTATAGAATACAGGTCAGGAATAAATTTTTGTTGTGAACTAGACGTCCCACAAAATGTTGAATTACCTGAAATTTGTGTGTATGTGTGTTTGAAATTAATCTTAAGGTCATGAGTAGGGGCGTACTTCTTTAGTCTAGCGGCCCCTAAGTGAAAAGAGTGGATTTCTGGCATTTTCTTTTTCATAGCAATTCCGAGTACAGGATTGCCGAAATGTAGAATCATTTTTGAACACGCACCCTGAGGCCACAGGGCAATGAAGAACATTTTGAAGGAGTCAATAAAATAAAATAAAACCAGCCACAGCATTCTTCGGAACGTGATACCATTGCTCCTGGTGGCCTGGTCGCTCAGTGTGTCCTGTTTTTTCCCCTCAATGAGCAAACTCCTCTGGAAGCTGGAGAGAGTCCCAGCTGAGCACTGAGCAGAGAGCTGTCTCTGTCTTTGCTTGCAGTTGTTTTTGTTTTTGTTTTGTTTTGTTTTGTTTTTTTTGGTTTCTTTTTTTTTTTTCTGTAGGAAAAGCTCCATTTTGTATCAGAGAATTTTCAGATGCTTCTTGCCAAGGTACGTGTACATTATCACACCATCTCCAAAGAATCCCGTGATGTGTGTGATTCGGGAAAAGTACTCTGCTTGCTTCCAACGGTCTCGTTCGTTGTAGACTACAAAGAGTTAAATGATGTTTCTTGTTGTAGAATTAATCAGATTCATATTAGCAGTAGTAAATGTCATGTTGGCACCTTTTCCTTCTCACACATTACAGTTTCAAGTCTTTGCTATGAGGAAATAATGAAGTCAAGATATGCAGTGCCGTATACCGGGCATCTTTTTTTGTCAGTCTGCATAAGAAATGAATTGTATCTGCTACTAAGGGGGTCAGAAGAGCAGCAAGTTAAGAAGACTGCTTAGAGAAATGACATGTCAAAGGAAACAAAAACTAATTTTTTAGTACTTTTCAGGTGGATTGCCATTTTGGAATTAAAATTGTTCACACATACCCCCGATGCAATAAGACTTGGTTCATTTTGTTGCTAAACACCAAGTAGTTTTGAACTTCTCACAGTTTACTTACCAAGATCAATAAAGCACAGATGATCTCCTCCAAGGCAAACTTGAGCGCCACCAGGAGAGGGAGAACCCGCCCATTTTCCCCGCACCAGGGACGGTATGGGAGGGTGCTCAGGGGTTTAGCACGGTGTGACTTTGCATGGTGGGCACATCTCTCAGTCCTTTCAGAGAGCAAGATTTACCTGGAGCAAGTTATTCAATCTTTCCCAACCCCCTCCTTTTTTGTTTAACCATAAAATGAAGATAATAATAGTACTTATCTTTGCTAAGTTTAAGGTAGTCAAATCACACAAAACGTTTGAAATATGCTCCCAAGGAGACTGAGCATAGACTGAATGCCTCAATAAATGTTAGCTGTCCTATAGATTCACGAAATTTTTAATTTGCTCAATGAATGTTTTTACAGCACCTGCTAGGTTGAATATTTGAGAGATTCAAGAAAAGAATTGACTTGGGCCAGATGGATTGAGGCGGGTGATATTTTAAAAGGTGGTATTACATAAAATCACCCACTGTAGTAGAGAGTAGAGAAAGTCATAGCTCATAACTTGGTAAAAAAGGCAAAATAATCCTCACTTATAAGCTCCTTGCAAGGCTGAGGAGGTAGCATCAGAAGAGACTCATGAGAGAATTGCATTGCATTCAGTTGGACACCTATCTTCCACCAGTCACAAAAATTATATCAAAGTGGATTAAAGACTTAACTGTAAAACCTGTAACTGAAAAACTACTAGAAGAAAACAGGGAAAATGTTTTTTGACAAGAGCCTTGGCAAGGATTCTTTGGTGAGACGCCAAAAGCACAAGTAACAAAAACAAAATTAAATAATTGGGTCTGCATCAAACTAAATATTTTCTGCGCAGTAAAAGGAAAAATTAGCAACGAAAAAAGACAACCTACGGAATGGGGAAAAAATTTGTAAGCCTTAAATCTTCTAAGAGGTTAATGTCCAAAATATATAAAGAACTTATACAGCCAAATAGTAGTAATAATAATAACAACAGCCTGATTAAAAGATGGGCAAAATCTTGAATAGACATTTTTCCATCGAAGACATACAAATGGCCAACAGGTGCATGAAAAGCTGCTCAGCATCACTAATCATCAAACGCCAATCAAAGCTACAAGGAGATATCACATGATACCATTAGAATGGCTAGTGTCCAAAGGCAAGGGAAATGGAAACGTGTGCACTATTGGTGGGAATGTGAATTGTTGTGACCACTATAGAAAACAATATGGAATTTCATCAAAAAATTAAAAATAGAACTACCAGATGACCTAGTAATCCCACTTTCTTGTTTTTAAATTTATTTTATTTTATTTTTTTTAGTAATCCTACTTCTGGCTATATATCCAAAGAAAACAAAACCATTATCTCCAAAGGATATCTGCATCCCCCATGTTCATTTCAGCTTTATTCACAATAGCCAAGACATGGACAAAACTTAAGTGTCCGTTGATGGTTAAATGGGGATACTATTTAGCTATAAAAAAGGAAGAAAGGGGTGCCTGGGTGGCTCAGTTGGTTGAGCAACTGCCTTCGGCTCAGGTCATGATCCCGGACTCCCGGGATCGAGTCCCGCATCGGGCTCCCAGCTCCATGGGGAGTCCGCTTCTCACTCTGACCTTGTCCCTTCTCATGCTCTCTCTCACTCTCTCTCTTTCCTAATAAATAAATAAATAAAATCTTCAAAAAAAAAAGGAAGAAAAATCTGCCTTTTGCAAATCTGCCTCTTGCAACAACATGGGTGGATCTCAAGGACAGTGTGCTGAGCGAACTGACTCAGTCAGAGAAAGATAAATACTGCCTGCTCTAACTTCTATGTGGAATTTTAAAAAGCCAAACTTGTGAAAGTAGAGAGTAGAGTGGTGGATCCAGGGGCTGGAGGTGGGGTAGAGGAAATGGGGACATGTAGGTGAAAGGCTCCACACTCTCAGCTATAGGATAAATAAGTTCTGGGGATATAATGTGGAGCCTGGTGATTATAATGACTAATACTGCATTCTAATACTTGAAGGTTGCTAAGAGAGTAGGCCTTAAATGTTCTCACCACTCACAAAGCGTGGTGATTCTGTGAGGGGATGGGAGTGCTAGTCAGCCTTATTGTGGTAATCATTTTGCAATATACATGTGTATCAAATCATCACATTGTACATTTTAAATTTACATGTGTTATATGTCAATAATCCTCAATAAAGCTAAGGAGAAGAAAAGGAAGTGACTCGGGGAGACTTTTTTGGTATTTCTTAAACACTACTCTTCACTATACGTAAGGATTTCTTTCCTCCTTTTCTCTCTGGTCCTCTGATGCTTTTTATAATATATTCCTTAGTTTTCTATTTCTCTCTCTCCTTGTCTATCATTTCTTTCTTTTTGTCACTGTCCTAACATTCAAAGGCTTTGTTTAACAGTTAGGCAAAAGCAGTTATTTCTTCTCAGATGAAAATATCTTTTTGTAACATTATTTTTTTTAAGTGAGCTCTGCACCTGATGTGGGGCTGGAACTCATGACCTTGAGATCAAAGGTCATGTGCTCCACCAACTGAACCATGCAGGTGTCTGCATTTTCTAACTTTTTCTGACATCACATCCTTTGCAAGCATACTGAGAAGCAAGTGAAACTTGAGATAATAAATGTTTTTGTCAAAAACGTATAAAACTAAGTGCACCTAGAAAACACACCATCTGATACCTCCTAACCACACATTTTCTAACTATAATTTTGAAATCAGCTTTATTTCATGTAATAAAAATTACCCATTTTTGTCTGATTTTGCGAGTTTTGACAACTATATGTAGTTGTGAAATCTCGTACAATCAAGATACAGAACATTCTCATCACCCCAAAAAATCCCTTTGTGCCCCTTTATAGTTAGTTTTCTTCTGTAATTCCAGTCTTACAACCACCGATCTACATTCCATTAATACAATTTTGCTTTTTTTTTTTTTTTTACAATTTTGCACAAATGGGAATCATAGAGTATGTAGCCTTTTGTATATGGCTCTCTGATGTAGCTTAATGGTTTGAAAGTTCATGTGTGTTGTTGAATGTTTCTGTACTTCCTTCCTTTTAATGGCTACATAGTATTCCTTTATAAGAAAATATCACAATTTGTTTATTCATTAGTGGGTGGAAATTTGTGTTTTTTTTCAGTGCCTGGTGATTATGAAGAAAATTATTATGGACTTTTCTTTTTTTAATATTTTATTTATTTATTTGAGGGAGGGAGAGAGCAAGAGAGCAAGCACATGTGTTGGTTGGGGGTGGGCAGAGGGAGAAGCAGGCTTCTCACTAAGCACAGAGCCCAATGTGAGGCTTGATCCAAGAACCCTGGGATCATGACCTGAGCCAAAAGCAGATGCTTAATCAACTGAGTCATCCAGATGCCCCTGTTATGGACTTTTTATTATGACTCTTTATGTGGATATATGTTTTTATTTTTCTTGGGTAAACACCTAGGAGGGCATTGCTTGCTCAAATGGTGTCTGCATAACTTTTTAAGGAATTGTCAGATTGTTTTCCCAAGTGGTGAACTGTTTTACGTTCCCATCAGCAATATATGAGTAAATAATTTTAATTTTTCTTTAAGTAATCTCTACCCCCAATGTGGGGCTCGAACTAACACCTTGGAGATCAAGAATCCCATGTTCTACTAGCTGAGCCAGCTGGGTATCCCTATGAGTGAATAGTTTTAAAACTGAAAAAAAAATAGTATTTGAACTTTATAGAAGATTCAGTTCAAGTCCAAGTTTTGAGATCACCGACTATGACCAGGTAATGTATCTGGTACTCTGGGAGAATACCAGACCTCCATGAGGTCATAATCAACATTCATAAATGACAGCAATATAAGGCAGGTTGTGACAATTGCTTTAATAAAGACAGAAGCAAATTCCTATGGGATTTTATGAGAAGAAAGGAAGGATTATCTTCAATAAACTATTACTTGAAAGAAAATAAGGCAATCATTTCTCCATGCAGTTCTGTTCAATTCACTTAACCTTGGCCTGGCAATTAAACCTTTCAGTGCTATTTCTTTGTGGGTAGTTAAAAGGATCAAGTGAGCAAATATTTGTGAGAGTTCTGTGAAAAACATCAGGTGTTGCCAAAACATAGAGTTATATGTGTGCTTTTCATCATCCTGTAATCACCACCTTAAATAGCATGTGTAGAAGTGATCTTTACAGACCAGAATGTCTCACATTTAATGCATGCAAATCACATGGGGTCCCCATTAAATTCAGATTCTGAGTCAGTAGATCTGGAATGTACCCTGAGGTTCTACCTTTCTCACAAATGTCCAGGTGAAGATGTTGCTGCTGATCTAGAGATCTAACCTTCAGGAGCAAGGCTAGAGTTTGTCCTTTGGGTAGGGCCCATGTTTCAATGAAGTTTTGTCAACAGTCTTGGCCATCTTCTTCAGTTCTGTCCACCAAGACTGTGGGTTCTTTCCAAGGAACCTAGTCTCCTGTGTCATTTGCTCCAACAACAAAATACCCTGGCTCACTGATTCTTGGAATACAATGAGATTTTGAAATTTTCCTCAACCTTAGCTCCAGAATTCAATTCTCATTGGATTCTCTGACACCAAGTATGGTCTCACAAAATGGTCTCTTTTGGACTGAGTCTTAACCTACAGCATTGCCTCGTATCTTCATTTACTGGGTCTGACATGTAATTGTACTAACAATACTCAGTATGTCTCGGGGCCACTGATACCCCTGCAGGGTTACTGTCCACTTTGTATTTTACATGAATTCCATGTGAGTTTTGCTTAGAGGGTACCATTTTTAATGTAAATGGTGGTCTATTGAGTTGTGTCAGGTTTCCACACTGACACAGGATTTGCGATTTATGGCGCACTTCCACAGAGAATAATTTATCTGGACCCTGAAACAACCTTCTGAGGCAGGAAATCCAGCAATTAACCCCATTTCTCAGCTGGAAAAACTGAGTTTAAATAAATTTTGGGGAGTTACCATCATAGGGCTAGAAATAAGGGAATTAAAAAAAATACAACCGAATCTACCCTTTCTCTTCCTCCATTTTCCACTTTTTTATGTCTATACTTTCCACCTGCCCCACCTAAAGCAAAAAATGAATTCCAGCAAAAACCATAATGTATTTAAATTGAAAACACTTTGCTTCCACTTGGTTTTATCACCTCTGAGTTAGTCACCCGACCTTTCATATTTCCATTGAAAGGTGATTTTTCAGTTTGACGTGACCATTTGACCTCATGCCTTTGTCTCCCTACTGTTTTAAGATAACACCAAACTGGGCAAAGGAAGTTAGCATGTGGAGTGGCATCTAGAGAAGGGTTTCATCCATGTTTCCCTAAGATCCAGCACGGTGAGGGCATACTGAAGATAAAATGGATAGATTTGATTCTCACATTCAGGTGAAGCTAATGTTGGCCAGGGGAATGAGTGGAAGAGATCTGTGGGGAAGTGAGAGCAGAACTTTGGGTAGCAGGGTGGCATGAAGAGGCCATCCTCGAATCCCCTAGATCCTTAGGAAACCTTGCAGGTGCAACCATGAGCAGCATATGGTGGAACACAGGGCTCACTTGCACTGACGTAAGGGCAGGACTGGAGGCCATAGGGAAACCCAATGATTTTTGGCTGCCATCTCAAACTGAACCAAGAAACAATTTGGTCCAGAATTAAAGCTCACACTTATAGCCACCCCCTTCCTGGCTCCTGACAGTCGGGAGTCTTCAGACAGTCAATATCAATTTTCTTTTGTCTTTAGACCTCTGCCTGAGAGATTTGAGCAGTCATTCACCCAATCTGAGGTAGGACCATTTCAAGTGATTCACGAGACAACACTTGTTAAATCTACTTCCTTTTCTAAGAACCATGGAACTGAAAAAAAAGCATCACTGGGTGTGACAGGTATTTATACTGTTGAAATCAAAACACAAAAGATATGTTAAGACAATATGCCTTCAACATACATGACAGACAAAAGACAAAATTCTCAATATACAATTATAAATTTCTAATAAAATATTAAACCTCCTTAAATCCTTCACCAAACTTCCTTTAAAGTTCATACCTTACCTACAATCAACTTTGGAGCAATGCCATTAACTAAAGTCCTTATTTACATTTCACTCACTTTTCCACTAATGTCCTTCTATTCCAGGATTCTAACCTGGATCTCTTGGTGGATTTCCTCCTTGGTCTTCTTCATTTTGCAATAGTTCCTTGTCTGTATCTTGTCGCTCATGACCTTAACACTTTTGGAGACAACTTGGTCACTTGTTTTATAGACTGTCCCCCAATTTGGGTTCATCTGATGTTTTCTCAGCTTGGACCGAACTTACACAGTTTCGGCAGAAATATCACAAAATGATATCATTTCTTTTCCAGTGGATCATATGGGATTCACTGGGTTGATACATCTAATTATTTATGATACTGACTTTAATCTGTTGGTTATGATGATGTCTGCTGAGTTTTCCAACTGTGAAGGTCCTGTTTTTCTCTCTGTTGCTAACAAATATCTTGGGAGAGATGCAAAAACTATGCAAATTCTGGGTCTCCTTAATTTTGGGATAATTTTTAAAAATATCATTTTCTAGGCAACAAAGTAAATAAAAATAAACTATAGTCTTATTACACTAAGAAAGAATTTCTACCTGTCAAATTATCTGAGAAAAAACCCCTCACAATATAGTGGTTATTCCACATTGAAATTTATAGAAATAATATTCTAATTATTTTAGGGCAAATAAGTAATCAACCTGCAATTTCATATTATTTAGAAAATAATGGTATTGTGAATGATACATATCCAAAATTAATTATGGAAATTGCCAAACTTAGAGGAAAATTCATATCATTAAATTTCCATTAATTAATTTAATAAAGACTTTTATATTTTGCTCACCATATTCTGAACACTACATTAATGGTAAACAAAGCAGACATGATCCCTGTGGTAGTGATTATAAAGAAAATAAATAAATTAACCTTTCATCTCAAGCATCTTTAGAGGAAATCATCAAATAAATCTAGGGAAAACAAGAGAAAAACAAATTAATGAAATAGAAAATAGAAAAACAGTAGAATTAATAAGTAGCTTATAAAACCAAGTTCTGTCCTCTTGGAAATGCAGGCACACGTGTCAAGGCTAATCAGGAAATTTACCAACAGCATCAGAACTCAAAAGCTCCATGAGAAAAAGATAAACTTCTTTTTGCCCCAAGGGAAAACATTAACGAAGGACACAGAGAAGCAGTTCATGAAAGAATATATAAAATAGCCAATATGCATGGTTAACTTCACTAGTAATTAACAGTTAAAACAGCGAGATCATGTCCCCCCGCCCCAATCAAGCTTACACTGAAGAAATGGAGACACCCAGAGCTGGTAGGGTTGCATGGAGAACACGTTTACACATGTTGATGGGGGGCTTCTATGTAACCAGACATTAAAAATCTCCTCAGTGCTGCTTACTAATTATGGTCAGGGTGCAGACAGGCAGTGGCCCCCTCTGTGGGGTGGTAGGGGGAGGTTGGCAGGGGGAAGGCATTTCCTGGGGAATTCAGAGAACTGAAAATTTTATAGTCCCTAGTAGAGAGAAAATAAAGGTATCAAAAAACGATTTCATTAGTGAATAACATCTGAGAAAAAGGAGAGGTTTATTTATCTATCTCTTTATTTATTTAAGATTCTATTTGTTCATTTGCCAGAGAGAGAGAATACGAGCAGGCAGGACAGCAAGGGGAGAGGGAGAAGCAGGGTCCTGATGTGGGACTCGATCCCAGGACCTTGGGATCATGACCTTAGCCGAAGGCAGACAGACGCTTAACTGACTGAGCCACCCACACACTCTGAGAGGTATTTTTATATGAAACCAGCCCAGGATAAAATGAACTGGAGAAGCAAACATTTGGCTACTCCTTCTCAAACCCAAAACTCTCCTAGCACACCCCTGGAAAGAAATACATGCTCCAGATGACTTTCACTGCATAGATGGGTGATTCCAAGAGTCCCAGGGTTGTGTAACCTATTTTTGACGAAGGAGGTAATTATGAATGAAAACCTTAGTAGTAAAGAGTATTTTTTTATTACTCTCCTTAAAAATAAGTGTTACTCTAAAGTCATGTTGGAACACCCGACAATTGCATGACTAATACGTGTGTGTGTGTGTGTGTGTGTGTAAGTCTTGACTCATCCAAAATTCCCATGCCAAGAATATCTGGATTAGTTTCTCTATGAAGCAAGCTGAGCTTAAATTCACTTCGTTTATAACTAAGTCAAGATTTCAAAGAGTTTCTTGAGCCATTAGCCCAGTTATATTCTAAAAAAAATATTTATTACACATCGAAATTAGATATTTTCAAATTCCTCACTAGGAAACATATTTCTTATTTCTGTATCTGGGCACAGATTTAGTTCCTGCTTTGCGCTCAGTGCAAAGTAATAGTTACCTGCTTTTTGCTAAGTATCCCATCACTACCTCTAGGCCCTGGGGATAGGATTAATGGAAGCATTTGGAAAACATCCATTTTGATCATTCCTTTCACTAGAGTTGTTTCTATTTCCCTTTTACCTCAGTTTCCTCTTTTGTAACAAAAAAAAAAAAAAATTGAGCCGCACTGTGCCCACTATCTCTTTGAAGACACCAGTGGTAAATTTCCTATGTATTTGCAGTTATAATGCTATTGAATGCTCAGGCCTCCCACAAGGAATGTGTAGCAATGTAGTTAAAAGCACAGATTTCAGAATCTGAGAGAACTGGGCTTCGATCTCAGCCTTGTCTCTTGTTGCCACGAGAACCTCAACAAGGATCTGGACCACCATATGCCTCAGTTTCCCCCTCTCTAAAGTAGTGAGGGCACCATTACTATATCCAGTCATTGGAAGGATTAAAGGCTGGGCATAATACATATCACAAAACAAGTATTCCATTAACATTAACTACTATTAATATCATAAATGGTAGATATTAACTAATACTGTTGAAACTCACCCATAATTATGTGACACATCTTTGAAGCTTATGTATTTCAAGACCCAGAATAGAAAAGTGGTCTTTTGTTTTGGTCACTCATTCCGTGTACCCTGCATTAAGATAAGTATTTGACAAGGTTTCTATTTAGAAACAGATTTTGTTCTCCTTTTCCCTAAACCAAGTCAACACACACTATTTCTAATAGCCAACTAAATTGCTTGTTGTAAGCAGAGTCCTGAACCAACAGGAAGAAATGCATGGTTTAATTCTTTTGTCATTTGACTTTGGGGAATTAACTTTGGGGAATTTCAGCAGTGTCTCTTGCCCTTATTTCTAAAATGGGGAGGTGGGTAAAGAGAAATGAATTTTCATGACCTTTAGTTTTTGGAGCAATTTTAGATTTATAGCACAGTTAAATGGAAGGTATAGATATTCCTCAGATACCTCTTACCTCAATACTTGTATAGCCCCACCCATTATCAATATTCCCAACCAAAGCAATACATTTATTCCAATAGATGGACCTACACTTACACACCATTGTCACCTAAACTCCACAGTTAACATTAGGGTTTGCTTTTGATGGTGTCCATTCAATGAGTTTGGATTAATGTATAATGACATGTATCTACCCTTATAGTATTACACAGAGTAGTTTCACTGCCCTGAAATCCTCTGGGCTCCACCCTCTCCCTCTCCGCTAACCCCTAGCAACCCTGATCTTTCTGTTTTCTTCATAGTTTTGGGTTTTTCAGAATGTCATATAGTTGAAGTCAAATAGTATGCAGGCTTTTCAGATTGACTTCTTTCACATAATAATATGCATTTATATTTCTTCTACGTTTTTTCAAGTATAAATAGCTCATTTCTTTTTAGCATACAATAATATTCCGTTATCTGGATGGATCCTCATTTATTCATTCACTTACTAAAATACATCTTGGTGGCTTTCAAGTTCTGGCAATAATAAATGAATAAAGCTGACATAAGCATCTCTGTGTAGACTTCCTGTGGACGTAAGTTTTCAACTGCTTTGGGTAAATACCAAAGAGGGTGATTTCTAGATCATATGTAAGTGTATGCTTAGTTTTATAAGAAACCATCAAACTGTCTTCCCAGTGGTAGACAGACTTTGTTCTCCTTTTGCATTCCCATTCCCATTCTCCATTTTGCATTCCCATCAGCAATGAATGAAATTTCCTGTTCTTCCACACCTTCACAAGCATTTGGTGGTGTCATATTTTTTATTCTAGTCATTCTAATAGGTGAGTAGTGGTATATCATTATTTTAATTTGCATTTCCCTTATGACATACAATATTTAACACCTTTCAGAAATTTATTTGCCACCTGTATATGTGAGATGTTTTTGAAAGACTTTGGTGCATTTTGGAATTAGGTTGTTTGTTTTCTTATTGTGGAATTTTGAGAATTCTTTGTGTATCTTGGATAGCAGTTTTTTATTAGGTATGTCTTTTACAAATATTTTCCTCCAGTGGGTGACTTGTCTTCTCATTTTATTGACATTGTCTTTCAAAGAAGAGAAATTTTTAATTTTAAGAAAGTCCAGCTTATCAGTTACTTCTTTTCTTTAAAAAAAATATTTATTTATTTGTTTGTTTGTTTATTTATTTTTTTATTTAGAGTGCATGGGTGGGGGGAGGGGAAGAGGGAGAGAATCTTTCAAGCAGACTCCCTAATGAGCATAGAGTGTGTCACAGGGCTCAGTCCCATGTCCCATGAGATCATGACCTGAGCCAAAACCAAGAGTCAGACACTCAACTGACTGGGCCACACAGGTGCCCCTCAATTACTCCCTTGTTGGATCGTGCCTTCAGTGTTGTATCTAAAATATCATCACCGAATACAAGGTCATTTAAGATTTTTCCAATGTTATAGGTCTTATACTTTGGCTTTTTATGGTTAGGTCTATGATTCATTTTGTGTTAGTTTTTTGAAGGGTGTATGGTTTGTGCTTAGATTCATTTTTTTTCATGTAAATATCTAATTGTTTGAGCAATACTTACTGAAAAAAAAGTCTTTTCTCCATCGCACTGACTTTTCTGTTTGTCAAAAATCAGTTAAGTAAAAAAAAAAAAAATCAGTTAAGTATATTTTTGGCTTTTCTATTTTTTTCCATTGATCTGTTTGCCTCTTCTTTCTTCAGTAGAATTCTCTTCTGAAATCATGGCTTTATATCAAGTCTTGAAGTCAGATAGTGCCAGTCTTTCAGCTTTGTTCTATTTAATACTGGTCTGTCTATTCTAGATCTTCTGCCTTTTCATATAAACTTTAGAATCAGTTTGTGGATATCCATCAAATAACTTGTTGGGATTTTGATTGAGATTGCATTGAATCTCTAGACCAAGTTGGAAAGTACTGATATCTTGGTAATATTGAATTTTCCTGTCTATGAACACGGGATATTTCTGTATTTATTTAGTTTTTCTTTGATTCTTTCATCAGAGTTTTGTAGTTTTCCTCATATAGACCTTGTACATATTTGGATAGATTTATAGCTAAATATTTCATTTTGGGGGGCTGTGAATGTAAATGTACTGTATTTTTCGTTTTGACTCTTGTTTTTTTGGTTGCTGATATATAGGAGAGCAATTACCTTTTGTATATTAACATTTTATCCTACAGTCTTGTTGTAATCACTTGTTAATTCCATTTTTTGGGTCAGTACTTCATGATTTTCCACATGCATGCTCATGTCACCTGTGGACAACAGTTTTATTTCTGCTTTCCCATTCTGTATACCTTTTCTTTCCTTGTTTTATTGCATTATCTAGAACTTCCAGTATGCTGTTGAAAAGCAGTGGTGACAGGGTACATCTTTGCCTTGTTCCTGATCTTACTGAGGAAGCTTCTTGTTTCTCATCATTAAGTATAGTGTCTATTCTACATTTTTTTTATTCTACAGTTTTTAATAGATATTCTTTATCAAGTTGATAGGAGTTGAGGGAGTTCTCATTTATTTTTACTTAATGAGAATTTTTGTCATGAATGGGTGTTGGATTTTGTCAACTGCTTTTTCTGCATTATTGATATGATCATGCTATTTTTCTTTATCTTGTTTGTGCGGTAGATCACATTAATTGATTTTCGAATGTTGCAACAGCTTTGCATACTTGGGGGAAAAATCTCACTTGCAAATGGTACATAATACATTCTATACATTTCTGGATTTTGTTGGTGGTTTTTGTATCTATACCCCTGAGAGATATTGGTCTGTAATTTTCTATCCTTTGGCTGCTTTTAGTATTAAGGTGATGCTAGTTTCACTGAATGAATTTGAAAGTATTTCCTTTGATTCTATCTCCTAAAAGGGATTGAAGAGAATTGGAATAATTTCCTTTTTAAATACTTAGTAGAGCTCACCACTGAGTCTACCTGGGCCTGGAGCTTTCCGTTTTGGAAGATTATTAATGATTTAATTTCTTTTTTTTAATTGGATTATTTATTTATTTATTTATTTGAGAGAACAAGAGAGAGCATGAGAGGGGAGAAGGTCAGGGAGAAGTGGACTCCCAGTGGAGCTGGGAGCCCGATGTGGGACTCGATCCCAGGACTCCAGGACCATGACCTGAGTCAAAAGCAGTTGCTTAACCAACTGAGCTACCCAGGCACCCTAATGATTTAATTTCTTTAACAGATACAGGCCTATTCAGACTAATTCCTCTTGCATGAGTTTTGTCAGATAATACTTAAGCTTCAACATTCAAGGAACTCTTGTCTTTCCATTAGGCAGAAGTGTCTCTACAGGAATCTATGTGTACACCTGGTCTCAGTTCTACATCTTTAGTCCTCAACTCAAGATCTGACACATCATTAATGTTGTTTAGTTCAAGTTTGCTCAGTGAATGAAATCTCTAGGAATCAGAGGGAGCAATGAACTCTCCACAGAGACTGTGGACTCTCAGCAACAAACTGAGGGGTTTGGAGGGGAGGCAGTTGGGAGTTGGGTGAGCCTGGTGATGGGTATTGAGGAGGGCACGTATTGCATGGAGCACTGGGTGTGGTGCATGAACAATCAATCTTGTAACGATGAAAAAATAAAATAAATGTATTTGGGGAAAAAAAGAAAAAAAGAAATCTCTAGGAGTAGGGTTGGATCTTTCTAGCATCTAGAACAGATGGTGAGTAAATGAGCATACCATCAGCGGACCCCTAACCCCCTTTTGTTAAAAGGATACATTGTGCTTCAAGTCCCTGTGATGGACCCTTTTTTTCAATTTTTATCCTATCAGTAGTGACAATTTAGCAACAGGATTCAAGAGTATTTCTCAGGTAAATGTTTACCAATGAGAGCTCTGCAGGATACTAGTTCTGTAGATATTCATTCATATAGAGGAAAGGTCCCTTATAGTCAGGTATATTAAAACATTAAATTACATCAGGGTCTTTAGAATTCAACGGCCTTCTTTAGTGCCTGGCATCTCAGGACCTTACATATGCCCATGATCCCTGGATAATGGCCCAATGTCGTTGACCTAGAAGCTTCAGGAGTAACCCCAGGACTAGTATTTCATGGCACACATTTTGATACATGCTGCCTCCAACATTCTTGCACCTATTTCCTCATTCTGTATTTATGTTTGCATGATTTGAGTAGTCCTGGGCCGAGCTCAGGGGTAATGATTTTTTAAGGTCAGTTTCATCTGGAAGCAGATATGCAGGTACAGGTATTTGCTCTCTATGGAGAACAGGAAATCCACTCTTCCCTAATGAAGATATCCATTACGTCATCCTATAGGGGTGTTATAGATTGCATATTTGTGTCTCCTAAAAGATAGATGTTGAAGCCCTAATCCCCAGTGTGATGGTATTTGGAGGTACTGCCTTTGGGACAAAATCAGGGTTAAATGAGATCATCTGTTGGGTCCTTCAAGACAGGACTGGTATTTTTACAAGCTAAAACACCAGAAAGTTCTCTCTCTCTCTCTCCCTCTCTCTCCCTCTCCTCTCTTTTCCATTTGAGGACACAGAGAGAAGGCAGCCATCTGTAAGCCAGGAGACAAGAGTGCTCACCAGGCACGTTAATCTTGGACTTCGAACCTTTCAGCCTCTGGAACTGTAAGAAAATGAATTTCCATCCTTTTCACCCACCCAGTCTATGGTATTTTGTTATGGCAGCCTGAGTGACTTTCCATTCCCACTGGGTTCACTTGTCCTGCTGGTGCATAGAAGGCATAAAAGAGGAGAGGCCTTTCTCAAAATTTACCAGTGGTGGTAGAATTCAATGTCAAGCCCAGAAGTAAGTGAAAGGGAGAAGTATTTTCCCATAAGATTTCAAGACATGTATTGTATCCTACTGATCTACAATAAGGGGTTCTCTTTCTGTTCATTTTTCAAAGACACTTAAAAGGCATTGTGGGCTGATTCTCCCTCCCCTCTGTTGAAGGTCTTGCTCAGCTGAGTGGAATAGCTCAGGGCAAAGGGAGTATAGCCTGTGTACACAAATACAGTCATAATTCCATCATTTATTTTCCCCTAATCCTGTATTTGTGAAAACATAGAACAGGATTAAATGTCACTATCTAGCTGAGTAAATCACCTTTATATTCTGGCTGGGCAAATTCAAATGTAAACAAGATTACAGAGGAATTTTAAAATACTTTTGGGAACGTGTTTCCAAGGAAGCTTACGAAGAAACTACACATCATCTCTTCATTCAAAGAAGCCCTCTCCTGCCCTACCCCAGGTGGGGGGTAATACTTCTCTCTAACCTACACGTCTGCCAACTCACAACTGGTTCGTAATGACTCTTCCACCAACATTTATTAAGGAAAAATTATGTGCAGACATTTTCTGGAGCTCTGGATATGCAGAAATACTAAAACGTGATCTCTGACCTTGAGGTTTCTGAGTCTAAGGGGGGCAACATATGCTAGTCTATAGATAAATTATAACTCAAAGTAGGGCACTCCTCGCGGTGCTGAGGAGGGTAGGGAGAGGGACTGCCATGGAAGTGAAAGTTTGCAAAGTGAAATGGAAGCTGTTTCAAAGAAATGGAGCTTTCCGCTAGGGCTTTTCATGAAACCAGACTAGCTCTTGGAAAAGGAGAAAGTAGGCCACCTTTGCCCATGGTTGCCACTTTTCCTTCCTCCCCCTTACTTGGCCCACTCCCCATGCTACCATTTCCCACTGGCCCAGTTCTCTTTGTCGCATCCTGATCTGGGACCCTGGGGCTCCTACCCCTGGAGGACTGGGCCGAGGTTGCCTTCCCTGGTCTGCGCTCTGTACTCACCATGGATATCCCCATCCAGTGCACTTAGAAAACTTACCTGCTCTGATTCTCATTTCCTCAGGATTGGGTTTACTGGATTTTAGAAAGAGTCTGCTTAGTGTCTATTTGCCTACATCTATTCATGATCTCATAGAGATGGTAAAATGAAAGGTATTTCCCCTTCCGACTTTCTGGAGGAAAAATTCTTGCGTATAATCAAGGATAATATTAAAAGTACTTAACAATCATTAAGACAAGGCAAGGCCACTGGCCCTTAAGAGAGGGTGCTAGCTGTTGGGTTCAAGCAGTGTCCCAAGTGAAGATCTACTGGATTCTTCTTGAAGGGGCCTTGGTGCCTTGGGAAGGGAAATTTCAGACTCATAATATCAACTGTTGGAATGGTGTAGTGATGTGTAACAGCTGAGTATCAACCATGTCTTTATGGTAAATAAATAATTTGCTATCTTTACTGAGTAAGAGAATAAAGAGCTTGGTATTTTGACTCCAATACTGGAGGTTTTAGGGAAGTTAGAAAGGAAAGGTAATGTCAGAAAAAGCCGTTCAAGAAAACACTTTGGAGCAGGCTTTCTGTTTTCTCTCCCCTTACCTCTTTCCCTAAAACAGGCAATGACACATAGGCAGTGGTGATTAGCCACATCCCTATAGGACTGACGTTGTGTTTAGGTTTTGGGTAATGATTTTACTCAATTATGAAAGCATTGTTCAAGTTACAAAGGTGTCTTGAATGCACGCCTTTGTCCTTTGCTTAGGCTTTATTTGATATAAAACCAAAGCCTATTTTACCTTTTATTCTGCTTAAGCTGAAAACTCTGAAGGTAAAATTAAGTATTTCTCTTGGATATAACAGGTGCTTCTGTATGAGTGTAGGTTCCTGATTTATATGGCCGTTACCCGGACCTCTTATGAACTGAACCTTCAATACCAGTATAAAGTGTAAAAAAGTTGAGTACTTATTATAGGAAGGCAATAAAAATGTTAGCCTTTGTAAACTGCACAAAAAAACGTAGAAAGATGTACCTAAATATGAGTATAAAAGGTGATATTGAACTATGTTATTTGAATGCAAGCCAAGTACATGATTCTTTTTTTTTCTTAAAGGTTTTATTTATTTATTTGACAGAGAGAGAGATCACAAGTAGGCAGAGAGGCAGGCAGAGACAGATGGGAAGCAGGCTCCCTGCTGAGCAGAGATTCCAATGTGAGGCTCGACCCCAGGACCCTGAAATCAGGCCCTGAGCTGAAGGCAGACGCTTTAACCACTGAGCCACCCAGGTGCCCCCAACTACGTGACTGTTTCCTGCAGCTTAGAAAAGGTAGGACAAGGTGAGGCAGCAGCCGTGCTTCCCAGGGACCAGACTGCAGTAGATGGTGATATAACACAAAGTGGCTTTAGCAATAAATAAAGCTCTTTCTGACTTAGGAATTACTAGTGAGCTTCTGAATGCATTTATTTTTTTTGACAGCACTGGATTTTACTTTCTCTACATTTGTTTCCTTTTCTTTCTTTTCTTTCTTTCTTTCTTTCTTTCTTTCTTTCTTTCTTTCTTTCTTTTTCTTTCTCTCAAGATTTTATTTATTTATTTGACAGAGAGATCACAAGTAGGCAGAGAGGCAGGCAGAGGGAGAGGGAGAAGCAGGCTCCCTACTGAGCAGAGAGCCCAATGCAGGGCTCGATCCCAGGACCCTGAGATCATGATCTGAGCCGAAGGCAGCCGCTTAACCGACTGAGCCACCCAGGTGCCCCATCTACTTTTGCTTCTAAATAAACAGGAAATCAGCTCCAGAAGGCAGATTATAAAGACTATTTTCCAACCAGGGAGAGTTTGCCACATACCTATTTTGGGGAGGTGGTCCTTTTGTTTGATTTCCCTCCTCATTTTCCTGGACCACAGTCTAGTTGCTTAGCATGAATCAGCCCATCGGTTGTGAGGGAATTTCTGTAATTCCTGGCATGTCTGTACCTGTACCTGGACATGGCTGCCGACGGAGGCTACACCAAATGGGTAGGAGTGATATTTTATGATACTCACGACGTCCTTTTGTTTCAAAGTTCTAAATAGGTGTTTCAGGCCCAGTGGAAAAAAGAAAAAGACTAAAAATATCTTTCCCTTTGATATGAAGAAACAATGATTTTTTTGTCTATTGTCTTGATGTAGACTTCTAATCTGTAATGTTAGCTTGCCTCCAGCAAATCATGTCTATAGGATGTTTTCCAAACTGAACTATTCTAGGGGGATTCTAAAATGTCTTTATCCAAACAGCACATAAAAACTGCGTTACTTGAGAAAATTCAGACAGACATAAAAGCAATAAAAATTCTCAACACATTTTAAGTAAAAAAGCCCTCTGGAAAAAAAAAAAGTGGAAATTAAAGAAAAACTGCTCAACTAAATACTTTCCAACTAACTAAAAATACGGACACTAGGGAAAAAGCAGGCTGTTAACAATGCCAAATTAACAGACACGATTAGCAAAGCTGATCCATATGTCCAGATTCCGAAAGTTTTACATACCTTTCCAATTAGAACAATGAAATAATTCTTTTAATCAAATAAAAATCAGAACCACAATTTCCATTATTTTATGATAAGGAAAAATCACAACAACCTGTAAATCCTCGTATTCCTTTTTCCAGATGTACCAATTTAATTTGTAATTGCAAGACACTGCCTGGTTTTAATGAACGTGTGACACATGGATTAGTTCATTTCGCTGCCTTTGCCTGCGAGGTCCCCGAGAGCAGGCCTCGATCTTGTTAACGATGAACAAAATTCGGGAGATTACTATTTTTAGGGATAACAGTTTGGATTACTCCACTGAGCTGTGTTATATCTGTGCCTAAATTTTTGGGCCTTGTCTGTAATTTGGACATTTCTGATAATTGACCACAACTGTATTAGTTGTCTATATATAATTAATTATTTTCAGAGTCCTTCATTCAACCGCATGGTTAGGTCAAAGCAAATGGTACAAACTTTCTCCCGGGCAACGTCATTAGAGTAATTGTCACTGCAGGCCATGGCGAGTCACGCTGATTAGTTTTACCAAAATTTAGAGGTTTTTTTTTTTTTTTTTATTGATTCTGTCACCAAAGAATAGGCACGGGCTTGGAACAAATTAAAGTGGAATCCAAATATTTCCCTTAATAAGAACATAGGGTAATCTTTTTTTTTTTACTTGATGACCATTTTTTTTAAAGATTTTATTTATTTATTTGACAGAGAGAGGCATAATACAAGCAGGAGCAGGGGGCGTGGGAGAGGGAGAAGCAGACTTCCCGCTGAGCAGGGAGCCGGATGCTGGGCTCGATCCCAGAACCCTGGGATCATGACCTGAGCTGAAGGCAGAGGCTTAATGACTGAATCACCCAGGCACCCTTTAATAGAGTAATCTTTTTTTTTTTAAAGATATTTATTTATTTATTTATTTGAGAGAGAGAGAGAAGATGAGAGAGAGGAAGAGGTCAGATGGAGAAGCAGACTCCCCACTGAGGGGGGAGCCCGATGCGGGACTCGATCCAGTGACTCCAGGATCATGACCTGAGCCAAAGGCAGTTGCTTAACAACTGAGCCACCCAGGCGCCCTCTTTTTTTTTTTTTAATATAACTTTATTTTTTTCAGTGTTACAACATTCATTGCTCACGTACCACACCCAGTGCTCCATGCAATACGTTTCCCCCTCAATACCGACCACATAGGTCAATCTTAAAGGGAAAAACAAAGATGGGCAGAGGCTCTGGAAGGATTTGTGCTGTTTGTGTGTTGACGAGCTTAGTTGTCATTTCTGGGATAGAAAACAGGGCTTTGGGCACCTGTGTGGCTCTGTCGGTGGTTAAGCATCTGCCTTTGGCTCAGGTCATGATCCCAGGGTCCTGAGGTGAAGTCCCACATTGGCTCCTTGCTCAGCAGAGAGTCTGCTTCTGCCCCTCCAACTCATTCTTTCACAGGACTTTGGCCACAAGGTAGGGTCCAGGAGAGTTACTGCCCTGCAGAATCCCCTATAGAAGTAGCGTTTTGGAGAAAAGGTGTGGCAAGGGAATGACATCTGGCAGATCAAGAAGCTGACTGTGGAATGTTCAAGATGGGACACTTCTCTGAGTCCTGAGGTCAACTGTTTCTTCACCTGAACAAAAGTACTCTGTCCAGCTTTACGTTTTGTACTTACGATGATGCTAGTTAGCTGACAAATAGGACCCTTCACACCGGTAGTTGTATCTGACTGTACATTTTTTTCCTTTAGTTTGTAGAAAAATACTTATTGACAGAAAGTGGAATCTTGTGACGTACCTTTAGATAGACTTATTCATCCATAAACATTATCTCCCTGAGGACTAACCACCAACTACCAATGGGGGCCATTGCTCTTTCTTGTCTCACCCAGTGATTCTGGCAAATTCCACACTAACTACATCCTTTTTTTTTTTTTTTGCATGAGCAGGGGTAGGGGCAGAGGGACAAGCAGACTCCCTGCCAGGCATAGAGCCTAAGACAGGGCTTGATCCCAGGACCCTGACATCATGACCGGAGTCAAAGGCAGATGCTTAACTGATAGCCACCCACTCACCCCCACTTACTGCACCCTAATTTAAGGATTTCATTCAGAGAACATGGAAACCACCCTGAGATTAGTAACTTTATTATGAATGTTCCTTTTTACGCTGTTAGTAGAAAGATTCCAAGGTGCAGTTGTGTTGAATGATGCAAGTAGAGTGGGGCTCTGGTACTGCAGGGCTTACCTGTGGTGGACAGGAAGCAAGGAGGGTTCCAGGGATGTTGGGCGTTCTGAAACAAATCATTCCTACTTCCAAGTTTTGACCGAAGACTTTCTGAGTTGCTAATATGCCAGCAAAGGTGTGGGCGTGCCGGGGTTTAACTGTACCCTTGACAATCTCCTGATTTGTGGATTGCTTGCCCTTTCTTTTGCCAGGAGAACAAATGATTTCTCTTGACTAGGATTTCAAGGCTGTGTTCCTGTCGGATGCTTCTGCCATTCTCATGGGATTGCATGTCCATGTTATTCACAGGAATTCTGAGTACCTAGCGCAGTTTCTGACATATAGTAGGTGCTCAGTAAATACTCCATTAAATTGGAGGACAGATGAATATGCTGCTTTGCAGTTTACCAAACACTCTATGTTTATCTCATTTGTAGCTCTCTCTTCCTTAGGACAAAATATGTTCTTATTTCAGTTTGCTGCCTTCCTTTATATTAATGAATAGGTATAAACATCTTTTGGTTTCTTAAGCCCATGAAGGTAAATGTCAAGTTTTATAGTATCATAAAATTTTCTGTGAAAAGTCATTTGGACAAGGGTCTTCTACTACCAAAAAATGCCTCCCTAGTCTTCTGGGTGTGAAAAATCAACATCTCACTCCCCCCCCCCCTACGAAAGGATAAGCTCTGAGTAATTTAATGTATCTTCACACTCTTGAGTCCAAAGGCCCATTAGTAAATGTTTACCAAGAACAGCTCTCTTGTGTTCCTTAGGGAAAGGAAAGTGAAAAATTAATCTTTTTACTTCAATAACCAACTTTATTCCTCCAGCTGCTCCAAATACTGAAATTGTTCTTAAAATTAGGCGAAACAATAAGAAGGTTAACAGTTTGTCTTACTTAGATTGTTCATGTTATTTGTGCACAACACACAGATTAACCCCTACTCCACTCCAGATCTGATATCTTAATTTTGTTCCCAACATACAGTCGTCAGTCAATTGTTTGCAACTCAAAGTGTGTTTTCCATGAAACAGAACTATTAGATGTGATTTGTTTCCCAGGCTAGATTCCTGTGGCTGATTTCAGCCTCATGTAGCCTAATATGGCATAGTGCTGCTAAGACCCTCCATGACTGATACCCCTTGCAAGTGCTTGGCCCTGGGCTGAGTGCTGCACACTCATTGCCTCTAATCCTTTTGTCCCCATTTTACAGATGAGTAGCTTCACTATACAGACACCTAAGAGGGCAAGCTGTAGAGACAGAGCAAACAAATAGTAAGCTCAAATTTGACCCACATCTGCTGGAGGCCAAAGCCAAGTCTCCCAATCTGCATCTGAATGTGAACAGATGTGAGGACACCCAACAACTCAGATGCATTTACTGAGAGATGAGGAAAACCTCAATAGATATATTGACCATGGAGATCAGTAATTGCTAGCTTTCCACAGAATACTTTAAATCATTTTTAGTTGAAATGGATAGTGTTTGAGATAAAGCAAGGCTCATAAAAGCAGCCCTATCCAGAAGTTGAAAGTTGTAGTAAGAGATCAGATTAATTGGTCATAGCCGCCATTTTGAATGAAAGTAGAAAAAGAAAGTAGATAAGGAGAGAGAAAACTAAGCATGGAGAGAAAGAGATAGGAAAGGAGCACAGTGTGGTGCAAAAGGGAGAAAGAGAGCATTTCAAAAGTTGTCCCATTGATTAATGACTTCCAAGGTATTAGTGAAACATCATACATTAATCATGGATAATGCAAACATAGATTGCCTTATAAGCTGTCTGTATTATCACATACCAATTCCATGAACAGGTAGGTGATCCTAAGGAATATTTAGGATATTTACAGCAGAAAACTATTATTAGCATGAGAAGAAACAGACCTTTGGTATGTGACGTTCTAAACTATCAGGAAGATAAAAGGACTGAGTAATAACTCCCCAAATACGATCTACTTTCATAGGAAGATGTTATAAATAAGGAGCCTGAAGTGAAAGTGCATACACTGTTAGCCTTATAGCTTTTCTGCTAATGTAGAGAAGATAAAGCATGCCTTTGGTAAAAATCAAAATATAATAAGATAAAATTAAAAGAGTGATATAACAGAGCCTATAAGAAAAATTACTATTATAAGTATTATGATTATCTATCTTTGATTGCATTCCTACTAGGGGCCAAATTCATCACAGGAGTCTATTTGATCTTCACATTAATATTGCATGATAGGTGGTACTACCTAATGCTACACATGAAGAAACAGGCTCAGAGAAATTTGCAACCCTCGAGTTCAGAAAGCTACCTGTGGTAGAGATAGGATTCAAAGTTCTTCAGACTTCCTACTTGAACCCTTCCACTATGCAAGCATATAAAGCAGAGATACTATCTCTGGGGTCTGTGAAAAGTGAAAAAATGAGAGAGAGAGAAAGAGAGAGAGAGAGAGAAATCTGAGACATACTATAATAAAAATTTCCTGTATAACCAAGGAGGACACGTGATTGATTCGAATTGAGCTCTCTTATTTGACTGGTGTTTATTGGCATAACTCTGTGCATTTCTTGTTTTAGTAAATGCAAAAATCTTTCCCTGAATTGATTCCAACTGTATTTTTGAATACCACGTAATTAAAACACATATGCATCAGACACAGTAAGTTTACAAAGGAATAATGAGCACACACCACCTTCATTGAACTTAAAATCTCAGGAAATAAAAATGCAACACAAATAAAATGTAACGTTCTTGTCACTCAGTCCACTATTCTCATAGGATGATAAGAGTGATAAGATTTACAAGGAGACCTGGATCAGTCTGGGACAATCAAGGAGTGGCTTTTGGATAAAAGTTGCCATTGAACTAGAGCTTTTCAGTGTGAAGGTCAGCATAGGAGTGGCCAAGTATGTGGGGTGAGTCCCCTGATCAAGTAGCTTTTGGAGTGAAGTCAAAGACTATTGGGACACAGCGCTGGAAAGATAGATTTTTTTTTCCTGAAAAATGAAGAACTAAAGTTTCAAATCTGATGAAGTAACATTTTATTCAGTAGTCAAGAAATACCTACAGAAGTTGTTCAACCAGATAAGTGTGCATATTTATTGAACAATAGCAAGCATTTATGGACTATTCTATATCTATATGGTACTATCCTAAGTGTTTTACAAATATTAATGTATGTCTATGAATTCCTGTGAGTTAATACAACTGCTAGCCACAGTTTGCCTGCGAGAAAACCAAGAGAGAGAGGTTAAGTAACTTGTCCAAGATTACACAGATAGTAAGTAGCGGAGCTGGGCTTTGAACTCAGGCATCTGGCTTGCAAATTTGTTCTCACAGCCACTGTGTCATGCTGCTTTTAAGGGGAGAGGTCATTTCCAGAACATTCAGCGCTGTGACTAGGACGGTTGCATTGGAGACACAGGAACGCGGAGTCAGGGCAGTTAAAAGATCTCAGCCAACTGCCTACTCAAGAAATTATAAAAATTCAAATGAATCATAGGACTGTCTGTAAAGGTTACACACATCGAAGACTAAATACTTTCTTATTATGAAGTATACTTTTTGCATCGTGTCAGCTTTTGCTTGCATTTTTGCCTTGAATAAGTGAATCCATGACTCCAGCATTCTTGTCTTTATATTTTGTCATGTTCTTTGTTTTTAATCTTTCTAATTAATCTTATTTTAGATATAGCTTCACACACATGCTTTGATTTTTCTTTCTGATACAATGTGAAAGCTTTTTTTTTGTTTCTTTCAGCTGGTAAATTTACTTTTTTGGAGAACTTTTTTATCTGAATTTATTGATAGGAAAGACAGCTATCAGCTGATTTCATGTATGGTTTCTTAATTCTTTATCTAAAAAAAAAAACCTTTGCTGAGTGGCTTTTGCCACCTTTTGTGTGTTCCTTCTTGTAAATTGACAGAGGTTTGGAAGATTTAAAAAAAATCGATGAATTTTGGTAACTTTGTGGATGTGAGTGACAAAAGAGAAAAAGACAAGCCAGAGTTAGGAAGACAAGTGTTTTGAATGTGGATGACAGTGATAATGCCATTGAAATAAGTAGAGAGATCAGAGAAGGAAGCATTTTAGGGGATGAGCATCTGTCTTCTTAAATGCTGTGTTTAAGGTCCCGTTGTGTCGTTTTTGTGGAAAAGGCTAGAAGATATTTGGTTAGGGTGGAAGTGATAAGAAATGAATTGTCTAGAGATGTCAGGTCAGAGTTGGCAGTTACCGGGGTGGCGCCAGGCAGGGGCACAGTCTAGCACTTCCAAGTGTGGTCCCTCACTCAGACTGAGGTAGAGTTAGAGGTTAGAGTCCAATTCCTCTACTTAGAACAGTGCCATCCTAGGAAAATCCTCTCACTTTTGGAAGCTCAGAAATTCTCTCCTTAAGAAAAAAAAGGAGGGGGGGTGCCTGGGTGGCTCAGTGGGTTAAGACTCTGCCTTCGGCTCAGGTCATAATCTCGGGGTCCTGGGATCGAGCCCCACATCGGGCTCTCTGCTCAGTAGGAAGCCTGTTTCCCCCTCTCTCTCTGCGCCCACCTCTCTGTCTACTTGTGATCTCTCTCTCTGTCAAATAAATAAATAAATAAATAATCTTTTTTAAAAAAGGGGGGGCACCTGGCTCTTGGTTTTAGCTCAGATCATGATCTCATGGGTCCTGCCATCAAGCCCCACATCAGGCTCCATGCTGAGCACTGAATTGGCTGAATTGGCTTGGGGATTCTCTCCCTTTGCCTCCCCACCCATTTGCACGCGCGCATAAGCGCTCTCTCTGTCTTTCAAATAAATAACTCTTTAAAAGAAAAAGAAAGACAACAAGAATGTCTACACAGTGTGAATTTCTACCTTTTATGGTTGTTGTAAATATTAAATAAAATCATGGAAACAAAGCCTGAACCAATTAGCATAGCACCTGGCATATAATGAGCCCTCAACAACATTTAGCTATTGTAGTTATATATCTATAATGATCATTGTAAGCATTGTCCCAGCAGATAAAATCATCGAGGGGTGCTGGAGAGAGTGAAATAAAAAACAACCCAAATTTTGAGGAACAAGGAATTTGGAAGTAGGAGACAAGTGAAGGAGGAGGAAGGATGAAGAAATAAGAGTAGAGATCACTCAAATGAGAGAGAAGTCGATTTTAGAGTGGCAGAAGGAATGGAAGAGAAGAGGTTTAAAAAGAAGCAGCTGGTTAAGTCTGCTAAATGTCCTGCTGTAATGAGAAATGATGGAAGATGAGAAAATGTCACCGAGCTCGAAAAGCAGATTGTTTATGGGGAGCAAAGAGAAGAGTGTTGTGTGGTTTGCCAAAGTGGGCTAAGAACAAAAAAGGTTAGGGATTACATTTTGATCATGTGAACCTGCTTTGGAGATTGTGCATATAGAAACTTGGCAGTGACAGGAAGGGAGCTGGAGTGGTCATCAGACATGGTGTCCTTGGAACATTCTGGAGAGTCGGCAGAGAGTGAAGGTTTGAAGGGAAAATCAATTGATGTGACATGTTTTTGTGGCCTCTGCATCCACACGAACTGGCATATTTTCAGTGCTCAATAAATTCAGTTAAATGAATCATTGAATGAATTTACTGCAAGAGGGAGGGATGGAGAAGCTAGGAGCTGGAGCTTCTGAAAACTAGAGAAAAATGATTTAATTTAAAAATCACTTGATGTATTTTCAGGCTGACAGACTTGAATCTGTAAGTGGGAAAACTTTATAAAAATAAAATATTATTGTAAAAACAATAACAAAATATTACATACAATTTAAATGGTGTATGTATGTGGAAACTCCTGTAATTTCCATCATACTTATATAATTAAAGTAATTTCTGTATATTCCCTTCCAGTCCTTTATTCATATGCAGTCATATTTTTACATAATTGCAACCACAATATACAGACAATTTGCATCCCGCTTTTTAATTTAGTTCAGGGAAAGTTTAGCTACAATTATTTGAAAGGAAAAAAAATATTGGGTATAAATATTCAGTTACAAATGCAGCAAAGTTTCATTCATCAATTCTCACGTATAGAAAGTGAAACCAATAGAAACGAGGTAAACAGTAATTCAACAATACTTTCCAGTACTTGCTGGGAAAAAGAAAAACTTTCAGACGTGTGCAACCGAATAAAATATTATAGCTAGAGGCCCCTGTAGCTTTTGTAATATTGTGTTAAGCATTTCTTCATGCTAAATCGCAATGCTTTCTGTTGAATTGCTTTTAATGCCTTACTGTAAATACCTGATTTGTAAGAGGGCATTATTATTAATTATTATTATTATGGCTCTCTATCTGTAAGATGACAACCTGTAAAAATCCTTCGCCAGCATTTGGAAAACCCCATTTGCTCCTTGCCTGAGGGACACACTATCAACGGGACAAACGCGATGCTGGGAAAAGGGATGGCAATAATGTAGCTTCAGCGATGGTCTGGATTTCGGGCTAGGATGGTTTGTGCCACGGGAGCACGGTTGATGTATTGTCTGAAAATCATGGAACTTTCTACTCAATAAATTTTGCCTGTGATTCTTTTGAAGTCTTGTGAAGTTTATCACCTTTTTTTTTTCTTGAGGCACCCCTTCGCAAGTTCTATAATTTCCATCATACCCCTAAAATTTAAAAGCTCCAGATCTGCAGTGAAAGCAGCTGCGGGAGATGAAAAACCAAGGCAAACTTACTTCTTCCCGTTCAGTCACTACTGTCTATTAACGTGTTGACAAAAATAGGCCCCCTGCAAATAGGCGGTTGGAGGTAGTCCAAACAAAGAGAAACAGGGGATTCATTAGTTGATTGATTTTTAATTTATTTTTGAGTTGAACAAAAGCAGGCTTCAAAAACGATTACGCTATTTTTAAGTAATTTTTCATACTTCTCCAGTAGGTTTAATATGACTTTTGAAAGTAAAAACAGGATGGAAGAAAGTCATGTGGCCAGATGTGAGAAAATAAGCTTGCTGTTTTGATTAAAGGATACATGGCTCCTTCTTCTAAATAAATAAGGTTCAATATACAGTCCATGTCCACATTTGCTGTTTAGAAAGCAAAGAGTACAGCTTAGTCAACCACATGAAATAATTGGCCAGAGGGGGAGAACTGCATGAAACTTTAGTAATTCTTTTCTAATTAGCCGAAATTCAGTCATTTCCCAAAGATAGGTGTCCCTAAGCACATTTATGTGTTTACGTGTTTTCTTTTTCTTCAAAAGAAGGTTGTAAATTGGGAGTGGTGCGAGATCTGATTATAAAAATGACCAATAAAAGACTTTTGTAAATTTTAGTGGCTTGAGTGCCAGAGGTAGAAATTATATAACACATTTTTTAATAAAAGAATGTTAATCACATTAGCAGTAGCTAACATTTAAATACTTATTACGTACCAGTCCCTATCCTAACCACTTTGCAACTAATATCTTATTTAGTGCTCACAAACAATCCTATAAGTTTGGTACTATTATTGCTATTCACATTTTGTCAATGAAAAGCAAAGAGATCACATAGTGAAAGAGCGAACATTTGAGCCCAAGTGGTGCAACCCTGGTCGCAACCACTAAGCAAAATAACTCAGCCATCACAAAGGCTAAAATATAAATGATACAAAGAGAGGAAACAAAGTTAATTTTAGCACAGTGCTACTTCATGTCATACTCAAGTAGTTCCTATCAAACTTTTCCTTAGACGACAAACATGAATTGAAGAATGACCAAGAGTAGGAAAAATATAAAAAAATAAAACAAAGAGCATTCTATATTTGAAAGGGAACATACCAGGAACAAACTCACTGAGTGAGTTTCCCCAGTGTCACAGCCTTTGGCCTTAGGGTATGTCCCAGCCTTCCGCATGTGACTGGACTAAACTGAAAGACATAATCAAATGTATTGGCTTGAAGAGTCCAAGGACAAAGTGACGGCCATTCCAACAGCTGGAAAGGAAAAAGTGATAGGAATGTTGTGAAGAGAAGACCACAAATATGGAGCCCCCAATTCTGCATGTAAACTGTTCCCAAACCTTGGACTATACACATGTGGGACAAACTTCAAGCAGTGCAAGCAGAGCTAACAGAATATTTTGGCCTTTATCTCTCAGCTTAAAGAATTAGTTCTACTGAGTTAACTGTTAACAGATTCTGGAAGAATATGGCAGAACCCAGAATGTCCATGATATAACATTCAAAATCTTCATCATGTGATCCTAAATTATTCGGTCTATGAAAAACAGCAGCACATGAGCCATATTTAAGAGAAAAAAAAATGAAAAAGATCCATACTTAACTCTGATATAGACAGACAGTGAATTTGTCAGAGAAGAGTTTTTAATTCAACTATTGTAATTATTGAGAAATACTTGTAACAAACATTAAAAAAAAAACCCAGGAAATTTCAGAACAGAGGCAGAAATAGAAAAAAAAAAGATCGCTAGTACTGTACATCATAAAATCTAAAATTTTAAAATTTACTGATTATGACTCATTGGAGATTTAAAAAGAGAGGACTTAACCTGGAGATCTAGTAATACAAATTAGTATTCTGAAGAAAAAGGAGAAGAAAATACATATATAAAAAAGGAACAGTGCCTTAGTTTCTGAGAGACAACATCACAACGTTTAACCTAAGAATAATTAGGGTCCCAGATTGAAGATAGAGAAGAAAGGGCAGGAACAAAATATTTGAATAAAGGATTTCCAAAAGTTTCCCAAATTTGTTAAAAGACACAATTTTATAGATTGAAGCAAAGTAAAAAGAAAACACTGCAAGCATCTAGAAAGAGACTACCCAATTGGATATAAGAAAGCAATTTCTCATCAGAAACATTGTAGAGCAGAACAATGTACAACAACATAAAATTTTCTCCATCTTATGTGAAATGATACTGTATTTTTTAAAAAAGATTTTATTTATTTATTTGACAGAGAGAGAGATCACAAGTAGGCAGAGAGGCAGACAGAGAGAGAGGTGGAAGCAGGCTCCCTGCTGAGCAGAAAGCCTGATGCGGGACTCGATCCCAGGACCCTGAGATCATGACCTGAGCCAAAGGCAGAGGCTTTAATCCACTGAGCCACCCAGGTGCCCCTGAAATGATATGGTATTAATTTTAAGTATGCTGTAAACATTGCAGGCTGTGTATAGTATTCCTTAGAACAACGTCTAAAAGAATAATGCAAAGGTATAGCCAATAGAAAAATTAATATAAAATTAAAAAATAACTGAAGTAAGAAAAGAAAGGAGAAAGAGTAACAAAAAACAGAAGCGACACAGAAAAAAGTTAAATGGTAGACACAGATCCAACCATATGAATAATTACATTAAATGTAAGTGGCCTGGGCATTCCACTTAAAAGGCAATAATTATCAGTATAGATAAAAAGAACAAGACCCGTGTCTAAAGAGAAGCACTTCATGTATAAAAACACAAATGGACTAAAATTAATTAGATGGAAACATTATATTATTCAAATAGTAATAATAAGAATGCTGAAGTGTCTATGTTAAAATCAGATAATCTAGATTTTAAGACAAAGAGTATTATGAGATAGAGTTAATGGCAGAATTCAGATGGTATGCATGTGAGTATTCACTGTAGCATTCCTGTAATGTTTCTAAATATTTGAACATTCTTATAATATTTTGTTGGCAAAATTTAACTTTAATCCATATTAAAATGCTAGTGTTGGGAACAAACAACAAAAGAGGTAACAATGGCAAATTGTTACCTAAACTAAGTGTTGTCTAAATTAAGACAAAGAAACTTTGATTTAAGTCCCCTATCTTCTGAAATCTGCCTCATTGACCTTGAGCAGTCCATCCAAGAATCAGTTTTCCTGCCTATAAATTGAGGCAATTTTTTCTGAGTGTGTTTTGATAGCTTTTCATAAACATAGTAGGATATTCCAGTTTTTGAGAGTTTGAGGTACCCAATGGGTCATTCAGTCCACTAAGCATTTGCTTTTGTCTCAGGTCATTATCTCAGGGTCCTGGGATGGAACCCCGCATTGGGCTCCCTGCTCAGTGGGGAGCCAACTTCTCCCTCTTCCTGTCCCCTTTTTGTGTTCTCCCTCTTGCTATCTCTCTTTCTCTCTCTCAAATAAATAAAATCTTTTAAAAGAGTTTGAGGAATAAACGAGTATCATTATTCAATATCCTACTTTTTTCATCTTAAACGAGTATTATGATTCAATATCCTATCTTTTTCATGTTACAAAACATAGTGAAGATATTTTAAAATTATTAGAGGAACCCCTAATTGTTGTTGCTTTTTTTTAACCCATTCTTCATAACTCAGGGAAAAGTGGATTTTGATATAAATTATATTTTTATTACATAATTCATATGTATAATAATTTTTCACATAAGAGTAATGAACAATTTAATGACATCATTGTCTGATTTGGCTACATCTAAGAAGAAGCAGTTTACTGAACTTTCAACTTCTATTTCTGACAATTGCGTGAAAATAGAAATAAAATGAAATGCCTTTCTGTTCTTAACTTCCTCATCAGGGAGACGATTCTCTTTTCACAGTTGTACCAAAGAGTAATACATATGAAACATGGTCAAATTCTCAGATATAAGCCATATACTTTATTGTTTATCATTTTTTATTATAATGGTAATATATTCATTAGAGATTATTCAGAAAACATAGAGGAGAAAATAAAAGTCACTTTTATTTTCACACACTATGGTGATAATCTGGTGCATTTCTCATTAATTTTTTTTTTAAGATTTTATTTATTTGACAGGGAGAGTGAGCATAAGCAGGGGGATCAGTGAAGGGAGAGGAAGGAACAGACTCCCTGCTGAGCAGGGTTCCCAATATGGGACTCAATCCCAGGACTCTGAGATCGTGACCTGAGCCAAAAGCAGACCCTTCACCGATTGAACCACCCAGGTGCCCCTCATTAGTTTTTTTGTTTTTGTTTTTGTTCACTAGTATATCATCTTTTCTTATTTTAGAGAAAAGTAGCAGAATGTGTATGCAAATATATGAATATTGATAACCTTTGACTCATGAAAGATTGTTGATTGAATTTTAGATTTAGCTCTTTTTTTTCTTTTAATGTTCATAGCTAAAGTCAGATTTGTCCACTACAATAAATCAATTTCTCTAATTTACAAGCACCCGTAATTATGATCATCGGCTGCCCTCTCTCATGCTTCTTAGGACAGACTGGAAGAATTCATCACTTAAGGAATCCTGTGAAAATAGAAACTGGGTTTGGAATTTAAACTAGTGCACAGAATCATAGACAAATATCCTGTCTTCTAATAAAAGCAGTATCTTGCCTGTAGTCATTAAATAAATAATTTTAAATGCAGAGTTTTCTGGTAGCTTTGGAGAATGGCAGTGCTGAGCCCTTTAGGGACAAAGTACATTTTGCAGTTCCACAAGATTTGGGGGCTTTTGACATTTGTTCCAATTTTGGCTTAGCGAAGGGGGCACCTTAACAGGTCTCCACCTGTGGGCAGGCTTTAAGAGAACTCCATGTCCTAGACTCTTTTTCCTTCTTTAGGTGACCTCCATGGGGAAAAAAAAATCTTGAATTTACAAATCTGAGAAGCCCTTCGAAATGTTTATAGCAGGAAGAGTAATTGGAGATCAGAGCAGTCTTTAGCTGGGCTATGAAACATATATATTTACTGAGCCCTGGGTTCAGTAGAAGTTAATGTTCAGCAGGCAGAAAAGAATACATTGTTAAATTTTACACCCTCATATGCTATCAGAACCTTGGTATGTGTGATACCCAGACTTTGGCTTGCAACAGTACTGTGATTCCAGTGTATAATGCAGTCTGACGGTATTCTGTAGTGAGCTGGAAACTACACGAGTATCGGGGAGGGCAGTAAATCCATAAAGATTTGCATTAAAGCCCATTTCTTTCATGTTGGGAGAATATTGGTTATTAGGGAAGGAAGTGGGGTTTTTTCCTACATGCACCAAGCAGCAGCTTTTCCTACAAGCCCACGTTTTGTTTTGCAGGTCTGTTACTCAATAGGGAAATTCCCTGAAGGCAAGATACTGGAAATGTACAAAGAAGTGGCTCTCATAAGATACTTATTGAAACAGGAGTTCTGGAGGTAGCATTTTCTTATTTTTTTTTTTTCTCTTATTACTTTACCACCTGTCAGTTTCACTGTTGTCAGAAGAATTCAGTTTAAGCATTGTGGCTTTAATAACTTTTAAGTCATCAGAACTTCAGTGATAAATGGTTTGTAAGCATCTGAAAAAAATAAAACAGAAGAGTTTTTAGGTAAAAAAAGAGTTCCATTTGCATAGACACTTTGTTTTATTTTACCTATTTATGTTCTTAATTTATTTTTGCTTTTTTGAAGTTGTCCTGAATTTTTTTTTCCTCTGCAGAGTTAGCATCAAGTTAGAGTAATTGATGTTATGTTGGACAATCTCTTATGGCATAAGTAATTTTTTTTGCTGTTTTACAAATGACAATAAGAAGGATTCTGTGATTTCTTAAAAATGGATACCCAAAAATGTAGAACATATAATTATAATAATATTAACAAAATCCTGACAAAGTCTAACCAATAATACTCACCCAAGAATAGTGTTTGGCAGTAATTTGGAATCTAGAAAAGATGAGAGACTAATATATCTCATGTATATATGTATGTGCATATACTCATAGATACATACACATATGTATGTACATTGAAAGAGCTAATTGCTGAAGCTTTTTATTTTGATGAAGTCCCAATAGTTTATTTTTGCTTTTGTTTCCCTTGTCCCAGGGAAGGGGATTTCTATCTAGTAAGTTGTTATGGCCAATGTCAGAGTGGTAATTGCCCGTGTTCTCTTCTAGGATTTTAATGGTTTCCTGTCTCACATTTAGTCTTTAATCCATTTTGAATTTCTTTTTGTGTGTGGTGTAAGAGAATAGTCTAGTGTCATTCTTCTGCATGTGGCTGTCCAATTTTCCCAACACCGTTTGTTGAAGAGACTGTCTTTTTCCCATTAAATATTTTTTCCTGTTTTGTCAAAGATTAATTGACCATATAGTTGTGGGTTCATTTCTGGGTTTTCTATTCTGTTCCATTGATCTATGCGTCCATTTTTGTGCCAGTACCATTCTGTTTTGATCACTACAGCTTTGTAATATAACTTGAAGTTCAGAATTGTGATGTCTCCGGCTTAGCTTTGTTTTTTCGAGATTGCTTTGACTTTTCAGGGTCTTTTGTGATTCCTCACAAAATTTAGTTTTGTTTATTCTTGCTCTGTGAAAAATGCAATTGTTCGTGTTTTGATAGGGATTGCATTAAATATATAGATTTCTTTGGGCATTGTAGACATTTTAATAATATTTGTTCTTTCAATCCAGGAACATGGAATGCCTTTCAATTTCTTTGGGTCACCTTCAATTTCTTTCACCAGTGTTTTGTTTTGTTTTTTTCTTTCACCAGTGTTTTATAGTTTTCAGAATACAGGTCTTTTACCTCTTTAGTTAGGTCGATTCCTAGATATCTCATGGCTTTTGGTGCAATTGTAAGTTGAATTAATTCCTTAATTTCTCTTTCTGCTGCTTCATTTTTGGTGTATAAGAAATGCCAACAGAATTTTAAACAGAACAAATGTCCATTATTGAATGGATAAAAAAGACACACACACACACACACACACACACACACACACACATATACATGAAGGTATAGTACTCGGCCATCAAAAAGAATGAAGTCTTCCCTTTTGCAATGATGTGGATGGAACTCGAGAGTATTGTGCCAAGTGAAATAAGCCTGTGAGAGAAAGACAAATACCATATGATCTCACTCGTATGTGGAATTTACAAAACAAAACAAATGAGCAAAGGGGGAAAAGAAGAGAGAGAGGCAGATTAAGAACTAGACTCTTAACTATAGAGAACAATCTGATGGTTACCAGAGGGGGGAATGGGTGAAACAGGGGGTGAGGATTAAGGAGGACACTTGTGATGAGCCCTGGGTCATGTATAAAAGTGTTGAATCACTTAATTGCACACCTGAAACTAGTATTACACAGTATGTTAACTTGCCAAATGTGACCATCTAGTCAGCGGTGTTCCAGTCTACTCTAAATTAGAATCACTTCAAGGAAGAGTAAAGCAAAATACCCAAACTAATGTCCACTTCCAAAGACTCTGACTGCATTGGTCCGGTGGTGCTCAGGCATCAGAATTTTCAAAGGTCCCGGGAGATTCTCCTGTGTAGACGAGGTTGTAAAATACAGCACTGTGGGGGCACCTGGGTGGCTCAGTTGGTTGAGCAGGTGCCTTCGGCTCAGGCAAAGAATGCAAGAAAATATATGACTGGGGTAGATTTATGTAATGTATATGCTGAAAACATCAAAGCCATTATTTGTAATGTGTCAATTTAAATATGCAGCTAATAAATTTGTCACACTCTCAAAAACGTGGTGTCATGAAACAAGATAATAATTCACACCTGAAGAGGAGCAGAATATTTTTCATTTTTCCTCCCATATCTGCCCTGTCCCACTCTGTCCTACCTTGTGCCCCTAAGACTGTTCTCTATTGACCACATAGGGCCAGGCTTCCTTGCCCCCGACTTGGAGGTAACTTTAGCTGTATAGAAGCACTGGCAGAAAATCAAGGGGTGGACAGAGAGAAGGGACAGGAAATGTATTCTCTTTTCCTCACCTTGGGGGTGTGAGGTGGCTGGATTCCATTATGAAGCCTGCATTTCCTGCTGGGAAGCTCTCTCTTAGAGCTACCACTCTCTGCGGGTTCCAGTAACTGCTCCTTCCCACGGGCTCTTCAGGCTGAGGGGTATAACAGATTGCATGCCTCCCTACCCCTTGTGCTTGTGGTTTCCTCTAATTCTGCCACCACCTTCACTGAATGCTCTTCCACCAACCCTTTTGAGTGAGATCCCGAATGGCTAAAGACATGTTTTGATGAATATGAATGCATCAATAACTACTTGTTGAGCACCATTTACATACCTGGCATTGGAGGTTATGTAAGGAAGATATTAATTTTTTTTATGTCAATCAGAAATGTACAGTTTTGTTAAGGAGTGTGATATTTGCTCCTCATGGAATAGGCTGGACTCGTGGTTTAATGACAGGTTATTTTTGCTTGAGCCTTTAATGCTGGATTCTGGAAGGTGACCCAGTAGGTACCATGCTTGCTATGGACTGAAAGTTCACGTCCTCCTAAAAATGATATGTTGCAACCTAGTTCACAATGTAATGATATTTGAAGGTGGGGCTTTGGGAGGTGAGTAGGTCATGAGGGCTTTGCCCTAATAAAAAAACCCCAGAGAGCTTCTTCACCCTTTCTGCCATGTGAGGACACAGCAAGAAGACCTGCCCATGAGCCGGGAGGCAGGTCTTACTAGCCACCAAATCTGCCGCCATTTTGATCTTGAACTTCCAGCTCAGAAATAAATGTATGTTATTTAAGCCCTATTGTAAAAATTATAGCACCAAATCTGCTGCCATTTTGATCTTGAACTTCCAGCTCAGAAATAAATGTATGTTATTTAAGTCCTATTGTAAAAAACAATAGTCTGAATGGACTTAGCAGTCATAGCAAAGGTTATGTTTTATTCAAGACTCAAGGTAATGGAGAGATGTCAAAAACTTAAAGATAGAACCCAGTCTCTTTATTATTAAAATGCCAGAGAGGGGCGCCTGGGTGGCTCAGGGGGTTAAAGCCTCTGCCACTGGCTCGGGTCATGATCTCAGGGTCTTGGGATCGAGCCCCGCATCAGGCTCTGCTCAGTGGGGAGCCTGCTTCCCTCTCTCTCTGCTTGCTTGTGTTCTCTCTCTCTCTCAAATAAATAAATAAATAATCTTTAAAAAAATGCCAGAGAAAGTATGAATTCTTAATTATTTACTTTTATATGTTAACTTTAAAGGATAATATCTACCTTCATAAATAGTGAGTCTAAATGCTCATCATAGAAGAGAAATGGTCTTTTTTTTTTTTTTAGCTAATTTCTTTTCACTCTGTTGTAACTGCTTCGTTAACAGCAAGGTACCTATTCAGGCTCAGTGAGAAATAACCTTTTTCTCCTTTCTTTTTCTTTTCTTGTGTTTTTTTTGCAAGTAGATTCAAAAACAATCTTCCCCAAATGCTAATATCTACCCCTAAATCCATTCTGTGTAATTGGCGGAAAAAAACATTTTTTTCTTTTGTATATTTTTAATCTGTATTGGTTAAAACTCTTTGATTCAAAAATTACAAAACTGAATTCATACTACGTTAAGCAGACTAGAATATGACTGCTTCTCATAAATAAAAATTCTGGGGTTAGAAATTTGGCTGCCGGCAAAATGAAAATATGGAGTTCAGATGATGTCACCTGCTCACTCTCTTTCCCTTTTGGGGTTTTTTTGTGTTGTTTTCATTCCTTTCTGATGATGAAGGACAACCCCAAGTCCACTCTACATTTTTCCTATGACGTAAGGTCCCAGAGAAGGAAAATATCTTCTCTGATTCCTGTGCTAGCAATGTTTAGGGGAAGACTCTCATTGTTCATTTGGATCCTGTGTTTACCCCATACCAACCACGATGTCCAGGAAAACACATATCTTTGGTTTTCAAGGATTGGATCCCACACACTGTCAGGGAGAAAGAAAAAGGGAAATTGGAAGAATTGGTAGATGATGAGGGATAGGGCTGATGAGTTGGAGTTAGAGCAGAACCAGGAAGGGAGTTTTTATAAACACTTCATTCACGCAGCAGCCTTCCCTTTGATTGTGCTGTGGCCCGTGTTAGAGATGGAACCCAGGCCACGTTAGATATTTTCTTGGCAGCAGCTGCAATGACATCTTAACATATCTAAGACCAGATTCCCACACAGAGGAACCCAGTGGCTCACAAAAGAACAAATGAAATAAAACTCTTCAATTTGTTCTCATAAAACCTTAGTGGGACAGTTGGGTCAGAAGATCCTATACCTTAATCCCTCTTCTTTACTATGGGTAGACCTCTTTCATTAATATCAAAGCCTGGGTGTTGATTCCTGGCAACCAGTCCACAGCCTTTTTCCTTCTCTTTGGGAAGCCTTAAGACCATCTCAGTCCAAAAAAGAGGGGTTAATACCATTTGGATCTCAAAAGGGAAGAGGTTGGTATCTTGATCCATTTATTCCCAGAACCTCCATTAGCTTATGAACATATTGATCAACATTCTTCCTTACCTAAAAAGAAAACACTGGAAGAGACAAAGTTAATTAATCCATAAATACCAGTTATAGCAAACTCAGGGTCAAAATTACTCACTTGTGTCACATGTATCAAACTACAAGATGCCTCTACAGAATCATTTATGGAACAAAGAGATGATAAATTATTTCAGAGCATCTTTTTATTGCCAAACTGCCACCTATAAGTTTACCATGCTATTTTTATAAGAAACCCACTTAAAAACATTAATATAAAAATATCAATTACCTTATGCCAGGCATTAGGTCCAAGATTTGGAAATAAACGGTGACCCAAAGAAAGAAGCTCTTCTTCTTTAAGGAGGCTGTATGTTAGTGTAGGAAGTGAACAATGTGAAAAAACAGCAACAAATTATTAACATGATTACAGACTGTAGGAAGGACCAACGTGACTATAAATAGAATGTCGTTATAGAAAAAGCAGCCATATAGGACCGACTCCTTTAAAGAGAGTCACGAGAGAAAAGAGCCTCAATAAAATGATTTTTATGTTGAGACGTGAGGTCTAGAAAGTGGAAGCCTTTGGAAAGAGTGAACAGAGAGAGTTCAGGAAACAGTGGATCGCAATGCATGCATGTATAGGGTGAAAACAGCTTGGTCTGTTTGCAGATCTAGAATGATGTATTAGTGGAGCATAATGTGTGAGATGGAGAGTAGCACGAAAATCATGAGCCAATCCTGTGTTCTTGGAGTGGAAGACTTAATATTGTTAAAATGTCCATACAAATTGATCTACAAATTCAATGCAATCCATATCAAAATTTCAATGGCATTTTGTTACAGAAATAGAAGACAATATTCTAAAATTTATCAGAGGGGCACCTGGGTGGCTCAGTGGGTTAAAGCCTCTGCCTTCGACTCAGGTCATGATCTCAGGGTCCTGGGATCGATTCCCGCATGGGGCTCTCCGCTCAGCAGGGAGCCTGCATCCCCCTCTCTCTCTGCCTGCCCCTCTGCCTGCTTGTGATCTCTTTCTCTCTGTCAGATAAATGAATAAAATCTTTAAAAAAATAAAATAAAATTCATTAGAAACCACAGAAGACTCTGAATAGCCAAAGTCTTGAGAAAGACTTTGAGAAAGAAGACAAAGCTGGAGGCAACTAAATTTTCTGATTTCAAAATATATTGCAAAACTATAGTAATTAAAATAGCATGGTACTGATATAAAGACACACATACAGGCCAGTGGAACAAAATGAGGGGTTTAGAAAGAAAGCCACGCATTTATGGCCAACTGATCTTTGACAAGGGTACCAAGACTACACAATGGGGAAGGAATGTTCTCTTTAAAAAATGGTGCTGAGTGGCGCCTGGGTGGCTTAGATGGTTAAGCGTCTGCTTTCAGCTCAGATCGTGATCTCGGGGTTCTGGGATCAAGCACCGCATCAGGCTCCCTGCTCAGCAGGAAGCCTGCTTCCTTCCCTCTCTGCCTACTTGTGATGTCTCTGTCAAATAAATAAATAAAATCTTAAAAAAAGAAAAAGAAAAAAAAAAGGTACGGAGACAACTAGATACCCGTAGGCAAAAGAATGAAATTAAACCCTCATCTAACACCATACTCAAATATCAAGTCAAACATAAATTAAGAACTTTAAAATAAAAAACAAACAAACAAACCTGTAAAACTTCTGGACGGAAACAGACAAGTGAAATTCCATCAAACTAAAAAAAGCTTCTGCGTAGCAAAGGAAGAATCAACAGAGTGAGAGAGCGAACTTGACTGGGAGGAAATATTTGTAAACCCTATATCTGGTAAGGGCTTAAGGAACTCCTACAACTCAATAGAAAAAAAAAATGTAACCCTGGTAAAAAAAATGGGCTAAGAACTCAAATAGGTATTTCTTTCAAGAAGACATGCAGATGGCCATCAGGTACCTGAAAAGATGTTCAGCATCACTCATCATCAGGGAAATGTAAATCAAAACCACAGTGAGATGTCACCTCACACCTGTCAGGATGACGAGTATAAAACCGAGAGATACAGGTGTTACAAAGGATGTGGAGAAATTGGAATCTTTGCACGTTGTTTGTAAGAATGCAAAATGGTAAAGCCACTAGGGAAGATAGTGTAGGTGGTCCTTAAAAATTAGAAATAAAACCACAATATGATCTAGAAATCCCACTACTGAGTGTTTACCCGAAAAAATTGAAATCGGGATTTCAGAGAGATGTTAACCTTCCCATGTTCATTGCACCACCGTTCACAATAGTCAAGATGTGGAAACAACCTAAATTTTCATGGGTGGTTGAATAGATAAATGAAATGTGATATATACACAGAATGGAATATTACTCAACCTTAAATAAGAAGAAATTCTGTAACATGTGACAATATGGGTGATCCTGGAGGACATTATGCTAAGTGAAATAAGCTAGTCACGGAAGGACAAATATTGCATGATTATACTTAGGAGGTATCTAAAATAGGCAAATCATAGACTCAGAGAGTTGGAATGGCGGCTCTAGGGGCTGCAGAGAGGGAGAAATGGAGAGTTGCTAGTCAATGTGCATAAAGTTTCACTTAAATAAGATGAATAAATTCTAGAGATCAGCCATATGACATTGTACCTACAGGTAACAACATTGTATTGTATACTTAAACACTTATTAAGAAAGTGGACCTCATGTTAAGTATTGTTACCACAATAAAATAAAAATTAAAAAAATAATCATTAGAAGATGGATGAAGCAGCATCATATAGGACATTGCGAAGAGTTTGATTTTATGTTGACAGAGTGGATTTTCTGTCTTAGGAAACAAGACACCCTCAACTCAGTGAGCTATCAGGTATGAGCTCAGACTTCCCCCTGGAGAAGGAAATTTGCAAGCAACTAAACATCCCCATAGGCTCTATTTGCCTCAAATGTGTCCCTATGAATCCGTGTAGCACCAGGCCATCAACCTGCATACACTGCTTTTTCCCCCTATTTTCTATTCTGGTTAAGACTATTTGGTAGATTGCACTATTGTCCTCAATTACTTTCTTCCCCTTTCTGTGACAGTATTAAACTCCTCATTCCATTGATGCCATACTTGGTTGGCGATGTAACTTGCTTCATTCAATAAAATGATAGAAGAACCAATATAAGCTACTTCCAAGGAGAAGCATTAAGAGCCAATTAGCACTACCATCGCTGTCTTCCTCTGACAAGAGTGGCACATTCCATATTGGGGTTGCTTTTTCACCTTTGCTCCCAGAATGAAGAGAAACTGGAACAAAGCCAAAGCTTTCCCACAGGTGACATTTAACAAGAAGAAGAAATAATCTTTTGCTGTTGTAAGCTCTGAAAACTTGTGGGTTCTTTATTAGACAGTATAGTGTAACATAAACTGACAAAGACATAAATTGTTAGCTAGAGGTGGGATATTACCGTTAACAGCAGCAACGATCACAAAGCCCTAAGCCATGTAGCGTCTCATGTTGACAGGATGTTGAGCAATAAGGAAAATGTTGTTGGATGCTGGAAAGATATCGCTCCACCTGAAACAGTGGCAAAAATGTGGAAAACTGTCACCTGTACCTTCAGATGAGATGCCAGTGAAGACATCACCACCCCTGTGTGCCAGGCTGATTGAAAATGCAGACTTGGAACGGAGTTGTGAAAGAATCCCATAATTGGGAATATTCTTTTAAAATAAATGGAATGAGGGAGGGGCCATGGTCTTCAAAAGTGTCAATGTCATAAAAGGCGAAGAAAAGTGGCGGAAATGTTTCAGATGAAAGAAGTCAGACATGGAAGTCAATGCAATGCTTGACCATGGACTGGATGCTGTGTTGGAGGAAGAGAAAATGCTGTAAAGGGCATTACTGGACAAACTGACAAAATGGAATAAGGACAGTCTCTTCTGTATCAGTGAGGAGATCACTGGAAAGGAAGAGACTGGACTGGGGATAGTTTCTGTACTCCAAACGGCACTTGCATTGAAACGATCACTGCCAAGTTCTCTGATTGGTCAAACCCTTGAGTTTCTCTAATGGGAGCATAGGGTGAGTGCTGGAGTTGGGGGAAGGATAAAAGAAGAAATGGAAAGTTCTAGTTATTGTGAGACACGAGGAAGCAAGCTTCCTCTGTTTGTAGTGACAGAGCCTATATTGCACAAAATGTTTATAGTGGCCCTGTCGGGAGGGAAATGGCTCCACATTTCTTTCTGTGGGTTGACGAGTTGTCCTAGGAGAATGTAGTGCGTATGCTCACTCCTCTATCATCACGTTTATTTCAGCAACATCTGGAAAGAAGCTATTTCGGACACTTCTATCCCTGTCTTATTTTTAACAGTATCTAAAAGCACACATTTGTGGTTGTTCTATTAAAACACTTACTTCCTCTCTTTATCTACCTATCCACAGCTCATGCTAATCTTCTTCTTTTCCTCTCCCCCACCCTTTTTTTGAGAATTTGGTAGTTATCTACAGCATTACTCAGCATCATATTCACTCAGTGTATATACTAATTCTTCTCTATCTCATTGCTGTTGAGGAGGTACTATATGGCAGAAATTGGATAGTCCTTTGAAATAAGTATATACTTTACTTATCAAACAGCTTTTGGATTAATGAAGAGACTTGAAAAGGCTAAGACAATGATAGACATATAGTTAATATAATATTAATATATTAATAACAATATTAATATATAATTATACATATAAAACTCCAGAATTCTGAGATGTACAAAGAAATAAAAATAATAATAGATCAGATGATTATTATTGAAGACAAAGATGAGAAAATCTAACATTTATTAAAGTATAAAAACCGTTTTATTATATAAAATTTAAATAATGAGTTGATAGTGCTAAATACTTCCTCAGAGAACACATGTTAGTTTTGATACAATTATGATTAAAACCATTGTAGACACAAAAAGAGCCAAACAATCCAAATAGCAAGTCTACTAGGTCAAAATGTCAGGATTTTAAAAAGAGCCAAAAGTTCTACAGTTAAAAGTATCTGAAAAACATAAATTTTTCAAGTGACTATAGAATAAGGAAAACGTTTTATAAACTAAAAAAATAACAAAAATGTAAACAAAATATTCAGGAACTTAATTTTCAATAAAAAAAACTGCTTAGAAATGGTTCTAAGGATAATTTCTTTCAAACCATCAAAAAATACACTTATGTTCAGAACTCTTCCAGAAAATAGAAATAAGGAAAACGTTTCACTGTATTTTAGTGAGTATAGCCATGACAAAATATTCCTTTGAAGAAACATAACCTAAAAGCTAAGTTGGCTTCACTTGTTGGTATAGATGCAAAGTATTTTTAAACAATAGAAATTAATCATTTAAGAATATTATTAATTAAAAAGTGATAGTTCTGCCAGTAATGTAAGATTGATATAATAATAATGTAATATAAATAAAGTGAGAAAAATAGTTTTCATCTCTGACCGGAAAATCAATAGAGATAGGGACTGTCTCGCTCTCATTCACCACAGTAAGCCCAGTGTCATCACATAATAAGTGGCAATAAATACTTAATGAATTAATTAATTAGATAATTAATCTCAGGTGTAAATGGACCTTTGACACTATTCAAAATCCATTCTTGATATATTCAGAAAATTACATCCTCATATTATAAATACTGCTTATATAAATTCAACAGCTAACCTCATATTTAATGATGAAATCTTGAAGGCACTCGAATCAAGAGAAAGTATGAATGTTATTATTACCAATACCTTTTAACATTGGCTTAGAGATAATAGCGAAGACAATGAGAGTAAAAACACATATCATTTTTTGTAGGGCAATTTGTTACCTAGAAAATCTAAAAGTCAAATAAAAACCTAGTAGAACTAATAGGAGATTTTAGTAATGTGGTCCAAGAGATATTAGAATGTGGATATCAAAAACTTTTCCATATGTTAGCATTAGAAAATTCTACAGAACACAGTTGACCATATGCTGAGGATGTATGAGAAAATCCTATGCTGTTTTACAGATGGGTCTGATATACAGAATATAAAAAAGAGCCATAAAATAACACATATATTGCTGCTAAACATGGGGTTCTACAAACCCTTTAAATATCTGAAATTGGTGTAGAGCATGTGGTGGGTGGTAAAGAAAATAATATTCATCCTGGAAAGATGGTGAATCACTGCAAAATATTTGGAAGACAGATCTTTAGATTACCTAAGATATTTGTGCTCAAGGGGAAAAGATTGGAAAATACTAATTGTGGGTTTCCGTTGCTATTAGCAGTCTTCGGCAAGGCATCACAAGAAAGAGATGAGTCCTAGAAAGAACCGGCCAGGAAATAAAAAAGGAAAAGAAAAACGCCAGAAACTGGGAGTCTTGCAATGTTGAAAAAAAGTAATGGCTTAAAAGCTCCAGTCAGCATACTATCATACCATAGTAAGATGGGTCTTGGGAATACAGAGGGTCCTTACACTTTAGCTTCATGCTCAAGGTGTGTACCTATTAATGGCTAAGGGTCTAACTACATTCAACAGACCCTTCTCTTAAGTTCAGAGAGAGTGAAATGTGGGTGGAAATGCAAAGAAATGCCATAGAGAAAATGCAATGTCATGAAAAGAACTGTAGCCCAAGTTACTGAATGGAATGAATTGGGTAAGGAACTTGCTATCTTTTGCTATGTGTCATTTTTTTGAGTGCTCTGTGAAGGAGAGTTCTCATCTTCAAGTGAATAGGACACCTATGATTTAGACAGAATCATTCTCTGAACTACTTCTAATAAGCCTTGTAAATCCCCAAGAAGAGACCAGGGGAGGTAGTGTTTCCCCAGATCCATGTTTCCAAAATGTTCTATGCCTTTGGTCCACTAACAAAATAACTATTAACTATTAATTTCTCTTTAGAACATTCTTTCGTAGAACATAGTTTGGAGAAACTTAGTTTCTTAGAGAATCTTTTTTCTTAGTTATTAGAAGCGAAGAAAGAGACCACTGATCAGGTTAAAATAAGCATTCAGGATGTATAAACATACTAAAAAGAGAATGGGAAAAGAAATGAGACACTATCCATTTGAATATGGCTGAGAATGTTCTTTGTAAATCAGCCATCCCGCAGATCACAGCTATGAATTCTGGGCAAAATACAAAACAGTCTCTGAAGGCACTGGAGAATGATTTAATAAGTGGACATATGTCAGTAAAATTACAGATGATCTGAATAACATTATCAACCACTCTGACCTAACTGACATTTATAATACCCTACTCTCCACAAAAATATACATTTTTTTCACACACACGTGATCATCAGTCATGATAGGTGTAAAATAAATCTTAGCAAATTTAAAGGGTGAAACCAGATGGTCTATTCTTTGGCTACGGTGGAATTAAATTAAAAATCAGTTACAATAAAACATCTAGGAAAATGTCAAACAGACAAACAAAAAGATTTAGAAAATATTTTAGACTGATAATGAAAATACATGATTATCAAATGTCCACATACAATAGTCTAAGACTCTTCCGGATGACCATGGACTGCAGAAAACCCAGACATAATACAAAAAAGCTCTATCTAAGGTATGGGGGAGTGAGGCGATGTAGATAGACTTTTGGTGGGAAATTCACACATGGAACAGAACAAATGGAGGACTACACACTATGAATTTCCCAGCTTCTAGCATGAGGCTACATTCAACTGTGAGGGGGTGAACTGCAGCCCCAGAGGCCACACATGGAAAAACCCAGTCTTTCTTGCCTGGAGAACCAGAAAACCAAAGCTGCCAAACTGTCAACCCTGAAGAGAATGGAGGGAACTGGCAAGGAAAAGAGCCAATTAAAATGGGCAAAAGATATTGAATGGATGCTTCTCGAAAGAAGATAGACAAATGGTCTTTAAGCATATATTAAAGGCTCAACATCATGAATTATTAGAGAAATGTAAAGTAAAGCCACCGTGAGATATCCCTATACACCTGTTAGGATAGCTAACGTTAAAAAGGCCTGACAATACCAAGTCTGGGAAGGGTATAGAGTAACTGGAACTTTCTGAGCACTGTTGGAGGGGAAGCCGAAAGGCACAGCCACTTTGGAAAACAGAGTTATATAATAACTTTGCCTAATCCTATCCCTAGGTATTTACCCAATAAAATTGACAATATGTAAATACCCACAAAAATGTCTGTGTGAATAGTCACATCAGCCTTATTTATAACAGCTCCAAACCCAAATGATTGGCAACTAATAAAAGAGATAAAGAGATCTATAAAAGATAAAATGTATCTATACCCTGGAATACTGTTCAGCAATAAACAGGAATAAAATAAATTATGTATGAAACAACAGGATGCATCTTAAAAATATGATGCTAACTTTAACAAGTCAATGGAAGTAAGTCCTACCTACAGTATGAGTCCATTTACATAAAATTCTGGAAATGGCCAAACTATCAAGACAGAAAGCAGATCACTGGTCTGGAGAGACATGGGTGTGGTGGGTGCCGGGGAAACCCTCAGAGTGGGAGAACATTCTAGGTCTTCATTGCCATGGTCCATCAGTTAGGTAAAAGAGCTACTCACTTTCCCTTGAACACAGCTCCTCCACTTTTATTAATTTACTTATTTTTGGCTGTTTCTTCCTCAGTTTAAATTTTCTTCTTTAAGTGATGAAATCCCTCTCATCATTGGAGGCTCAGCTCTAATACACGATTTCTGCTAAAAACACATGTGATCAATTGGTGGCTCCATTCTTAGTGCTCCTTGTCAAAACCCTTTGGATCAAATATTTGGCACAGTCTTTTTGAAATATTTGCTTTTTTTCTGTCTCTTTTAATACATTTCTGCCCCTTAAAAAAAAAAAACTGGACTGTGCTTTATTTTTGAACCTTGCAAGCACCCAGTTAAAATCCCCAACAAATAGAATATATGTATTTTATGTTGCAATTTCTGGTTTCCTAATGAACAATTTTTAGTGAAGGGTTTTGTGTTTTTTTTTGTTGTTGTTCTTTCCTCTTCTTTTTAAGAAGATTCCTTCAGATTGTGTCTTTTAGCTATCACTTTTATCATGTTTATTTTTGCGTGTGTGTTTGCTAATACTCTTAAAAATTTTTTTGAAATGGTCCATTCAGGGCTCATATTTTTATATTTTTTTCCTCCACTCATCCTTGGGAATAAACATTCTTTAACATCTTGAGAGAATCTTTTTGTTAAATTTCCCTAATATTTTGTGGCAAGTTGTAACTGAGAAACATGATTTATTTTTCTATGTGTATTTCCTTTTGTTCTGTGTCCTACAGTATACAGTGTAGTGTTTGGCTCATATTGCTTGAAAATACCATACATAATTTTGTATAGTATCATTACGTTTCTCTAGAAGCAACGCTTTATCCCAGTTTTTCTAAAGCTCTCTCATAATATACACACTTCCATAATTTTATTCCTTTCTAGACTTTCTCTGGTCCCTTTCTATCAGTAGGCAGAGCTAGCTGAATGGCCTACAGTCACTTTGACCAGTGTTGATATGGCGAAATAATTACACACCACAATTTTGTGAATATATCGTGGTAATCATGCTAGCTTCCTTCATAGCAGTGCTATTTCTAGGAAATCCTCAGTAGGAGAGTTTCTTGCTGATGCTAATTGGACAAGCATTACATAGAAGTGGGATATTTCTTAAAACTTTTGTAGATTAAGAAAGACAGCAACTCGTTTGAGATTAAAAGGCAATTTTGACATGGTAGGAGCAGCCAGAAACTCTGACTAATCCTTGTCAGCACTCCATCGTTTAGAGGAGAATCTTTTCCCCATTTTCCAGGTTTCAGCTTAGAAAATCTATTTCGTAGGGGCGCCTGGGTGGCTCAGTTGGTTAAGCATCTGCCTTTGGCTGGGGTCATGATCTCAGTGTTTGGGATAGAGTCCTGTGTCAGGGACCCTATTCAGCAGGGAGTCTGCTTCTCCCTCTCTCTCTGCTTATGCCCCCTGTTGTGCTTGCTATTTATTTAAGAAGGAAGGAAGGAAGGAAGGAAGGAAGGAAGGAAGGAAGGAAGGAAGGAAGGAAGGAAAGAAGGAAGGAAGGAAGGAAGGAAGGAAGGAAGGAAGGAAGGAAGGAAGGAAGGAAGGGGGGAGGGAGGGAGGGAGACAATTTTTTGCCTATATGCTAGATGAGTCATGGTGGGTAGTAGAAACTGCCAAATGGGAATGAACAACTTTCTCCAAGCCACAGAGTAAGTAATTGGGAGAGCTAGATTTGAATTCAGGTCTGCCTAATATCAAACTTACTGCTGTTTCTGAGATACCAGGCTGCCTCTCTGTGAAAATCTTTTTAAAAATGTCATGGACATTTCCAAACACACAAGAAAGTATGGCGAACAGTATAATGAGCATTGTGAACATCAAGCAGATTCCACATTTATCAAATTCTGCCACCTTTGCCTCACTTATTCCTTGGTATTGTTTTCTCTTTCTTGTCCTTTGCTTAAGATTTGCTTTTGAAGCAAATCTCAGATGTCATGTCTTTTTACTCCTGTATATATTTTTTATTCCTGTACATTTGTGGATGCATTTTAGAAAAAATAAAACTTTTCTTAGAGAAGAATGCCTGTATTATACCTAACACAGATAGCAATCATTCTGGGGTATGAGATATCTCAAAAAGACCTGCAAAAGTTGTTCCAATTGGTATCCAGAAAAAGTTTGTGTACCGTATTTACTTGTTATGACACCTAAGACTTTTAAAATCTAGAGTGGTCCCCCTCTATTCCCTTCTTTCCACATATTTATATTTTCTTTACGTCAATGACTTGCAGCAGGAAATAAGTAGTGGTTCTGTAGATTATCTCAATTTCTCATTTTTTTTTGCCTTCCTTTTGTTGTAATTTAGCTTGTGCTCTATCTCCTTCCACCATATTTCCCACACACATGTGTGTGTGAGTGTGTGTGTGTGTGTGTGTGTGTGTATAAATTCCTATAGGCTCTAGAGGCTTGATTAGATTCAAGTTCAGGTTCAACTTTTTTGTTTCTTCCAAAAATACAACATAAGCAGTTGCTATGTGCTTCACACAGCCCATTTTTAGAGATGCTGAGATTGATAATTTTCAGGTGCTGAAATTCTGATCTTTTCATTGCCAAATTTCTCATCCATATTCTTATCTCACTGAGGATTAATCAACTGAATTAATTCATTAGGTGGTGCAAAATGGTGATTTTCTAATATTGTCATTCCTCACACATTTATTAGCTACATTTCTTCTGTAAAGGAGAAATTCATCCTATCAAATAGCGTTGTTTATGTATTATGAATTAGAATGTATATGGGAGAGTCAGGATAAATGCTTAAGTTTTTCTCATTCATTGAGAATTTTCAATATTCACTGTAAGAAGTCAGTGCCCTGGATATTTTATATCTTCCCCCATCCCTCTCTCTCTCATATCATTGTGAGCTTATAAGATTTTTTCATATTCAATATATTTAAATAAACTATTCTTTTTGATGCTAAAATTGCTCCATCCTTGGCTCTTGGCTGATGAGAGATTTTTATGTTGAATTCTTTGTCCTTCAGGTTCAGCCCAATCTCTCTTTGATCACTTTCTTATTTTCTGACACCAGTCCTTCCGAGCTCATCACGTATATTTCGCTTTACGAGTTAGCCATGACTCTAAGAAGCCCTAACCATTTCAGTGGAGAATGACATTTGGAGAATCTGGGCCTTAGGAGTGCTCATTGCTGTTGGCTTATCACTGATTCTGGACATTTTTAGGAGGCAGAGCTAATAGATAGGTATTTAAAATAAAGCATGAATTTATATTAATATTTTTTGGCATGCACAAGTTTACTTAATTTATTTGATTTTATACGTATATGTTTTTAGTTTAGACTAAAATACTCGTTCCTAACATCAATATAATTTTTTATTTGCATCATCTGGAAAGATATACACAAAATGGTTCTACAAGTAACGACTATTACCAGTAACAAATAGAGCAGTGAATATTTTAAAATATATATTTACAGCTCTCTTTGTCTTTGAATATCTTCCCATGTGTACATCTGTGGATATATAACACTATATATTCAGAGAAGCCTGGCAGTATCTCTAATCTAGAACCCTCCTTCACAAATAGGTTGTTATTTTTATTAGCATTTAATTGCTCCTTCTACCTATTTTTTAAAGGATTTTCTAGCTATTCCTGCTGATTTATTTTCCCATATAAATGTTATCATCTACTTTTGTATCTTAAAAAAATGGTTATTTTGTTGGGGTCACGATAAATTTATGTTAACTTCATAAAATTGAGATCCTTAAGATATAAAACTTTCTATGTAAAAAGAAGTTGTATTTTTTCACTTCTTCAAATCTACCCATGTGCCTTTCAAAAATATTTTAATATTTTCTTTATATCAATTTTAGACATATGTCTTAACATTTATGCTTACACATTTTATCCTTTTGTGTTTGAAAATGAATTTCCTTTTCTTATATCTTCTAATTGGTTATATTTTATAAGTATGATAACTATTTCAGTATCTTCATTTTTACATGCTGTTCTAACTAAATCCTCTTATTGGTCACAATGTAATTTTTTTCCTAATGGGCTACTAGATTCTATTTGTTAATCAGTTTAAATTTTTTGCATCAATGCATATGTCAATGTATTGGTTTGTAGTTTTCTTTTATGCGCAACTATTAAGTGGACATAATTAATTGTGAGCAGGTACAATCCACTCCAGGAATAAAAGAATAGCACTCAAGGTATTTGTAAATCCACTGATACAATTTGATATTTTATTCATCTGAAGGAAAAATATCATATGATTATTTCCATAGATAAAAGATATTTGACAAAATTCAAATGTCTCCTCCTCTTCGAATCTAGTTAGTAAACCAGAATCTAGTGAAACTGTACATATTTCACATTTTCTCTTTGAAAGAGTATATTTGGTTGACTTGCAGAATACAATTACTCTTAAAGTCTTAATGTTCATTTTATTTCATTTTTTAAAGATTTTATTTATTCATCTGAGAGAGAGAGACAGAGAGAGAGAGAGAGAGAGAGAGAGCACAAGTGGCTAGGAGGGGTGGAGGGAGAGGGAAAAGCAGACATCATCAAGAAGTCTGATGCGGGGCTCAATCCCAGGACGCTGGGATCATCACCTGAGCCAAAGGCAGATGCTTAATGGACTAAGCCACCTAGATGCCTCTTAATGCTCATTTAGACCACTTCCCACATATCAGAAACAATTCTTGGATATGGATACATTTTTTTAATGAAAATACTAAACAACCTTACAAAACATATGTGTTATGTGTGCATGTTTACATTTATGTATTAGATGGTATTCTTTCTAAACATTTAGCAGTTTTGTAAGGGAGATAATGACCATTTGGAAAAACTCAGTTTCAGTGACTGGTCCTTAAACAGATTCTTAGGCAAGTTTCAGAGTGAGGTCATTGATTTCGTTAGCCATCTGAGTTTACTTGTACAATATAGTATTATCTGTGAAGGAACAAGACAATGAAGATGGTGAGAAGAGAAAAATTAAAATGGTTAGATATGAGAGAAAATTAAAAAAAAAGTTCAGATTGTGTAGTCTATGAAATTTGCCAATAAATTGTTAGAATTTTTATTGTCATAAAGTTTAATGTGAAGGCAATAGTTTCTTAAAGAGATAGCTTTTTTTTATGGTAGAAAATCATAGTTTGTAGGGAAGTTTTGAAGGAGGCTTTAGAAGAAAGTGACAAAATAAAACACTTCAGAAGCCTGTAGGAAAGGAGGGTTTGTCCTTAGACTTAATTTGAAACAAAATAGTTTCCGGGACCAACTGTCCCTCAGTTCTCAAGGTGGAATTTAAATAACCCCATTGTTTTCTAAGAACTCCTACTCTGACCACTTTGTTCTGCAGGCTTATAACTTCATTGATTCACCTACTTCAAACTTCCTTCGTATTATGTTGACCTATATGAGACTTGGCTTCCCCACCAAAATAATGGATCCTGTAAGTATAATATAATCTAAATCAACAAATTTAACTTGACTTCCAGAGGCCACACTCCAAAATATGAGTTCTGCCATTTGTGAATATAGCATATAATTTCAAAAAATAAATAAGACTTCTTGACGGGAGAAGAGAGACATTTCCCCTAGGTTAAGTAAAGGGTTAGCTTTAAAAGTCAGTTATTGGGGTTCCTGGGTTGTATAATAAAAATATGTTTGATTTGGTGAGAAACTGCCATATTGTCTTCCAAAGTGTACCATTTTACATTTCCATGGGCAAGGAATGAGAGTTCTTTTGGCTCCATACCCTCACCAGCATGTAGTGTTGTCACAGTGTTTTGAATTTTAGCCATTCTATTGGGTGTGTAGTGGTATCTCATCATTGTTTAAAGTTGTGATTCTTTAATGACATGCAATGTTGAGCATCTTTTCATGTGCTTATTTGCCATCTGTGTGTCTTCTTTGGCGAGGTGTTTGCAAGTTCTCTTGCCTATTTGTTTGGTGTTGGGTTTTTTTTTTTTTTTTTTGGCCTATTTGTTAATCAGGTTGTTCATTTTCTTATTGTTGAGTTTTAAGACTTCTTTGTGTATTTTGGATAATAGTCCTTTATCAGATGCGTTATTTGAAAATATTTTCTCCCGGTCTGTGCCTTATCTTCTCACTGTCTTCACAGTATCTTTCGCAGAGCAAATTTTAATGAAGTCTAGCTTATCAGTTATTTCTATCATGAATCGTGCCTTTGGTATTGTATCTAAAAAATCTAGGTAATATAGATTTTCTTCCTTTTTATCATTGCAGGGTATTATAGTTTTTCACTTTACCTTTAGCTCTACAAATCATTTTAAGTTAATATTTCTGAAGGGTATAACATCTGTGTCTATATCCTTTATTTTTTTTTTTTTGCATGTGTACAACCGGTTATTCCAGTGCCATTTATCGAACTGTTTCTTTTCTCCATTGTATCGTTGTATTTCATTTGCTCCATTGCCAAAGATCAATTGACTATATTTGCGTGAGTTTATTTCTGAGCATTCTATTATGTTCCTTTGGTTTGTGCATTCATTCACCAATACCACTTTGCATTACTCCCCAATTGTACTGTAAAATCAATTACTGTAGCTTTATAGTCAATCTTGAAGTCAGGTAGTGTGAGCCCCTTGACTGTTTTTCTCATTCAGTATCGTGTTGGCTATTCTAAATCTTTTGCTATCCACATAAACTTTAGAATCAGTTTGTTGTATTTGCAAAATAACTTAGTAGGATTACTAAGTTCATGGATACATAGATATGAAATATATTTCCATTTACTTTCTTCTTTTCTGACTGCTTTCATCAACGTTTTATTGTCCTCTAATATAGATCTTGTACGTATTTGTTAGACTTATGCCTAAATATTTGAGGGAGTGCCAATGTGAAAGGTATTGTGTTTTTAATTTCAAAATTCTTTGTTAATTGCTGTTATAAAGGAAAACTATTGACTTTTGTTTTTTTTTTAAAGATTTTATTTATTTATTTGACAGAGAGAGAGAGATCACAAGTAGGCAGAGAGGCAGGCAGAGAGAGAGGGGGAAGCAGGCTCCCTGCTGAGCAGAGAGCCCAATGTCGGGCTTGATCCCAGGACCCTGAGATCATGATCTGAGTCAAAGGCAGAGGCCTAACCCACTGAGCCACCCAGGCACCCTGAAAAGCTATTGACTTTTGTATACGAAGCTTGCATTCTTCAATCTTGCTATAATTGTTTACTAGTTCCAAGTTTTGTTTTTTGTTTTGTTTTTGGTTTTGTTTTTTGGTCAATTCCTTGGAATTTTCTTTTTTTTTTTAAAGATTATATGTATTTATTTGAGAGACAAAGAGAGAGAGCCAGAAAGAGAGAGAGAGAGCACAAGCAGGGGAGCAATAGAGGAAAGGGAAAAGTAGGCTCCCTGAGCCGAGAGTCCAATGTGGGGTTCAATCCCAGGACCCTGGGACCATGACATGAGCTGAAGGCAGACGCTTTAACTGACTGAGCCACCCAGGCATCTCCTCCTCCTTGGAATTTTCTATATAGATAATTATGTCATGTGGTAAGAAAGACAGTTTTATTTCTTCCATTCCAATATGCATATTTTTATTTTCTTTTCTTGCCTTATTACATTAGCAAGAGTTTCATATAGGGTATTCAAAAGGACTGAGTGGTGACAGGAGACATTCTTGCCTTGTTCTTGAGCTTAATGTGAAAGCTTCTCATTTCTTACCTTTAGGTGTTATGTTAGATGTTGCCTTTTGTTTGTTTTTGTAGATGTTATCAAGTTGAGAAATTCTTTTTTTTTTTTATTTCTAGCTTGCTAGAAAGTTTGTATTGTATTGTTTTATAATGCATGGATATTTAATTTTGTTAAATGCTTTTTCTTCATCTACTGATATGATCATTTTATTTTATTTTATTTTTAAAGTTTTTATTTATTCATTTTAGAGAGAGAGAGTATTTGAGGGAGAAGCAGAGAGAGGGGGAGAGAGAAACCCAAGCAAACTCAATGCTCAATGTAGAGCCTGAATCAGGGCTTGATCTCATGACCCTGAGATCAGACTTGAGCTGAAACCAAGTCAGGTGCTTAACTGACTGCACCCTGATCATTTTATATTTTAACTTGTCCCATTACTGTTTTTGATTACATCAATTCATTTTTGAACGTTGAACCTGTTTTGAATACTTTTAATGAATCCCACTTGATGGTAAGATTTGATTGCTAATATATACATTGTTAGATTTGATTTACTTATAATTACTTAGCTGAGAATTTTTGAATTCTATGTTCATGAGAGAGATTGGTCTATAGTTGTCTTCTTGTGATGTCTTTGCCTGGGTTTTGGTATGTAGTTGCTCATTTTATCCTGGACATTTCAGCTGATGCCTTGTGGTTGAGTGTATAGATTTTGTTTTAATTTCCTTTAAAAAATTTTGTGTTTTATTCTAGCAAACAGTTAATTTACTGGCAAATCTGCTTCATGCTTTTGTCTAAGATTCCCTTATTGACCAAATTGTAGTCAGACTTCTCCGAGACCTCATCTCCAGAAGGCCTAGAATCCTGGCACTATCCTCGGCTTGGCTAGTTTGAGCAAAGGAGCCCTTAGTGAAAATCTCCTCACCTTTGATATCTGATCAAGCCCCTCACTCCCCACCTTTGATAGTTAATTCTTTGCATCTAAGTCCTTGGTTTGCCCTTCGCAAGAATCTTGTTACACCAGTCTGGCAAGAAATTCACCCCTACTTGATATCTAATCAAGTTCTTCTATTAATCTTCCACCCACTGAGTCTCTCACTTTGGTCTTAGGCTGTAAGTGCCCAGTTGCCTTATTGTATTTGGAGTTGAGGTCAATCTCTCCCCACTATTGCAATAGTCTTGAATAAAGTCTTTCTTACCATTTTAACAAGTGTCAGAATAATTTTTAGTTTAGACTACTGAAGTTTCTCTCTCTCTCTCTCTCTCTCTCTCTCCCTCTTTAAACAAGTCTAGAGTAGACCTACTCTTGGCTAGAGAGACTGCCTTTCATGGTGTGACCTTCTGGCATCTCAGTTGAAGATTCATATCATGGCCTCGGATATCTCCATTTAGCTTCGATTCTCAGTTGCTGTGCCCTTTCTGGCTTCACAGAGTCTACACTTGTACAATTTAGTGTTTTGGCAATGACTTAAGGAGACTTCTTTGCAGTTATCAGGAACTCCTTTTCTGCCCGATTCAATCCTCTGTGGTACCATGCCCTTCATCTTTTGGCCACCTCGGGAGTTCCATGCTGTGATCTCTGACTCCTCTTCTTAGAGTGACCATAATGCTCTGCTTGAATTCTACGTCCCTGCACTGCAATTTGGAAAGTTCCTCCAGCAGAAAGCTGAGGATATTGTAGCAACCACACTGTGTGTTTTCCTCCATTCTGCTGCCTGTTGTCCAACATCTGAATACAGTTGTTCCATACTTTGTCCAGTGTTAGAGCTGTTTATAAAGAGGGTTTATTCCAATATCTCTTACTCTGTCACAACCAAAATCAAAAGTCCTAGGTTTTATTTTCAGTCCCTTCTTCACATGAAGTCTTGAGTCTTTAAACTACATTTTCTAAGACCAAGTTAAAAATACAAAAAGGAAAGGAAAATCAAGTTAAAACCCTGCCTGCTTATTTACTTAAATGTTTCATAACACTTGACTCTTACACCTTTCTTTTTCTCCCAACTCTGCACATGCTAATTTAATCTCAGCTGTTTCTTCCCCTTTAAGTGGGAAAAAGACAATCCAATGTCCAATATTAGCAAAACTAGTTGCCATTATGTGTGTATTTCTGCCTAAGAAGAAATAGTTACAAGATCTCTGAGATCTTTTAAAGATCAAGAAACATCTAGCTCTGGAAAAACGCAACAACAACAAAAATCTTTACAAGATTATGATGCTTGATCATTGGCATTTTCTCCTTCAGTGTGCTCTTCTGTCTTTATAGTCCAGTTTTATAATATGTTCATACACATATAATTTTAGGGAAAGGCATGAGATGTCATTTAAACCTTTTATCTGTGTTAGTAAAGAAGTTTCCAGAATGGTATGAAAATGGATCTAGGTGACAAGGTCGAGCTGCTCTCCTATGACATCATGGTATGACTGTGCTCCTAATCTCTTTCCTTGAGTATAGTTTCTGATATGTGACAAAGGAAGCACCTCCATTACATGGAAAATTATAGGCTAGGGTGAAAGCTGTATTTTATATCATTCTTCAAGGAGACCTGGGTGAAGAACTTGTAGTTTCATCACTACTGAAACCCAAAGGAAATTGTATGACCTGTTTGGATGATAGTTCAAATTTGTTTCTAAGACCATACACTGCTCCCCAATCATTAGGGTAATAATTAAAAATGACATGATAATATACAATAAGTAAAGATTTTGCATATTTACATACCAACATATGTATATATATGAAGAAGGCTTGCATGTGAAGAGACAGCCAAGGGCCACCACAAAGAAAACCATGAATAAAGTAGAAATCCTGTGTTTACTGGCTCCTGTGGTGTGGGCCAGCAAGGGTCACTGAACTTCACTTCATTTCCTATTCTACTCTCTGACTCCAACTCTTTGAAGAGCACCGTAGGGACCGAATTGGTTTCCTTACGCTAGCAAGAACCACCCAGAAGGTTCAACCACATTCTCAGGCTGTAATTCTCCATTTCTTTATGTGTAAGTATATGTATTCACATGATCGCCATGCACGCATTATAATTTTTTGAACTAAAATTTCAATTTGTAAATACAAGTAAAGCAAAAATTTTGCCACAGCCACACAAACACCAAGTAGGTGTCTTTATGAGATGGCCTCTTGCAACCATCAACACTTCCTGCATACAGATTTAGAATTATGAAACCCTTGTGAGCTTATTGGTTATCACCAAGGTAAATGCCAAATCAATGGGATCACTCTTAACAAAACATGTTTCCTACTTTTTAGGTTGTAGGAAAAAAAATCTTTCCTGAGTAGATGAAAGCCTATGCACACATTTCAATGCTACAGTCATTGAATACTTTCATTTTCTATATATATCATTAAAAACTCCACTTTTTGAGCCCCTTCCCTTCCTTTGTCCTAGCTCTTCAACTGCACTTACTTTCCTTCTGTGATCAGAATTTGTTACACTCTGTCTCAGGGCCTTTGCACTCGCTATTCTTTTTGTTTAAAATGTGTCATCTTTTTTTCTCATCCTTGAGGGCTTCCTGCAATTGTTATTTCTCCAGGAAAGTCTTCCCTGACCAGCTCCCTGAATATGTCTTTCATAGCATGGTTTGCAAATTCTACTTATAGATTCACGATTTTATGTGTTGAATGTCTGTTTCCACCCCAGACTAGAAGCTCCAGAAGGACCAAAACTAAGTACCTTTTGTTCAGTATTTTAACCTAATGCACAGTAGGCCCTCCATAGATGAATGCATTTCTAATGTTACAAATATTTAAAATAAAATAATTCTTGCATTTATCCTTTTTTAAGTTAACTGGGTCTTTCTTTTTCTTTTTCTTTTTTTTTTCCTTCTTCATCCTTCTTTCACTCTTTTCTTCCATTCTTAGACTTCCAGAGCAGACTCTGTGGTAGATTTTCTCAAAAGGTATAAGACAGGGATATTTTAAAAGATGTCCTTGTTTATTGAGACATATAGAAAAATATTGGGTTTAATTCCACTCAAAACTACTCTAGCAGAAAACTTCAAGTACTAGAACCTAAGATTCAGAATGCAGAATACCTTCGTATTTCCTCACAGATGTGTTGCAATTTTTCTAGAACGGTGTCTGACGCATAATATGAAGGGTTTACTACATATTTGTTAAATGAATAAATCAACAAACAGACAAAAGAGTCTGAGCTCTCATTGGCTTATAAAATTTCCTCCTTTCAGTTAACTTCTCTCATGAGAATTCATTGCAATATTTTGTTCAAAATCTTTGAATTACACCAGTTAGTATAGAAAATCAGATGACTTCATATAGCTTTAGCAATTGCCAGGTCTAGAAAATTATTGCTTCCTTCCTTTTGCGGCTCTGGAAAGTTTTCAGTAGGTAAATGAAAACATTTTGGAGTGTTCCTAACTCCACTGAGTTTCTCTTAGTTTGCTTTTCCTATCTTCCCAGAAGGAAAGGCATCTTAATGACTCAACATTGTATTAGTGCTTCTAATCCATTTATCCCAATCCCTGGATATTCTATATAGTTCTGGTGGGAGAAACCCATATCTTTCCAGCTTTACATGATTTTCTATCTTCCTCTGTTTATGTAAGAACAGTTCTATACTTTCCTCAAAGGGTTAGATCATGTAAAAATGAGTGATGAACATATGCGTCTATATGCTACTACTTATTTTGTAATTTCTTCACCATTTTGGATTGGAGTGTTAACTATTGAAAAAATAACCTTTAGTAGCTTTGCAGAGTTAATTATTTCTGTTTATCAGGGAGTAGACAGTGCATGGTGAATATTGAGTACTTGGAAAGTTAGGTTGGCCAGTGTTTCCAGAATCTGCTTTAAGGAGATGCCTACCTAGTCTTTACAGTTGACTTGTATTTGTTGAGAATGATGCAGCAAGTGAAAACGACTTGAACAGGGTCCCTATCCACAAAGTCTTTCAACTTCAAGGAGAGTAACGCAGACAGATATTTAAAAAGCAAGAGGAAATTTCCCCTTGTAAATAACTAGTTTGAGGATGTGATTTTTTCAACATAGATTTTTGTTTCCTTTTCCTTAAATACTTATTTGATGTATTTTTTATTAATAGACTTTATTATTTAAGGGCATTTCTATGCTTATAGAAACATTGGTATAAGGTACGGAGCATAGGGTATGGAGTTCCCTTATATACTTTCTTTCACCTTCCCATTTTGGTTCTCCTTGTTAACGTTTCACATTGGTGTAGAACATTTGTTAATTGATGAGCCCAAATTGACACATTATTATTAACTAAAATCTGTAGATTACATTAGCTCTCACTTGTGTGCACGTGTATCATATCGTTCTACTGGTGTGGACACATGTCTAATGACATGTGTCCACCATTATAGTATCCTTCAGAATAATTTCACTGCCCTAAAAATCCTCTGTACTCTGCCTGCTCATCTCTCCCTCTTCCTAACCTCCAGCAACCTTTTCACTGTCTCCTCAATTTAACCTTTCCTAGACTTTCATATTGCTGGAATCATAGTTTATAGCCTTTTTAGATTGGCTTCTTTCACTCAGTACAATGCATTTAAGGTTTCTCTCTCCCTTTTTGTGGCTCAATAGTTCATTATTTTTAAAGGACTGAATAACTTCACTGTTTGATGTCCCAGTTTATTTGTTCACCTACTGAAGGACATCTTAGCTGTTCCAATTATAAATGAAGTTGTTTTGAACATCAGTGGCAGATTTTTGTGCGGACGTGAGTTTTCAAGTTGTTTTGGTAAATACCAAAGTGCGTAAGTTGCTGGATCATAGGGTAAGACTATGTTTACTTTTGCAAGAAACAGCCTTACTATCTTCCAAAGGGACTGCACTATTTGCGTTCTTCCCTTCCCTTCCAGTTAATGAGAATTCCCATGGCTTCACATTCTGCCAGCATTTGGAGTTGTCAGGGTTTCAGATTTTAGCCATTCTAACAGGTTATTGTTTTAATTTGCAATTCTCTAATGGCATATGTCATTGAGTCACTTTTCATATGCTTCTTTGCTACATGGCTTTGATCCTTTCTAAAGTACTAATAATTTTGAAGAGGGACCGATACACGACCTTGAATGATTCGGAAAGATCAGTATGGATTTTTGAGGAAAACTTCTTAGTCACTGCCCATAGCACCTATGTCAAGTACTCTGGCAGGTACAATACAGTTTCTACAATTGTAAAGTTTTGTATCACTGGATTTGGTTTTTAATCAACTCTTTTCTATGAAAAATGCAAAAGCTGCAAATGGCTGCCCGTGATAATATGCCAGTTACCTCTCCAACTAATAAAGGATTTTCCTATGAAGAACAACCTTTCTGGGTTGATAATTCATGTGGATAGTTTGCGAATGACCTTTCTGGTCATTTCTCTGGGCATGTCCTGTGCATGCAAATCTCTCAGGTCGGGAAATGCTGCATTACTTTGACCTCGGTGGTGAAGGGGGCACAGGTCCAGGAAGCTGAACACCAGCATGCTTGGCCGCCATCCTCAGTTTCCCAGCTTGCTACGCTAATCTCAAGATATTGTAAATGAGATTGGCACTGAAAAACATTGAATTTTTGTATTAAAGTTTCATTTGGACATCTTGTCTCCCTGAGGGAAGGTGTGACACATTTGAGGAGGTTACTCTGGGAAACTGAATAATTTTATTTCCTAGAGATCTTAAGAATGAGGTTAAACTCTTCTGGCAGAGTTTAAATGCTCTCTGACTTGGATTAAAAGCAAGCCAAGGTCACTTTCTGCCTTGTGATTCTTTTAAAGTAGCTTTTATATTTGAATGTCACTCTCTTGCACTGTATTTAAATAACTGAGTTAATAACTTCTTGATTATGTTAAGGATTATTCAAAAACATTAGGGTAAACAAGAGTAAAAGGGATTGGAGATCATCTTTCAAGCCTATGAAACACCTGACATGGTTTATTCTTCTAGCATAACTTAAAAGCTCTTAAAATATTTCTGGGGGACTGTTGTTCTTAAAAAAATTTACCATCCCTTGTCAAAATAAATCAAAGCATACTAATCTCCACATGCACTTAGAAAGGGACCAAAATTATGAGTGATGGTTTTATATACCAGATTACTCCAAATACGGTGTCTCTCTTGAATGAGAGGAGAAAAATGAATCAAATATCAAAAAAGGAAATTGTTCCCTTTTATTAAAATCATTTTCTCTCCTGTAGAGATAGTTAGATAAATCTTAAGAGACAAAAATATGAAAGTCAGAGATAGAAAAAGTGATTGCAAAGGCCAGAAGTTAATGTTTACTTGCAAGATAGATCTATTAAAGGCACACTACTAATAAAACCTTAGCTTGTCTTTTTTATTATCATGACTGGTGAGATGAGACGACTCTTTCTTGGAACTGACTATAACCTAACGCATTTTGGTAAATGACACTTTATTGGACAATTGTGTGGTTAATTATCATCAGATTTCCTTTCCCCCACCTTCCGTTTTTGCCTTTGCAAAACTAATCACTTGTTTTAATTTTTTTTTAAAGATATGATGGTGGAGGATGGGCTTAGGTGAAAAAGAGCAATAGTTATACACATTTGGTGCAGTAAGAACAGCGAATCAAATAGTTTAAAAAATATCTGGTAAGTTTCAAAAACTTAATTTAAGAAAAATGACACAAAGAGATCATAAATATAAACTACATACAGACGTGTTTTCTCACAAACAAACAAGGTGGCTTTTGCACCCAAGATCTTGAATAAGAACACACGCACGTACAAGCACAAACACACACACACACACACAGAGGAGAAAAATAAGCAAGGAAATTCTTTCCAATAGTTGGCTTCATGAATATAACTGCTCTCCTGTTCCAGTAGCTACTGCTAGCCAAATAAAACATCAGTGTTCCACTAGGAAATGACTAGCTAAACAGAAAGTGCAATGAATTTGCCGCTGATGAATTTACGGACTTCTCCCTGAAGTCCCCTGTGTCAAAAATTGTTATAGAGGCTTTTTTGTTGTTTAGGACATTCCCAGTACTGGTTGCTCAGTGTTATGTAAATGACAAATGACTAGAAAAAATATTGGCGTAGGTAAATAAGGAAATCAGTTTCCTAGTGAAAGGAGCTAAACAGGTTCAACTGTGATCTGAATGCAACTTCTTGATATCTAAGAGAACACGGTTGTGCTCTGTAGTGAATTTGGATATTATTTTATTAAGCAGTAGGAATTTGCTTAGATGGATCCTAAAGGCGGGAAAAATCCAGGAAAGGGGCATTAGTTCGCTTTTGTTTATTATGAAAAGAAACCAGATTTTGTTTTCTTTGCCCCTCCAAATAAATGGTTGAGAATTTTATGACCAGGTGAATCCGCATAACAGATAGTTTGTGTATTTATCTTTTTTCTGTTGGTAGGTCTTTTTTATAATTGATTTTATAACATGCTAGCTATTGTGAACACATTTTGAAGGGCCTTTTCTGTTTTTACAAAGCGATTGTCCATGCTCCTTTTCTTAAGGATCTAAAACATATTTTTAATATGTTATATCTAATAATTTTATTTATAATTGTGGAATGTTCCAGATCTACACACGAGACTGAAAATAACCCATAGGTGCCACCACCACCTGTATCCAACAAATGTTAACATAAAATCTACTGTTATATTTTTTAAGAGGCTGAAAAACAAATTGCAACAAAAAATTCAACAAAGTTGCCATTGTGTTTTACGTCCTAGTCCCAAGTCCAGGAAAAAAGGTGAAATTAAAAACATAGACACCTTCCAGTAAGAATGACATTTCACCACAGGAGAATGAATTACCGTAAACCTTAAAATAGTGTGAACTGGAAATGGAAAACTTTATATTAGAATTTCTTTCAGCTCCAAAGATCTAATATGTAGGTGAGTAACACAACTATTTAACTTGAGCATTGGTTTTGCCAATCTGGAAGTAGGGATGGACCTGTTTCCCCACATGGTGTCTTCTAATTTGAACTGGGGAACATATTTTGCTGGCCCAGATTTTGTATTTGTTGGGCTCATTAAGTGAATTTAAATACAAAGCTGTCAAAATAATGGGAAGTCTCTATATTTAAGAGATGGTCAGTAGGGAGAGGCCAACAGACCGGTGATTCATAATTGAGAGGAAACAAAACCTCATTACTTTTCTTGGCCTGCCCTGAGGAGCAGTCTTTACTGCCATGCAATTCTAAGCTGCGTCCAAACCACACAAGGACACCGCCCCCTCATTTTGTATTGCTTTTTTTGATGCTTCAAATATATACCACCCGGCTTATCTGTTCTCTATTCCACCTGACTCTGAATGACTTGAACTCTACCAATATCCAGTCCATCCTCAAAAGCGGAAAGACATGACTCATGGTTGAGAATACTGGAAAGAACATGGTCAGAGAAAAGAGATTTTAGAGTGCTGGAAGTGACAGTAACGTATTTGGAATATGTGTATCCGTATCTCCTTAGGAGGACTCCTTTGACAAGGGCAATGAACCTTCGTTTAGTCTTTCATTTATTCGACGGACATGCAGGGAAAGGAGATTAAGATACATTTCCCAGCAGAATGCTAGAGTCATTTGATTGGACAAATTAAGTGATATGAGTTCATTAAGAAATTTATTCAATTTTGTCGTCACTGGTGGGACCCTCTTGCTCCCCGTCTCAGCCTTCGTTCCACTGAGCAAGTTCCCGTCACATGCGCGGCTCAGTGGAGCCCCTCTGCCTCCGCGTGTCCTTTGCCTTGCAGCTGAGAAGTCTTTCCCACATGCTTTCTAATTATCTAAATCCTTCATAATCCCCCTACCAAAATTAGGTCATACTTGCTCCGCAAAAACCTTCCCCAGTTTCTCCCGGCTTCTATTTATTTCTTTGGTATCTAAATTCCTCTAGGACAGATAGCTAGCCTCATCCTGCTTAGTGCTGGTGGATTGAGAAGTCTGGAATCCTGCTCTTGGAGTTCCTTGTGACTTAGCCTTCTCCCCCAGGGAGGCTGTGAGGCACAGACTCTCTTCCAGTCTGCCTGAGCGCTCAGCGTGGCCCTTCCTCCCCAGCCCTCCCTTCCCTTCCCTTCCCTTCCCGCAGACTGGAGATTCCAGAATGGTGGCTCAGAAAGATTTGTGGAATGATGGGCCTTGGGAATGAAGCTTTCGGGGGACCGGAGGTCTAGATAGATAGTTTTCAACAGTTAAAAAAAAAAAAAAAAAAGCCACCAACGAAAACCAAAAACAAAACCAGGATTTAGAATTTAATACCAACTTTTATTTAAGTAAAATTCCAACTGAGTTAAGTCATTCCTGGCTTTTTGAAAATATTGTTTATATTTTGGTGGGTTTTTTTTAAGATTTCATTTATTTATTTGAGAGAGAGAGCAGGAGCAAGGTGTTAGTGCAAAGGGAAAGGGAGAAGCAGGCTTCCCACTGAGCAGGGAGCCTGAGGCCTGGCTTGATTGCAGGACGCTGGGATTTTGACCTGAGCTGAAGGCAGGCTCTCAACCAACTCAGCTACCCAGGGGCCATTCAGTTCTAATAGCAGTTCAGGTTTTACCTCCAAATAATTCACTTAGTGATAGAATAGTAAGTGTCTTAGTGAAGAATCAGAGATTAATTAATTCCTAAGATTTTATTTAAAAATCTATTATGTGGGGCACCTGGGTGGCTCAGTTGGTTAAGCGTCTGCCTTCGGCTCAGGTCATGATTTTAGGGTCCTGGGATCTAGCCCCACATCGGGCTCTCTGCTCAGCGGTGAGTCTGCTTCTCCCTCTGCCTCTGTGATTGCTTTCGCTCTCTCTAAAATAAATAAAGTCTAAAAAAAAAATCTATTATAGTGTCAGGCACTATGCTAGGTTCTGGAATAGATAAAACAGGAAGATTGGTAGGATGACAGTCATGGAAAAATGGGGGTCAGGGACTTGAATTGTTTTCTAGTTCATTTACTAACCCTAAGGTTGTTAGACCTCCCAACAACCCAAGCCTCATTTCCTCCGTGGAGCCTGAACCAGCCCCAGGAATGCCAGTGAATAACTCCTTTCTCAGACCTCGTGCTAAGCTTACCATCAATACCATCAGTACCTCCTCTTGCCCCTTACTTCTTGAATACCAGTCCTCTTTGGCTGCTATTTGTTAAGTTTGCATTTGCAAGACTGGCACCTCAAAGCATATGCTATTCTCATGTACTATTCCTAAGTGAACAACAAGTTTGGAAACGATCAATTGTTTTTTCCACTAATGCATACATGGAAAAAAATGCAATTTACTATTTAGTCAGATAGGGATTTTAGCCAGATTGTATGGTGGCTTTAGGCTGCTGCTCTTTTCTGCAGTGAGCTATAAATTTGGCAATTTCAAGGAAGGGGAGAAATCTTACTGGAAACACAGAAATATGAGAGTTTTGTGGCAGCTAAGTTCCCGGAAGAATGTGGAAAAGTGGCAGGACTACCGTGTACAATTTGTCAGTGCACAACCTGTACAGTTGTACCGAGGGAACCAGTTACCGGAAAAGCTTCCAGCAGGAGCACTTGGTGATGACAATGAGTCCAATGTTTGGGCTATGATTGATGAAAAAAGAGCCAACGTTTGGACGAACTGGAGAGAGAACACGTAGAGAAGGCAATATCAAAGAAGATGAGGCCAATAAGCATTAAGAGATAAAAACCAACATGCAAATTTTACCTGCTCAGTTTTTAATCACATTTCATAGATCCACATGCCAATCCTGATAATTATGGAATTTGGGGGAAATCATCTTTTTTCAGTTCTGTATGTTGCAGCTTTAAAATTATTCTCAGTCAGAGAAATGATTCTACCATCTCTATTATTAAGACTTAAACTGGAAGTTGACTTTTTCTCCAAAGTACAATAGCAATAGATTTCTATGTATACATCCATTTTGTGTCTCTCCATCTTCCTTGGGGGGAAATATTCCTAAAGCTTACCTGGGTGCAGGAGCTCTAACCCGGAATCATGAAGAAAAGCAGAGCGGAGTGTTCCGGGGTGCACGCCGAAGTGGGACTGGGGCCAAAGAGTCCTTATGGAGTCCTCCAATGTCTAATTTGCAACGGGGGAGTTTCGTTTATTTTGGAAATGATGCAACCAGTCCTGGGACAAATAACTTTGATCTTCAGCATATGTCTGCAAGAGTTTGCCCATCGTGTCAGAAGTTTTCCATGCGCTGCCCCCCCCCTTCCCCTCCACCTTCCCTACCCTGCCCTTTGCCCCGCCAAAGTGGCAGGGGGGGCATTTGCGGGTTTGTGGTCATGGCTCCCTTGCCCTTTGGCTCTGCTTGTTTTGTCGGGTGGGAAGAACTGGCAGGAGGTCACGGGGAAGGAAGACAATGATTTCAGGTCGTCAGCCCTCCTCTCCCTCTCGGCTGAATTTGACAGTGGTTGTTGTTTTACTTGCTCTTCCTGTCGGATTCAGGTCAGTGGGCTCTCCCCTTGCCCCTAATGCCTACGAGTGGGATTGCCTCCCTGCTACTACTAGCCCTGGAGAGCTTCCCTCTCCCGAGTTTCCTTAATCCTCCCACACCTTTGCAAATAGTTCTTCAGTCAGTTTCCCTCAGCAGGCTCTGTTGTGTTCCTACTGGGACCCCAACTGAGAGCCAGTGTTGCAATGAGTCATACCCTCTGGCTCTTGGCAAGATAATTGAAAACTCTCCATCCTCCACCTTTTGCTCCTTACGGTTAATTTATTTTAAGTCATCAGAGTTTGGTTATCAGAAGAGTTATATAAAATAATATATACAGCTCGTAAGTCACTTTTTCAATTTCATTTCATCAAGAAAAAAAAGACCGATAATGAGGGCTGTTTGCCCAAAAAAAAAAAAAAAAAAAAAAAATTGTTCTAGAAAGCTTTAGTTCTCTTCTTTGAATCTCCTGAATCTTCCCATCTTAACTTTGACTTAATTGTTAACAGTGTTCAGTGGAATTTAGGATTTCATTTGTGTATACATGCATTTAGGCTGACTCTCTTTTAAAATGTTTTTTAAAATTTAAAAACCTAGTATTTATACTTTATACCTTCTACCCTGCAGCCTATGGAGTTTCCTTAATATCTTCTCTTTTTTTTTTCTCTCCCCTGAGGGCAGCATTTTCATCTTTCTTTGCTTTTCCTCATTGTGACTTCGCTCCTATGTGTGCCTTTTCCCACCTCTCTTCTTCCCTGCTTCTGTGAGAGATATTCTGAGTCATATTGAGCTTATCTCTTTCGTTTAGTTTGGGCTCTTTCAAGAAGGCAGGTAGAGAAATGTCTCCCAACTTGCCTTCCAGTTGCAGGGAACCTTAACTGTGTGAGTCCTGGGCCAAGCCAGGGTGAATAAGCCACACATTGATCGAAAATCATTGATTCGATTTTGTTTTTTCCATGGGTTGCTCAAGTCAAGCATATCTTTCTTTTTAGTTCAACACAGGTAAGGACTGTAATTTTAAGGTTTTCTCACATTCAACCAGTTGTTTGTTCTACAAATGGCTATGTGTGTTTACAACACGTGTGATTACACAACCTGAGTTGCCTTTGACGAGGCAAGCTTCCAGAGGAGAGAGCGCAGAATGCATAACCAACCTTTTCAGCAGCCCAGATTTGAGCCACGAGATGTTAGAGAAAGATGTGACTATATGAGTTATTGGGATCTGCTATAAAATTTCACTTAGTGGCCGCCATGATTGGTCTGTGTGTCAGAAACTATCTCACGCGATACTACCTTGGTATCTGTAGCTGCCATAATGGCTGTGCGTGAGGTAGCGGCTCCTCAGGCCATAGAAATAAATCACTGTGGGGGGACCCTGTTCATTCTTATTCTGAGCAGGCAGTTTAGGTTTTATTAATACACTTTGTGTTTCAGAAAGCACAGAGGAAATCGAGGATGATATACTTTATCAAATGCAAATCTGCTTTCCTTCCTAAGGAACCGGCGGCAACTGAGGGTTTTAAAAATACATAATTAATACCACGTTAATACTGGTCGCACTCAGATGGTCTAGTAAAAGTATTTTTATTAGCTGCCGATGAAAAGCATAGAGAGGGTAAGCTGTTGTCGTTGAATATTATTTTAAGTGAGACTCTAAGACTTCTGAAACTTGATTTGCTCTTTCGGTAAATTAAAATGCCATTTATCATTATCATCAACATCAAATAAGTTTTCTCAAGCACCACACATGCCGGCTCTCCGCTGGGAGTGTTCTAAAGCAAGGTCAAGGCGAATGACACCTCCCTTCAGGAGCTCACAGTAGATGCTAATGATGTGGACAAATATACACAAATGCAATGGACATAGTCTTACAGAGCCCCGTTCTTTTGCTTAAAGATAGCGATGTAAGCCTACACCACCGGAGATTTGCCATCCTCACAGGAATACATCAGGGTTTAGTGCTAAACTGGGTAGTAAAATACTTCTGTAGAAACATGAGAAATTCCATATGACATTACACCGATATAAATCGTCATATCATCATGCAAGGCAATGTTATTACAATAAAAACACTACACATCTTTTTGACTCTGTAATTCCACTTTTAGAAAGTGTTCTCCTACAGATATACTCAAACAGGAGCATCTATTCATTATAATATTGTAAAAAAGGAAAAGTTGAGCATAACTTAATGTTTGTAAGTAGGGTCCTGTTGGATGTATTATTCTATATCCATACCATGAAATGCTATAGAGCTTTCAAAAAGAATGAGGACACTCTTTATGTGCAGTGCATAGCAAAAAAAATCTTCAGGAGAAAATAAGCAAAATACAGAGCTGGAGTGTGTTTTTTTCTGTCAAGAAGATAGAAATGTGTGTATGTAAGTAAGTATACAGACATGGAAGACAGACTATATACGGGTAGAGAGACTGTATACATTTTATACGTTAATTTTTTTTCTACCTCATAAGAAAGCATTATTTATTAAGTCAAATTTTAAAGTTTAAGTAGTACTTTTAGGAAGCAAATACAAATACAAATATCTTATATAGGTCAGGATACACATTGCTTTAACTTAGTGGGGTTTTGTTTGCTTGTTTGTTTTAACAATGAAATGTTTGCAATGTCAGCTCCGAACTATTGTTAGGGTTACAGCTTTTCCCTGTCCCATCCTTGGCAAGCCCTGCACTTCTGCCCTGGAAATTTTGCTCCTGCAATAACTTATACAGATTACTTCAAAGGAACCTCCTTTTGAGTGTATTTCTGTGGTCAATCTATTTCCTGTCTATGAGTAAAACTTTCCTTAAATTCCCTACCTTATGGATGAAGCAGCTTGTCTTTTATTTGCTTTTTTTTTTCCAGTTAATAATCAACCAGTAAATGTGGACCAATCATCTACTATGCATCTATGTATACACAGGACATAGACATACATACATACACACACCCCAAAGGGAGCCTTTTAATTCTATGATTTCATAGAAGAGTCATCCATTTCCTTTATGCGTGTGTAATCTTCTCTAAGCCAGGTGAGGTGTTTTGTATTTTTGCATATAAAACTCTTTATTTACCATGTTCTTCTTTGACATACTATCGTGTTTTTGTATTCCTTATTCAGTGACCCTTTCCTGGCCATGAAGAGACAAACTGAATCTGGTTGTGCCAACAACACGCACAGCCAAGTTGTTTAATGGTTTAGCTGGGTTTCCTGTTCTTATTTGCAACTACCTTCTTAATTATGCCCTGCATTTTGGAATGATATTTGAGAGATGAAGGGTTAACTGGAGAGGCATACACTTAAGATAATAGAGCCCCTTCTGGATGATCAGAAAGGGAAGAAAACAAAACAAAACAAAACAAAAAAATCACTGGAATCAGAGTTCAGCTGATTGTCTTGCAACCCTTGGAGGCTCTCCCTTGTCCTTGCTTGTCCTAAAGTTCATCTGCCATTTTTCTACCCATTTCTGGGGTTTGCTATCAATTTAGCATTTCACTACTTGCAGCAGCTTAATCAGTAATAGCAATTTGGAAATGTCACTATATACTCATCATCCCAAATAGTTGCATAGAAGAATTTTGGGTACAGAATTTATACTTTGAGGATTTCTATTTTATATTTTCTTATACTGAGGGAGCCTATTCGTTTCTTTTCTTTGGTTCCTTTTTCTGAGCTGGTTATTAATCCTTCATCAGGCACTGCTGTGATACCAAATACCTCCATTTTGAATATTTATCTTGCACAGAATTTTTCCAGGACATTTTCTAATCTAACTGCCACCAGGGCCACCACTTGTTTGTTTGCTTATTGGTAAATACCTCCTGCCCTCATCAAAGAGTTCTAGGAAGATTAGAACATAAGATCCCTGAGGGAAAGGACTCATCTCTAGGACTTAAGAGACGACCTGGCAAGAGTGCACATTCGATAAATATTTGTTGAATGGCTAAATATTTGTTGAATGAATTAGTCAGAAATAATTTCTCTGTATAGAAAGCATGCTCTGTATTACATCAGAAATCACACTAAATTTTTCTCTTATTTGGTAGAGATTACTGAAGGACATTGATTTCCAAAAACTAGTAGACAAGAGTGGGTCCTTGCCGGGTATATTAGTTTCCTTGGGTGCTGTAACAAATTGCCACAAACTGGGTGGTTTTCAACAGAAATTTCTTCTTCTTTATTTTAAGTTGAATATTCTTCTTCTTTTTTTTTAAATTGTCTTATGTTAGTCACCATACAGTAAATCATTACTTTTTGATGTAGTGTTCCATGATTCATTGTTTGCATATAATACCCAGTACTCCATGCAATACATGAAATTTATTCTTTCACAGTTCTGGAAGCCAGAGGCCTGAAGTCAAGGTAAGCGGGGCCACATGCCCTCCAGAGGCTCTAGGGGTGAATCTATACTTGCCTCTTCCAGGCTCTGCTGGCTGCCAGCAGTTCTTGGCTTCCTTGGTTTGTGTCCACATCACTCTAGTCTTGGCCTCTATCCTTATATCAACTTCTCATCTGTGTTTCTTCTTCTCTTCTGTCTCTTTTGATGGCTTGTCATTGGGCTTATCGCCCACCTGGGTAGCTGGAATGCTCTCATCTCAAGATCCTTAATTATATGTGCAAAGGTCTCTTTTCCAAAGAAGGCAACATTCAGTCTCCAGGGATTTGGACATGTGTACATATTCCACCACATAGGGGTTATTTGGAAACAGAATTCATGTTCAGATGAGCTATAATGAGAATATGGAAATTATCTATGGACCTGTTAGTTGGTTTTCTGATAAAGCTAAGAAGGAAAGGGCCCTTAGCAAGGCACAGACTGGGAGACCACCACACAAATGGCAGAGCCATGGGAACCCCCATCCCAAACAGATGCTATACAAACTGGACAAAAAAATATTGTCTCTAAGGATTTTGATTTGAGAATAAATTGAACCGTGCAGTTTGCCTTACATTTCCCTCCTATGTCCTTCTCCATTTTAATGGAAATGAAGATTGGATGTGTGTAGTTTAATGAAGGATATGGTCTACACATAGAGATGCTGGAAGCCCAGTGGGTCTTACTCAATGCAGAAGGAAAAAGGATGAGTAACTTCAGTGGAAAAGGAAGGTCAGGGAGAGAGAAGTGAGTCAGGGTATTAAAGGCTAGAGGGCACAGACTCTGACAGACAGAATAACTTTGAGTTCTGAAGCAGTTAAAGCACATCGAGGACGAGGTCAAATAATATTCCCTTGCTTCCCACATCTCCACCTTGATGTATGCTGGAATGGCAACTTCAGCTCTAATGAGTGTCAAGGGTACATTAATAGGGAGAATTCACTGTAGAAGATGAAGAAGAGCGATAGTTCAAGAAGAGCTACCAGCTTTGCCTGAGTGATAATGGAAAGTGCCTTGGCTTAATTTTACATGACTACCATTGCTTAATGAATTAATAAAAAAAAAATCAAACCAAAGACCACATGAACACTAGCTCTTTGTTGGGCCTGGGCCACACTAGGTGTCTAGTTCCTGCAGAGAAGTTGGCCTGGGGTACCCTGAGTTACCCTCTCTGAATCATCTGCCTTGCTATTTAACCTACTGCCTTCTATGAGGCCTAATGGAGGAGAGAATATGAGGGAAGACAGTCTTATTAATCATATAAATAGTGTGTCTTGGAATGGTATCAACATTGTGTCTTCCCTCTGGGGGACAGCCTGCTATGGAGAAGGTTCTTGGAAGCCCCATTGCTTCTGAGCAACACATAGGGGACTGTCCTCTCAGAGAATTGTCTGGAATGTTCAACCCTGGCATGGTCCAGTTCAGTTAGCAGGTGTTTCCCATTCTTCCTGAGGGCTTATATGTTAGCACAATGCAGTGATGTTTGCCTATTTCCAAATCCCTACAGTTAGAATGAGACATCCACCCCAGAGCCAAGAAGAACATCTGCGAAAGGGTGCACATAAGGACGAGGGGTCCCAGAGTGCCCTGAGCGGACCACATCCACTAGCTAGTTCTAGGTCCTAAGCTTTCAGACAGACTTTTCTCTATGAGTTCCCACTGTGAATCCTCATTAATATTGTCTCTGGTTAAGAGTTTCTGTTGGTTAGTAGTTTCCGTACCATTTAACACTTGGAGATGACTATAGCCTCTCCAATGATTGTGATGTGGTGGTGAATTCAGACCAGTGACCATTAGACGTGACACCAATCCTTACCTCTCAGACTAGACGCCAGAAACCAAATCATCATGAGACCAATGGGTTCTTTTACAGTGGAAAGCGGCCCTTTCCACCAAGAGTTCAAACTCGCTGGAGAGGCAGAGCCCTAAAGGAAGCTGGCAGGGCTAGTTCTCAAACTCTGGGGCAGTCAGGCGAATGCATAAAGAGTTTCAGTCTCCAGGGCTGTTCAGTTTGGCATTTTACACAAGTTCTAAATTTCCTAAACTAATAAACAAATATTTTTCAGCCTATTTATATTTTGCACCCACACATGAAGCACATCATGGGCCAAGAATATGAAAATACTTTTGAAGACCCTCCTCGGCTGCGCCCCAGTAAATGGAAATCTTTGTAGCTTGTGCAGCTTGATCAGGTTCTCCAGACTGTGGCAGGCCTTGGTGTGTACCTTGGAAACGCTCTCATGAGGTAGGCCCACCTGAGTGGCATCCAAGGCCAGACCAAAGCCCTACCTTAACTCTGAGGTGCAAAGTACGTTGCTCCGACAAAAATTGCCCATAGTTGGTCATTTTTGACTTACAGTAAAGTGAGTTTCATACGGTTCAATCTTCCAAAGCAAGGCTTTCCTACTGAATTTGTAGCTACATAAGGCACTTGTTTCATTTGCCCTTGATGTATACTATTTGCAACAAAATATAATTCATTAAATGTATTTTCTTCTGTAAAAAGTGTATATCCTCCAGGAATCCAAGACTGGAAGTAGTTAAGACTTTAGGTTCTAACCTTAGGCAAACCTGATTCTGAAAGGCTCAGATGTGCTATGAGACCCTGGGTGATGTCTGAGATCAGCCTAGTTTTCTCATCTGTAAAATGGCGGAAACTACAGCAGCTCAATGAAGAACATGAAGTTCTCAGCAGAGTGACTGACTTACCAGAAGTGCCCAACAAAGATATATGTAACATACTTCTAGGTCAAAGGACATCAAACTATGGCTCATGGACCAAATCCAGCCCTCCGCCTGTTTTTGAAAATCAACCTTTTTTAGGATGCAGCTGTTAGGGACTGAACTACATCCCCTCAACATTCATATGTTGAACCCCTAACCGAGTCCCAGTTATATACCTGGTTATGTACCAATGCTTTATGCAGACTATTAATATCTACTACACTGATATTTTCATCGCTGGCAAGCTCTAGTAACACTGTCAACACTTTTGCACTATTCTTTTTCTCTAGAAATGTCTTAATTTAGGGAGAGTTTCTTTTGCATTTATTTTTCAAGTTGGTCCTGGAGATGTTGGGGAAATTCATTCATTCACTCATTCATTCAGCAACCATTTATTACGCATTGATTATATATGCCAGGCAGTCTTCTAGGAGCTGGGGACTCATACCAAATAAAACGGACATTTGGAGGAAATAGACAATAACAAGGTAAACCAATAAGTGGTATGAAAAATATGACAGCAATATGACCAAAGAAAATAGTTGGGGGGATCAAGAGTGTTGGGGTGGAAGGGGTGGCATTTTGTAATGTAATGTGGGGTGGGAAAGAAGCCCTCATGTAGCAGACCTAAGGAAAGACAGAATGAACCATAAAGGTACTTTGGGGAAGATGATTCTAGACAGAGAAAATAGATAGTACTAGGTACCGGGAAGGAGGAAAGACATCCCTGGAGTGCTTGAGAAGGTGTTTGGAAGACAGTGTGACTAGAACAGAAGGATCGATAGGGAAAGTAGAAACAAGTGAGGTCAGACCGGGCATCATGGGCCAGATTTAGGTCTCAGTGAAGACTTTGGCCTTTGAGTGGAGGAACATTGGAAAGAAATGGAGGAGTTAAGTAAAGGAGTGACATATCTGATAAGGTTTTACAGAATCAACTGGGTCACTGTAAGAAAATATGGGAGTGGGAACAATAGCCAGGAAGCTACTACAGTCATCTCATGAGGAGGTTATGGTTTGCAGGAATGAGTGGGGGTGGGAAGAACTGGTCCAATTTTGGATATAGGCTAAAGCAGAGCCTACAGGATTGACTGACAAACCAGGTATGAGGCTAAAAGAAAGAGGAGTCAAGTTTTTTTGGGGGTGTATGGGCAGAAAGATGATCTTACCACTGATGGAGGGCAAGGTTGAGGGAAGTAAAACAGGGTTCAGTTTGGAAAATGTTAAGTTTGACAGGTGTCTTAGAAATACAAGTGGGAAAGTTGACTAGACAGTGGACAACATGTATCTGGAGTCTACTGGAGAGATCTGAGCTGGATATGGAGTGCGGGGATGAACGTAGAACAAGGAAGACATCCTCACTTTTAAAGGTTAGAGAAATAGTGAGGAATCAGAAAAGAAAGTCCAGAAGAAGCATTCAGTGAGATGGGAGCAAAACAGGGAGAGGTATGCTCTGGAAGACAAAGAAAGATAATTTTTTTTAAAGATTTTATTTATTTATTTGACAGACAGAGACTACAAGTAGGCAGAGAGGCAGGCAGAGAGAGAGGGGAAGCAGGCTCCCCGCTGAGCAAAGAGCCTGACGTGGGGCTCGATCCCAGGACCCTGAGACCATGACCCGAGCCGAAGGTGGAGGATCAACCCACTGAGCCACCCAGGCGCCCCAAGAAAGATAATATTTTAAGGCAGAGCAAATAATTGCCCTAGATTCTGCTAGCAGGTCTAGTTTGATGAGAACTAAGAAATAGCAATTAAATTAATACAATTTTTATTTAAGTATAGATGACACACAATCTTACATTGGTTTCAAGTGTTCAATATAGTGATTCAACTTCCCAACAGGTTACGCTATATTCCCGGCAAATGGAGTCACTGTGTGTCACCCGTACAACACTATTACAACTTCATTGATGATAACCCCGAGGCTGTGCCTTGTATTCCTGTGACTCATTCATTCCATAACTGGAAGTCTGTACCTCCCACTCTCCCTCACCCATTTTGCCCATCCTTCCACCCCCTTCCCTCTGGCCACCACCAGTTTGTCCTCTGTCTGATTCTGTTCTTTGCCTATTCATTGGTTTTGTTTTTTTTACATCCCACATATAAGTGAAATCATATGGTATAACAATTAAATTTTTTAATGTAGAGGTCACGAAGGACTTTGACAAAGCAGATGTGTTGGTAGGGGGGCAAATTCCTGACTGGAGCAAAATCAAGAGAAAACAGGGAGAAAGATGCTAGAGATGAGTCTTTTCAGGAACTTTGCTTCAAAGTGATAGTGGTGAATGGGCAGAATGATCAATCCATGGTCATCCAGACATTACGATGCAATATCCAGACATTATTAAGGCTGAAACAAAGCTGTGTTCGCTAAAACCCATGCCCTTTGACGGCTAGGCACACATCTAGATGATCCCTCATTAAGAATGACTGGGTTCCAGTCCATGGAATGTGGATGGAAATGCCGTGTTCCATTGTTAGGCCTCCACTCTAAAATCACTTCCTACCCCATCATCCAGCTTTCTCTTTCCTTCACTATGACTGGTTGCTTGGTCTCTGCGGAATGTCTCAGAGAACCCAGGGGTGGTGGAGTCATGAGTGTTTGCATGCATGGAGCAGAGCCCTGCTATCAATGTACTTTGGATTTTATGATGTTAAGCGTATGGTATCGGGGAGTGGGGTTGTCTTTTATGGCTATTAGTTTGCCAGGACAACCAACCTTGAGTGTAACCCTCTCAGTGAAAGGACTCTACTAGCCTCTAGCTAAGATGGCTATTTCCTAATCCATTTAATATTTTGGTAAGATTTCCACATTGTTGTAAAATGCCTAAATTTTACCTCCATGGAGTAAAGAGTCACAGTAAGAGATGTAGAAATTTATAAATTGAGGGTTTTTGAGGTACTCTTTAATTTTGAAAGCTCTTGGCCCTGTGGTTGACTGAATGAATTTCCTGGTGGAAAACATCTGAAGGGTCCCTCATTGTTCATTGCATGAGGTCTGTCTCTCTTGGAATGGCATTCAGGGCCTTCTACAATTTATGCCTAGAGATTTAGTTTACTATTTTGAGTTTCAAAATGTGGTTGCCTTCTCCCCACCCCCACCCCCACTACCCAACAACACTTAAAAGTCCCAAGTAGAATCATAAAGTAATGAGCACATTTCTTAGATCAAGTTATAAACTATGGATCCAGCAGTCAAAAGAAATAACTTTTATTCTCCTCTTAGAACTCTCCATAAACCTTTGTTAAGACTTTCATTGATTTAAATTACTATAATAACCCAATACTTCAGGTAGTCTGGTTTTGAAAGAAAGCATTTTACATAATATACATCAATTACTTGAAAAGACGGTTCTGTGTGAAGATCAGAGATGATCTGTAACTTTCAAATGCAGATTTTATAACGTCCATCTCAATCTTGGAGAAGCAATGGTGTAAAATTTCAGCAGGAAGAAGACCACAGAATAATAGGTATCATTTTTTAAGGGTGAACTTTATACCTGGCTTCACGCTTTTCCTTTTATAAATACCACATTTCTTTAATTCTAAGATGCTCTCAATTGAAGTGTGTGCAACTTTTTCTTTTTCCCCTGGGGGACAAAAGAAACATTATTACATTAAATGAAAACCTCCACGGCAATTGCAGAAGCATCCAGATTTTAAAAGTCATTATAAGTGCACGTAACACAAGTGCTTCTCAGACTTGAGGAAATAGATTACCAACTCAAGTGTACACAGTACAGTATATAGGAGTTCTGGGTTCAGAAGTAACCTGGCCGAGGTCACACACCTTGAGGAGGACTGACATGAAATTCATGGGGGGGACTGAGGGACACTCTAGACTCACATCACAATGTTGTCTCTCCCCCTGTTTTTGCTGTCCAATTTTAGACCATGACTGACTAATTTCAGTGCAACGATACTCCCAAATATAGTTAAGTCTAGAGAGTGAATGTATTTTAAAAATGGAAAAAAAATGCGTGTTACTCCATTGAAAATTTTCTAAATCTTTTTTACCCAATTCATATATTTAGTGATTTTTGAACCAAGCATTTAAGGCTTGGTTGAATCTGAAGATAATGTTAACACTTTGTCAAGCATTTGAATTGCTTCCAGCATATTGTAGTATAATCCTCTGTCCACAAACATCCCTTCATTATTGCCTAATTACATGCAAATTTCATAAAATGAATGAGTTTTAAGGACTTGTCAATCTGTCCTCCTAGGAACCACTGAAACATTTTGACTGCTAGATAAATAATCAGCGATAATCACACTATGCAAATTTGATATTTTCTGTACAATTATCTGAAACCATAAATAACTGGACACAAAGACATTTGGCATTCTCTCCGTGAGACTTGACCTACAGGGCTTTTTTCCCTTTTTCCTCTTCTAACAAATGTGCTAGTGGGAAATTTGCTGCTTCTTTTTTTTTTTTTTCCTAATTCCAACTGTGCAAATGTACCCAGTGGAAAAATTATGAGTACATAAATGCAAAGAGAATTTTGTTTATTTTTATCTGGAGTGTGTTTCCCCTTGGCAAACATTTTTTTGTGTGTTTCCATCTTAATTTTTGCTTTTTGTAATTTTCACCTCCTCTCTCTTGGAGTTGTGTTTTTTCTCACCATAGCAGAGAATATAGGTGGGGAGCATTCGGTGTATGTTTATTTATTTGCTTTAAATTTATTTTTCCTATATTCTGCATCTTATTTAATTTTTCCTCTATAATTCATTTCTGGACTATCTAATACACATCAGGCGCTTGGGAGCATCCAATATTGAAAGGCTAATTATCATTCTAAAGCCAAGCTCAGAAACATATAAACAGTCCAGTCCAGTGAATCTACCAGTTGTTCAACTGATTTTTTTTTTCCTTCTCTGTGGTTGATGCTTGTGTTGCTATAAGACTATGGGGACCATCCTGCCCTCTGTACTTTTTCATAAAAGCAAGCTGATGAATTCTAACAATAAAACTCCTTAATAATGCATTTGTTATAAATGCCCACAAAGGGATATAGCCAAAGTCTCCTTTGTTTTGCAAATACCTTCAAAGAGGTGTGGCTCAGACATTCCACAAGTTTTTTTCTGAGTTTAAAGTCCCATTAAAGTCATTACAATTATTTAATAAAAACTTTGATTGATTAGTTGGTTGATTGATTGATTGATTGATTGTAGACAGAGAGACTTGTTGGTTATCATCGGGCCGTAAGTCACCAGCTATGAGTAGAGATCTTGCTTCTATGGTTTGTTAATGGCTGGGCTCATTAATGGAAATAAATCCAGCATGCCACTTTTTTTTTTTTTAAACCACTGAAGAATCATCTGAGATGAATGTAGGGTATTAATTTTTTTTTAAATTTTAAGATATATAGGCAAATAAAGTACTTTGGTTGATTTCACTTAGAAGGATAATGAAAGAGTGCCATTCAGAAACTTGGAATTTAAAAATGATTAATAAAGTGCTTTGTACCACATCCACTCATTTTCTACCGTAAGTAAGGCCATCAATCAATAGAGAGCCAGCCTGACTCATTGATACTATTATTATTTCAAGCCTCCGCGAAACGGGAAAGCATAGATTGTGTTTTGCTGCTCCTAAGAAGCAGAAGGTTAACTAAGTAGTTTTTCACGCTAAAGGCGGACGACTGGGAAGGAGGGAGGAGGTGACCATGGTTCTGGTCACAACGAAGCACCAATCAAACACAAGCTGGCAACTCAGGCAGGAAAAAAAAAAAAAAGAAGTTCTCTTGCAGTTCAGCTGACACGTTCAAAACTAGCTCGTGGAAGTCCACTTCCTTCAAGGTTTCTACTGGAAGTTCAGTCCCGCCAGCTCCTTTCCAGTCTTCCTGCAGCAGCAGTATCCAAGTCAGGCCGACCGTCACGTGCATTGCAAATTGCTTCAAGACCCGAAACAGCAACATTCCCAACTGATAAAGGAAGATGAAATATGTCTCATCAAAGCCATCTTTAAAAAAATGGAAAACTCTCCATATGGGTAAAAGAGAGAAATGAGCACTCAGAGATTACAGCCCACCAGTGTTACTTAATCCTAGAAGGATGGCCCTCTGAGCCCCCACAACTGTAATTATTTATTACAGTGCATACTCACAGTGAAGTGTGATTGAGATCTGCACCTCGTAATATGTTACCACATAGTTATATATTTTAAAAGATTAGGATAGCGGTACAGTGGTTTTATTGTTTCTTTCTACAGTGCATATTTTGTTAGGCAAATTACAATCTGTACTCCACCTACACCCTTAAGTAATAGCGTTAAATAGCATTAAAATATTAGGCTTCGGGTTAACATTGGAATTCAGAATACATACTTTTCCAGGCCTGTCGAGGTTATCCATCAAGGGGTATAAATTGTCCACAGATGTCTTATCATACGGAACTCTTCCTGTGGGTTTGCTGTTATTAGGGACTGATGCCCTCTAAATTTAATGTGTGGATCTCTGGCTGAGGCTCCACACGCAAGCTATTGAATTCCCAAAGGGACTACATGGGTGTGTCTCCCCTGTGTGTGTGTGTGTGTGTGTGTGTGTGTGCTTCCTTGGATTCTAGATATGAACAGAAACCTAAACAATTTGGACTTAGAGATTTTCAAATAGCCAATCATCCATGCAAATTGGCACGTAACTAGATCTTATTTCTATAAAAAATTTAAGCCCCTGATTTGGTCTTTTGTGTTACAGGCTAGGCCTTTGATGTACATGGCTTTAATTGCAGCCTGTGTTTTAGGAAGTACCAAAATTTTGGGAAAACATGGACATGCAGATATAGGGCATGTTTAAGAATAGTTTGCAAAGCATTTGGAAACGTAATAATTTATTTTTGCTTATGCTATTGAAAGCACGCTTTTTTTCCTCAAGAGTAAGATAATTAAATAATATTAGTCATGTTGTTTTTGAAATCACGTGATTTTATTTTTCCTGATCCTCTTCTTGAATAGACGCCATTGAATTCCCAGAATGGCTACGACCATTTTAGTCCTAGCAGAATAACTGTTTACTTAGAACATTCTTCCTGATTTGCTGAGTGGTTTGCTTAGTTTAATCGATGTGCTGATGAGAAAAGCAGGTTGAGGCAGTGGTGTTGGGCCTGAGCTTTCTGTGCACTCTTCTCTCCAGGATAGTGTTGGGGCTTGTCAAACTACTCATTAAAATAATCCTTTCAAGAGCCAACGTGCTTGAGTAAGACTCAACTGAGAATCCCAGCTTCCTGGCCCAAACATATTGACAAGCCGTCATTACCACTATTATTATCATTGATGGTTTGGAGTAAAAAACAAACCAACAAAAGAACAAAATTTTCATGACATGAATAAGGTGAAAAAAGATATTTATTTAACATAAATTAAATTAATTAAATTAATTAATTAAATGTATATTTATTTGCAATTGTTCAAGTCATGGATATAATCTACTGTCTTTTATTTCCTTCTGAATGATGGAAAGAGATGTGCCACTTATTTTAAAAACATGCCAATAATAATAGTTATAATTTTCTTTACCAAACATCAAAAGAAGTTTTTTTCTTTTCCCTGTAAAATAGAACACACAACCAGAAAAATACAAAACACACACACACACACACAAAAAAACATATAAGGATGATTATAAAGCAAACACCATAGAACTACCACCAAACTGAATGTGGTTTTTAGTTTTTCAGAAGCTCCCTTTGTAAAAACTACCTTGATTTTAGTACGATTATCTCCTTGCTTTCTTTAATAGTTTTTGGGTTTTGCATATTGATTCCCTAAATGATATAATTTGATTTGCTGATCCATTAAAAAAAAAATCAATCCCGGAGGGGCATCTGGATGGCTCAGTCGGTTGGGCGTCTGCCTTCAGCTCAGGTCATGATGGGGGGACTCGGGAGGCCTGGGTTTGGGTCCTGCATTGATCTGGCTTCCTGCTCAGCAAGGAGTCTGCTTCTCCCTCTGCTCATCCCTCCACCCTGTCTCATGCTTGAGCTCATGCACTCTCTCTCAAATAAATGAATAAAATCTTAAAAAAAAAAAAAAAAGATCATCTTAAAAAAAAATCAATCCCAGGCTGCTTTGATTCAGTGCGTGACCATTTCCTCCATCATGCCAGACATGGAGCCAGGCTTGCCTTGACATCGTTCCCCCCCACCTGCTTGCTGGGGAACCTTATCTTATTTCACTAACCCCTGGAACTTGTAGTGCAGAGAATGATACCTTATACAAAGGTTTTGTGAATATCAAATACGACAGCACGAGGAAGCAATTAGTAAACCACCAGGCATGATGACGATGTGTGCAGTCCCCAGTGACAGAATTTAAGAGGGTCATTGGCCACGATGAACCCAAGTCCAGAGACAAATGACCAGGATAATTGACATACAGAGTGGATGGGGGAAGTGAACCTGGAAGCTGTTAGATGCCCATTTCTGAAAATGTATCGTGACAGAGGGCCTGCTCGGTATTTTATTATTTTTTTAATTTTTAAATTTTAATACCAGTATAGTGGCATATGGCACATGGTGTCATATTAGTTTTAGGTGTACAATACAGGTATTCAACAATTCTGTATACTGCTCTGTGCTCATCATGATAAGGGCACGGCTTCATGCAGATTTAGATAGAACCAGAAGCAGCAGTTCACATTTTCCAGGCTGCTGATTATAGATCAGTGCCAGATTTCAAATTTCTGAGCAGTTACGATGGTTGCAAAACAGAATGGGGTGACGAGAGCCTGAGTTTTGAAGTCAGGTGGACTTGTATTTTGATCTCATTTCTAGCCCTTGCTGGCTACATACATCTGGGCAGGTCTTGGGCAGGTAGGACTCTAAGTGTGGATACCTTCAGTGCTAATTAGAGATAAGTACCTTTGGATAAATTGTGAGTTGAATCAGATAGTATATGCAAAGCACTTAGGACAGTGTCTGACAAGGAATTCATATTCACTGATCGAATGAGTGAGTTCTCCAGGCTGCAAAGGACTCAGGATGAGCTGACATGACAGCTAGTTAAGGAAGCTTGTATGAGCAGAAGCTACATCTGTCTTGTTCACTGGTTTATCTAGCACCTACCAGGTTCCCACTTAACATTTTATAATACGTGAACCAATGAAAGTGATGTCTGCATTGAATTGAGCTTAACATGGGTAATTTGCATATGATTCTCTACTTGCTTAAAAATCTTTAATTCTTGAATTAGCTGGGCCTGACTGGGAATGCAGAACACAAACTCCAAAGAAGGAGTTTCACCATCTAGAAACATCATTGTTTATTAAAACGGCTGTCAAGCTTCACTATTATTCTCATCCTGAACTTCTAACTTGGGAACAGCTGGTGTTCTCAACATGTGTTTAGGAAGAGGGGACTGATTGTATCAGAATCTCTCAGGAAGGGGCTCAGGCATCGATGTTTTTACAAAACCCCCAGGAGATTCCAACATGCACCCAAAGCTGCAAACCAGGACCTTAGGATTTACTGTTGTTACCAGTGGTGTCTGATATTATCCGCCCAAAGTCAGCCCTGGGGGTGATTTCCCTGACCCCTCCAGGAACTGGGAGATGTGAAGTGGATGTTCACAGGGGTGGATGGGGATGCACCTGACTCAAATACACCTTACAATATCTTTGTTAAACAAATAAAGGCTACTTGAATGACTGCATACCCAGCTTCCGTAGACCACAAAGGCAGTCACCCCTTGGAGAGATTTCTTGGTGGGGGGAGGGAGAAGCAGGGAGTATCTCTCCTCCAAACTTTGTGTCTTGGCTGAATTTCCGCATTAACCATTATTTATCATTTAGGCACTTGTGGTCCTTTAGATGGCAGCCATTTTTAATTAAATTGGCTTTCATTAAAAAAACAAGATGTGATGTTTCATTTGTAAGAAATCTCAAATGAAATGGTAAATGAGAGAAAAGTTTATAAGTTTTAAAGTTTTATTTTTTTTTATTTCTTTTAAAGATTTTATTTATTTATTTGAGAGACAGAGAAAGTGATAGAGAGCATGAGAGGAGAGAAGGTTAGAGGAAGAAGCAGACTCCCCGTGGAGCTGGGAGCCTGATGTGGGATCCCAGAACTTAAGGATCATGACCTGAGCTGAAGGCAGCTGCCCAACCAACTGAGCCACCCAGGCACCCCTTAAAGGTTTATTTTTAAATAAACTGTTTAAATCTGTTACTCAGCTCTTATGACCGCATGGCAAAGGCTGGATGGCAGGTTATTAGTTGAGAGGACTTTACAGTTTTGATTTGCATTTCCCTGATGATGAATGATGCTAAACATCTTTTCATGTGCCTGTTGGCCATGTGTATGTCTTCTTTGGAGAAATGTCTATTCATATCTTCTGCCCATTTTTAATACAATTGTTTTTTTTTGGTATTGATATGTAAAAGTTCTTTACATATTTTAAATACTAACCCTTTATTCTCTATGTCATTTGCAGATAACTTCTCCCATTCTGTGGACTGTCTTTTAGTTTTGTTGATGCTTTCCTTCACTGTGGTGAAGCTTTTTATTTTGATGAAGTCCCAATAGTTTATTTTTGCTTTTATTTCACTTGCCTCAGGAGACATGTCTGGAGAAATGTTGCTACAGCCAGTGTCAGAAAAATTACTGCCGGTGCTCTCTTCTAGGATTTTTATGGTTTCAGGTCTCCCATTTAGGTCTTTAATCCATTTTGAATTTATTTTTGTGTACGGTGTGAGACAGTGGTCCAGTTTCATTCTTTTGCATGTAGCCGTCCAGTTTTCCCAACACCATTTGCTGAAGAGTGCTTTCATTTTTAAAACATTCCTTCATAGTGTTAATTTTGTTCGGTTTCATGCTTGCATGGGGTTTCTTTTTGAAGATATGAAAGTCTTTGCATTTTAATATTTTGTAGCAGTGGTGTGGTGGTAAATGTTTAACAAACAGCTCTCCAGAAAAAAAAAATAGCCCTGGCTTATAGCATTTGCCAATTTTTTCACTGTAAATATTACTACTATGGCTGCTTTCTGCTTATCTTTAAAACATACATATATATTCATATTTATATATACATAAATATGTATATTCATATTTTAGCCTCTTCTCTAGACAATATCTACTGATTCATAGTAAAATTAGTCCATTTCCATTTCATTACCCACCTGAAAATATCTTCTGTTGATTTCTTATCATATGATAAAATCAGTCACTGGGATGCCTAGGTGGCTCAGTTGGTTGTTTAAGTGTCAACCAACTCTTGGTTTCAGCTCAGGTCATGACCTCAGGGTGGTGAGGTCAAGCCCCGCGTCAGGCTCTGTGCCCAGCACAGAATCTATTTGGGATTCTCTCTCACCCTCTCCCTCTCCTCCTCCCCACCTCTCCCCCCCCCGAAAATAAATAAATACATCTTTAAAAAAATGAGTTATTAAAATGTTAGCCATATTCTAGAGGAAAGGAATTAGAATTCCCCCATTTGAAGGGAGAGAGAGCCAGGAACTGGAGGAAATGCTTTAAAATCAACATATTGATCTTTTTTCAGTTAATGACATACTTTGTAGTGTTTTTGTTGATGTTGTTGTTGTTGTAGTGTACATAGGATTGTGTCTTCACCAAAACTTCTTTATCTTGGGACCAAATGATTCATATCTATAAAGAGATAGGCTAGAAGTTTAGAGGTATATCCAATTTGGGACCAATGGACACGGTCTCTGCTTTTTTTAGACAAGCAGAGAGGCTTATATGGAAATTATATTTTATGCTTTGGTGTCATTTTCTTCATATCCCAACCCTTTGACCACCACGCCTTTATGGCAAACATTTCACTTGAGTTCTCTGAGGTCAACAGAATTTTCTTAGGGCTTTTGGTAAGGAAGTAAGAACCTTTTGATGAGGAAAGAAAATGAACTTCTTGAGGACTTAGACTGATTTTTTTAGGCATCAGTAGCAGAAATACAGTAATAATGTTGAAGTCTTACCAAAGCCTCCAGGGCTATCTACGTAATGCTTATATTTTTATTTTGTCTTATAACCTTGTAAGATCAACTAAGTTGTGTATATGTTTTGGAGGTCAACTGTATTTAACATTTACTGAATATTATAATATTGTCAAACAATATATATGTGTATATAAATATACATATGTATTAATATTCATATAAATATACACATGCACATTAAAATTGTTGAGTGAAATCTCTTTTGAAGTTAGACATTTAATGAAGTTAACAAGAAAATGGATAAATAAATACGTAAATAAGAGCAGAGCAAATGTTCAGAAAAAGAAAAACTACCTTTCACAATGGAGACTTCTAGAAGAAAATAAGCTACAGTTAAATTGCCATATTTTATTTTATTTTATTTTATTTTATTTTATTTTATTTTATTTTATTTTTATTTTATTTTATTTTAAAGATTTTATTCATTTATTTGAGAAAGAGAGAGAATGAGAGTGAGCATGAGAGGGGGAAGGTCAGAGGGAGAAGCAGACTCCCTGCTGAGCAGGAAGAGCGATGCAGGACTTGATCCTGGGACTCCAGGATCATGACCTGAGCCAAAGGCAGTCGCTCAACCAACTGAGCCACGCAGGCACCTAAATTCCCCTATTTTAAATGGACATGTGGTTGTTTGGTGTTTGCCTCAGAATGCTAGTATATAGCATGTGTGATTAGCTTTGATACTTTGTCTGACACAGTGGACTTTGAATCCCTCTGTGTTCTCATGGAGTGAAGGTGGGATGGTGAGTTATTGGTACGCAGAAGCTGTGTTGCTATCAGACAGAACAGAGTTAAAATTCCCCTTTGGCCATTTTCCTAGCTGCCTGACCTTGGGTAGGTTACCTGGAATCTCTGTTTGCTTTTCCATAGAACAGAGACGACATGAAAGTAGCAAAATGTGAGGATCAAAAGAAACAACGTTTGTAACATCTAGCTTGTAGGAAACATCCAATGCATCATTTTCTCCCTTCCAGATTTCCAATCTCAAAACCTCAGATAGAAGCGTGTCTTCAAAAACTGTTGAATGAACGGTTGATTGAATAAATTGTATGCAAATTAAATTCTACTACTATTCATAGAAAATGAATATTTCCTATATATATATATTTAAAGATTTTATTTATTTATTTGACAGAGATAAAGATCACAAGCAGGCAGGGGAGGGGGGAAGCTGGCTCCCTGCTGAGCAGAGAGCCGGATGCGGGGCTCCATCCCAGGACCCTGGGATCATGACCTGAGCATAAGGCAGAAGCTTTAACCCACTGAGCCACCCAGGTGCCCCGAATATTTCCTATATTTTATCTGATAGGAAAACATGCTTGCTTTTGGGTTTTTTTCTTTTTGTTGTTGTAGTTGTTTAAGTATCTAATATCCCAGTTGGAATCATAGTCTAGGATCTGATGATTACTAAGTTGTATGGTAAAAGATAAAGACCTTTATCACCCAACACATGCCGCAAAGCAACTTCTGTTTTTCACAAAATTCTTTAAATTGGATTTATAATTTACTAAGGCAATAAGGATCAATAAATCAATACATGTAAAATGGCTCTAATCCCAGAACTCCTTTGGCCGTTTCACCTTCCTTCAGAAAGAAATGCCTTCTTAGGTTATTAAAATAAATGGTGTATGTGTGGTTTGCATGCGTGTTCCTATATTTGTGGAAAAGACACGGGAGACATGATGAGAGTCAGTGTAAAGCCTTTCTTGTAGGAAATAGTAAAGCTGCTCTCAGCTCGGCGTGCTGCGGGGGGAAGGCCATTCTCCCAGCCCTGATTTCAGGCTCTGGCTTTGTCACAGTTCAGTTACACCTGACTGTCCCTGAGGAGGGTCTTGGGACTGCCAGCAACAGCAGCAGCCCTCTCCACGTCACCTCCTTCAATGAGTAATTGAGTCATGTGTTTTTATTTTTCGAGTATTGTCGCAAATTTCAGAAATGGATTAAAGCTCCTAAAAGCCTCTTTCCCAGGGGCTTTCCTGCAAAGGGATCTCAGTCCCCTTTCCTACGCTGGAACCTGGGCATTGTTGCACCTGCAATGCCAGACGCATGAGTTATCAATCACAGAAGGTGCTCGAATTTTATCACGGCGCTGATGGCTGGTGACATTAAATGACACAAATTTGGTCAGGGTGGTCCCTTGGGTACTGCATCTGCACATCCTTTCAAATGCTTATTATGTTTTTGACCTTAAAAAATAAAAGGAGCCAAATATCTCTTCCAACTTTTCTTTTGGTCCGCCCTCAGCCAGACTCGTGTTAATTACTTCATTTCTTTTTCTCTGGCTCTCCGGCTCCCTCATTTTTGCCCTGAGGCATTTACGGCAGGACATGGGTAGCCACTGTGCTTTTGTGGTGGGTTGTTTGTGCATATGCATTCAAGATTAACCATTTCTGTTTGCAAGAGACCCTTGGGGGAAAGAGAGGATCCAGACCTGTGCTGATTTCCTGGAGCTAAAGGAAATCGGCTGGATAATGATGAAGACATTTCAAGGACTTCGCTAGAATGCAGTGGCTTTCTCTCTGGGTCAGTCCGTTGTTTCAGACTGCTTAATTACTGCACACTCACGCAGGTCGCCCGGATGAACACACGGAAAGACGTTGGGAGGCCTCTTCTATTGTTCACAGAGGAAACATTGCACACTGAGGAGAGGTGCGGCTCTGGCTTTTCTTAGAATCCCCCTACATGTCCAGAATGGTGAACATTTAAAATGCATTCTGATTCATTTAAAATGTGTGGCTGGTTGATGATTAATCAGTTTTTTTTTTTTTCCCCTGTTACATTTGGCTGAGTTTCTAAGGTGCGATTTAAACGTGTATTGAAACCAACAGGGTTTAACATTTGGGCCTTTTTTTTTTTAATATAGAAATTTTTAAAAAAGTTTATTTATTTTATAATCTCTACACCCACCCCGGGACTTGAACTCACAACCCTCGATCATGAGTCATGTGCTCTTCCAGCCGATCCAGCCAGGCATCCCTAACATTTGAGTCTTTTGGAATATTTCTGTGGAGGTCCTTGGTACTATTACTGTACAACTAAGTGCTACACAGTCAGTTTAAGGGGACAATTTATTGGCAGAGACAAAAATGATTCATGATTTTTCTTTTTTTTTTTTAAGGTTTATTTATTAATTTTTGAGGGGGTGGGGAAAGGAGCAGAGGGAGAGAATCCCCAAGCATACTCCCTGCTGATCCTGGAGCTTCACTCGGGGCTCCATCTCAAGACCCAGGAGATCATGACCTGAGCCGAAACCAAGAGTCTGGACCTCAACCAACTGAGCCACCCAGGTGCCCAGATAAGATTTCTCAATAGAAAAGGAAAAAAATCAAAGGACAGTGTGAAAACAGGAAAGGGATAAAATAAATGAAAACAAGTTTTAAAAACCTTGAGATGTTATCTTAAGAGGAGTAAACTGTTTAGAAGCATCTTATCAATGTTTGGTTTTCCTCTGACAAATGAACAAAAGAAACTGAAGTATAGGAAATGTGCACTTAGCCAAAGGCTCTGGGCTCCAGAAAAGAAAAAGAAACAAATACATTCGGTTCAACACCTAGTTTGAATTTCTCTTCCTTAGCTTTCTGGGAAGATTTATATAGAGCCTTCCTATTATAGACTCTCCTTTTCTTTGAGGACATTTATTTAATCATCTCCCTTCCTCCAACAGCCATCTGTTCCCCAGGGCACATTGTCCCGACACATTTCATCTTTTATATTTTCCATATTTGTACTCACATTTTTTCCATTCTCAGGCTTAAATAAATTATGTGTTCCTCCCCAAATCTACAGACCTTTCTATGAGAAAAACTGCAGGTAGAGGAATGTCTATAAACTATCATAAGCTACCAGTGATGGTAAAGTTTCCTACTGTCAAATTAGAAGTGAAATAAAGAACATGTTTATTAAGGGAAAGTCAGAGTTGACTCTTCTGCCACAAGTCAGTCCTCTAGTGTATTCTGCACATGTATAATACAGAGGTGTTTAGATGTGTCTCTGAAAGGCACTTATTTGAATGTTAACTTAAATTGTGTGTATCAATGTTGTTACTCACCGGGTGTATTTGATTTTGAGAGTTTGGGTTTAAGCTGAACGCATGGCACTAGCAAGAGGAACAATCCGTAAAATGATACCATGTTTCTAACTTGGGAGACTGGGAGCATAATGATGCCATTCTCTGTCACAGCAACTGTGGGAGGTGAGCGTGCTTGGGGATGGGAGGCAAGCGTGGTTGGAAGTAGAAGTGAGCATGGTTGGGGGTGGGAGGTGAGATTGGTTAGGGGTGGGATGTGAGCATGTTTGGAATTTGGGGTAGAGCATGGTTGGGAATAGGGGGTGAGTGTGCTTTGGGGTAGGAGGTGAGCATGATTGGGGGTGGGAGGTAAGAGTCGTTGGGGGAGGGAGGTAAGCATGCTTGAGGGTGAGGGATAAGCATTAGCATGCTTGGGAATGGGAGGTGAGTCTGCGTGGGGTGGGAGGTGAAGAGGAGTTCAACTTGGCATAGTGAAGCTGGTGTTCTTGTGCAGTATCCTACTGGAAACCGCTGGATATGATTCTCAAATTCAGGGAAGTGTCTGGAGCTGGGGTTGTAGGTTTGAGAACTATCAACCTACAGATAGTACTTGGAACTATGAAGGTTGATAGGAAGAGACAGAGAGAGGGTAGGAAAATCAAAAGGATAAAGTGTGACAGCTAGCAAGATGGCAGAGAACTTTAAGCAAGAAATTAATGACAGTATAAAACGCTGAGGTAATGTCTCATAGGATTAGAATAGAAAAAATTATCTATTGGGTATGGCTTCCTTGAACTTCTTTGAGTTTCTAGTAATAGCCATTTTACAAGAGTGTGTCGGGGGGAGAAATTGGCCTGTTAATTGGGTCTTAGATATGAGTAAAGTTTCAGGGAGTTCATAGTATTCCTATTTTGGTGCGTAAAGTGGGCCTTTGTATGGTGCCCAGAGAATCATTATGATGAAGATGGTTACAATGGTTTAACAAAGTTTACTCAAGCTTCCATTTTAAATAACAGCCAGAGTTCTATTTCTCAAATTCCTAGCTCTGCCTAAACATCATGGGAGTGGAAAATGAAAGCTCAGTCAAACTAATTTAATAAACCAGGGATTGTGGGGATACAACAGAATACCTTGTGTGACCTTTTTGTTATTTGAATTTTAACTTTATTTTTTAATTTTTAAAAAACGTTTTATTTATTTGAGAGAGTGAGAGTGAGCACATGAGACAGAACATGAGCAGGGAGAGGGGCAGAGGGGGAAGCAGGCTCCCTGCTGAGCAGAGAGCCCAATGCGGGGCTTGATCCCAGGACCCTGAGATCATGACCTGAGCCCAAGGCAGACGCTAAACCAAGTGAGTCACCCAGTCACCCTGTACATCTTGAGTGTCACCTCCTCAGAGAGGGCATTGTTGACCTTCCAACTTAAGGGTAGCTCTGAGACATCTCTATTATATTATTCCATTTAAATTTTCTGCCTTGTCACTATCATTATCTGATTTTTCAAAATCTATTCCCCTACCTACAGATTACAAAGTAAGATCCAAAAAAGAAACCATGACTCTTGTTCCCTGCTATCTCCCCAATGGATTGAATAAATCCTTCTTGTGTGGGAACATCACAATCTGGGATATCAATAAGTATGTGTTAAATGAACAAATGAGTGGATAAAGGGCCCTCAACCTGAAGTTCCCAGACTTACAATCTGGTTTGAGATCAATAATACAACAATTATAGCAAATTGAATGATTACAGTATGCCAGCAACTGTACTAAGTGTATATGGAGTCCTCCCAATGGCAATTCGTTGAGATAAGCATGAATTTTGTCTTCTTAATAAATGAAGTATCTGAGGCTTAGAGTAGGAAAATATTTTATCCAATAATAAAGAGTCATTAAGGAGAGAACTTGGATTGAAACCCAGGTCTGTCTGACTCTGTGGCATATAACTACCATGCATCTGGCCTCCCTTTTGTACTGGATTATTCGTCAAAGCCACAGGTACACTGAGCTGAAAAGGGCCACATAAAGGCTTCCCCATCAAAGTATAATGTTCCATAAATGCTCTAATGATGAGTTAACTTCTAATCTTTAGTTAATATTTGTTTCAAATACGGCACAGCCAAATAATGAGGCCTAAAAGTTGATCACCAAATCCTTCAATAAAAAGCATAATGAAAACATAATAAATACAATGATATTTATTTATTTTTAAAGATTTCATTTATTTATTTGACAGAGAGAGAGAGATCACAAGTAGGCAGAGAGGCAGGCAGAGGGAGAGGGGGAAGCAGGCTCCTTGCTGAGCAGAGAGCCCGATGCGGGACTCGATCGCAGGACCCTGAGATCATGACCTGAACCGACCACAGAGGCTTAACCCACTGAGCCACCCAGGTGCCCCTACAATGATATTTATTAAGACAATACATGTACATGATATGATTGCCACTGCTCTCAAGTTTTACTTATATTAATCCATTTAGTCCCCACAACAATCCTAAGAGGTAGGAATGTGATTATCTCCATCTTACAAAGGAGGAAACCAGGATAAAGAAGTTAAATGACTACTCCAACTCAATTACCTGGGAAGAGGTAAAGCCAGGATTGGAAACCAGGAAGACTGACACGAGGGCTACCTCTTTCAAGTCATTCAGGCAAACTGAAGCAAGCATATGATAGAAAACTCGGTGTCCTCCTCTAGCCAGTTAGACCAGACAGTGTGTAAAATTTCTTACTAACTTAAAATGTATACCTATATTTAATTATTATTTCAGGATGGATAAAGGGTTTTCTATATGAAAGATATTAACTAATTAAAAAAATTAACGGGTAGTTACCTCAAAATGTTATACTTCAAGGTCTTCAAGATTTTGAGTAAGTGGATGGAATCTTTGACATCTGCTAGTTTTATGTCTTAGACAGGCTTTTCTGCCTTCAATAGGACATTTTTGAAGATATGATTAATGTATTTGTCTTAAGAGATGATACGGGTTTGTATCACCTGAGCTGATACATTCTCCAAAAGAATGTCTTATGATGATAGAAATGTTCCATAAGATATATGGCCACTGTGCATGTGAAATGTGACTTATGCAACTGAGGAACTAATTTTTTAACTAAATTTGATTTTAATTAAGTAAAATCCAACTTTAAGTGGCTACATGTGTCTAAAGGCTACAATATCGGGGAATACAAATTTTAAACAACTAATTCTCAGGCATATAAGATTGTGAGACTTCCTTTACACAATTAGAAAATATTTTTTAAAATTAAGAAAGCAGACACTAAAAATGTTATTTTACAAAGGTGGAGTGGAACAGATAAGTGATAATCCTGTTGGTGAGTGTTCAAGGGTTCAGTACATGGAGTAGCAGAATTTTAAGTAAGCTAGAGGCTTGTCAATTCCATTGATCTAGTCCTACAGAGACAGGAGCTATTCTGATTACAATCAATAGTTACAGAGAATATTGGGTCTAATCACCCAAAACTACAAATAACTGACCCATACATGTAAATAAAAAATATTATGCACCATAAGCGTGATGACTATCATCACACCTCAGTAGCTACCTTTGCAAAAAGAAGAAGGAGAAGGAATTTCAGAACATTAAAGAGAGGAGTTAGAATTGGAAATCTACCCTTTCCAAACCAAAGAAAACACCATGCTAGTATCAATTACATTGCTGCCAATGATCAATCCGGGAATGATGATCTCATCAATGGGGGTGGGAAGTGACACGTGTGGGAATCCTTGGAAGTTGTTACAGTATTATCGTGTCCATCTGTAGTTTGGTGTTGATTCAAGAAGCTTATTTTTTTTGTATAATGCATTGTAACACCTTTTTGGGAATCTAAGTATTATTTTGGCACATTGCCTCCACACGCCATATCTAAATTTAGTTTCAAAAAAATCCATTCAGAATATTGCAAATTCGGAGTACTTCTTTTTGCTCTCAAAAAGATTCTTTTCGAAGCCATTCATCTTACTGATTACTCCACCATTTACTTTTCCATTTGCTTCTTTGAGTAAAGCAAGAAGCAAAGGAGGTAGGTACCTAAAACTCATAAGTTGCTGTTTTGATTACAATTACAAAACATAATTTCCTTTTCATTCTAAGCCATTGTCTCTCTCTCCCTCTCTCTCTCACATCTTCATTTTTCAATGTCCCTGTTTCCCACCTTTTTATAGAAGTAGAACATAAAAGCAATAGAAATACTTGAAACTTTTGTGGTTTTATAGGGCACCTATATAAATAACATGTTTTTATTCCTCAGACATCCCAACCATTGAAGGTTTACACTAATTACCTGTAGTTTCGTTAATGTTATAAGCTGCCCTTCATCTCTCCTACCCAGACATACTACTCAGTTTCTTCAGCAGATATATTCAACAGCTTCTGTTCACACCTGACATCAATTTCCTTTGATGTTCACAGCCTAAATGAGAATGTTCCAGCAAGCTATATTTGTGAAGTGTACAGGACGCCTTTAAAATGATGGCAGGTATTTTCCTCATTAAAGCAGCCATAACAGATAGTTAGATATGATGCTGTCCCTCACCTTCCTACTAATTAATGACTATGATTGCAACCCAAATAAGATCAGGCAATTAAATGTGATAACATTTCAGAAGCAAAGAAAATATACAACAATCTTGGAATAGCTTCTTACCGATAAATAAAGTTGATCTTTGGAGAATTACCATATAAATGTACTATTCTATCACAAAAATCACACAAACTAAGGAACGTAATAATTTTACTTTTAATTGAAACATGAGTTAGAAATCCTATTAAATTGAAATGTTATGAGTGGGTTATAGGAAGGTATTGTAAACAAGGTTTGTCGTGTTCTGTAGCAAGGGATAGAGTTAGAGCAGGGGCTCGTTCAAGCGTGTCTTGAAAGGCACTTTGGGGAATAGATTATACTCATCTTGGCAAAGTATCTAGGTGATTGTTTTGGTAACGGATTTGTGACCGGGCCTAGAAAATAATAAGAGCCTACTAAAGAGAAGCTATTGACCCCACCTTGGTTCACAAACATGCGAATATTCAAAAAAACCTTCCAGAGGAGCTAGCACTTTTCAGAAAACAAAAAGGAACAGTCCAGTAGGTAACCGGCTGCTTTTTAATTTTAATCAGCTGCTTTTTAAAAAATGCAACTCTGGTGCATTTTTGCAAAGGGTCTTCTTGAGAACGGTCATGGTTGGTGGTGCCGAGAACTTAAAGTTCATTCTCCAGTTGATTATCCGAGTGGGGCGTGGGGAAGGAAGGGGAGTCTCAAGGAGGGTTTCATTCCTTGCTGCATTTCCCTTAACTGTCACTTGAAACTTGACTTGGATAGACCCTGATGCTGCCCTTGAGGAAAGGGCTTTGTTTTATTGTTCGGTCTGCATAAGCTCCCGTGTAGACTTTTTTTTAAAAAGATTTTATTTATTTATTTGACAGGGGGAGATCACAAGTAGGCAGAACGGCAGGCAGAGAGAGAGGGGGAAGCAGGCTCCCAGTTGAGCAGAGAGCCTGATGCGGGACTTGATCCCAAGACCCTGACATCATGACCTGAGCTGAAGGCAGAGGCTTTAACCACTGAACCACCCAGGCGACCCTCCTGTGTAGACTTCTTAATGCTTAGAATGATCTGCACATTACAATAGCAGCAAGGGATATCAATCAAAGCAATGAGCTTATCTGAAATGTCCACCTTGAGAAGTCCCTGAAAAAACTATACACGAACACTCTTGCACCCTTTCCTTCCAAGGGTATGTGTGCGATTCAAAGCATTTCTGGGAAACAGCCTATTGTGGTGGTCATTATGCTTGGGGTCAGTCTTTCCAGGATGGGTAGAGCTGTTCCTCAGAATGTGACAGAAAAGGATGGTGCCATCGGGCTCCCAGCTCCATGGGGAGTCCGCTTCTCACTCTGACCTGCTCTCTCTCTCTTTCCTAATAAATAAATAAAATCTTTAAAATTAAAAAAAAAAAAAAAAAAGGGCCCCTGGGTGGCGCAGTTGGTTGAGCGACTGCCTTTGGCTCAGGTCATGGTCCCGGAGTCCCGGGATCGAGTCCCACATCGGGCTCCCAGCTCCATGGGGAGTCCGCTTCTCACTCTGACCTGCTCTCTCTCTCTTTCCTAATAAATAAATAAAATCTTTAAAATTAAAAAAAAAAAAAAAGAAAAGGATGGTGCCAAGAACAACCTGACCTTAATCTAGTAAAATACAGATATCAACGTGTGTATAAAAGTATATATAGTTATATTTATGAAGCTAACAAAAATGTGAATTCTTTAAAGGCAGAGGACTTTATGTTAGTTGTATTCTCAACACAGACCATATAGAGCAGTGCCTGGTGATTCACAGAACTCCCTCAAATCTTGTTCAGTGAGCACATACAGACTCAAACACACACACACACACTCCCTGAGCGCTGTTAGGGGTATGTTCCCTGGGAACAAGAGCTTCCTGGTTTTTCCCCTGTGTAAATCTCTCACGCCTTGTGAAGTCTTTGTCACAGCCTCTCCCTCTTTTCATTTTGTCCCAAAGCTATATTCTCTGTGCCTCCCTCTATTTCTCCCTCCCTACTGCATATTGCTCCCAAAGACGTTCTAAGCTTGGAGTTGATCTTATCTTTATGCGAAAACAGATTATTCTTGTACTCCTTTGGATTTGAGGAGTTAGTCACCCGGACAGTATTCTCAAAAGATGATTATAATACTTAGCTACAGACAGAACTCTAGGTGAGGTGCATGTATCTGGAGAAGGTAAATTCTTGTTTTTATTGAAATGAGTCTAAACTGTGTTTTAAATGACAAAAATTAGCATTTAAATATCAGTCAATAAGCACATGTTCACTGTCACTTTAAAGATTTATTTATTTATTTATTTATTTATTTATTTATTTGAGAGAGAGAGAGAGAGAGAGAGAGAGAACAAGCCGGGATGGTGGGGTGCAGAGGGAAAGGGAGAGAGAAACTTAAGCAGACTCCACGCTCACTGGGGAGCCCCACACAGGGCTCTATCTCACTACGCTGAGATCGTGCCCTGAGCTGAAATCAAGAGTCTGACACTTAACCTATTGAGCCACCCAGTCACCCTGCACTGGGTCACATTTTATATAGAAATAATTATTTTTATAATTGATCCAGTGGATATCAAAAGAATTGGTTTGCCATGCTTACCTTCTTGCTGTGTATCCTGACTCCGATATCTTAATTTCACCAGGACTTGGTTTCTTCAATGTCAATGAGAGTAACATGTAACTCAAGGGTTTTGTGCGCATCAAATGATACAATAAACTACTAAGAAGGATGCAAGTGTGTCTATTTCTTGGTGACACATTTCAAGAAGGAAAGTGGGAAAAAAAAAAAAGAGTTAGTCCAGAGAAAACTGGTCATAATTCTAAGAGATCCGCAATTACTAGCCTGTAGGGGAATTGAGTTTGGAGAGAGAAAGAAATAGGATAAATTTGAAAACTGTCTTCTACGATTTAAGGCATTTCTGTATGAAACAGAAATGAGTTTTTGTAATTTCATACAGCAGAACCATGACCTATGGATCAAAGTTTCCAGGAATGTGACTGCAGATCAATGTAAAGTGGAATTCTTAACAACTGTTAGTATCCAAAGGGAATGAACAACGTAGAACAAGGGCTTTGGGATTGGAAGATGCCTGAATTCTAGTTTCAGTTCATTCATTAGCTGGCCATCTTCACTGAGCTTGATCTTCCTAAATGCCAATCTCTTCATCCTTAAAATGGGAATAAGTATCTGTATAGAATATAAATAAATATTCAATTAGGTACTTAAGACAAATTACTTAGCATAATGCCTGAAATCATTAGCCCTTAAGAAATTGTATTTAATTATTTCCTAAGAATGGAAGAACTCCAACCCAGTGATAGGGTCACTTGTCAAGGATGCTTCGGAAGGGCAAGGACCATGTCTGTTTTGTTCATGCTAATATTCCCAGTCCTAAGAGAGAGTGGGGAATTCACCTACTATTTCCAAATAACGAATAAGTAGAAAAGAATGCTTCATTGAGTTGATGGTTAAGACAGATGACCTTTAGTCTCTTCCTACTTCAAGAAGCTATTTTTGGACTTAGTGATCCTGACTGGAAAGTAGAAAAATAATCCTAAAACCTGGAAGTAAATGAACTAGATAACTTTTCATTTGTAACTTTGGTTAAAATGAGAAATTACCCTTCTTCCTTAAAAGGCTGACCTAGAGTTCTTAATCATCAGATAACCAGTTTGTGCTTTAGAAATCAGACAAGTTATTCCTTTTACTGGGACATAATATAATGGCAAATAGATTTACTTAAAACATCTTTGAAGAATAAGGATCAAGAGCAGATGTTTTTCTGATTAAAATTATTTCCATTGATTTTGAAATTTTGAAAACATAGACACTAAGCTTCTCAGATACTCACAATTTTTGGTAGAAGGCACAATTTCCAGTGAGTTCTGACTCCTTTAGTGGCAACTAATTAATATTATTTCAGAAACACATATATGTTAACACTGCACGGAAAGGCAGGACAAGGTTTCCAGACGTGATTTTATTCCTTTTGTATTTTTTTTGTTTGTTTTTACTTTAAGTGCCTATGCTTTTTCATTGCTGACACATCACACTTAACACATTTCTATGCATGCACAATACTAATAGCAAATCCATACAAAGGCAAGGCTGGCAAAAAGTCATAACTGTTAAAAAGTTCTTCTATAAAATGCCGTGAGATTATTTAGTTTAGTAAAAAACTAGCAAGGATTGTTAAAAACTCCAGAAGGATCTAATCAAAGTGTGAGACTGTGCAACATAATGACAGATGGAATTTAATGTAGATAAGAAAAAGGTAATGCATTTGGGGAGAAATCATTTAAACTTTTCATATACATTGGTAGGATCGGAATTAGCTGAACTTCTCAGGGAAAAAAAAGAAGGGGTAATTATGGATGGAAGTATTCATTGAAGACATCTGCTCAGTCTTCAGCAGCAGTTAAAGCTAATAGACTGATGGTTATATTAATAAGGCAAGGGAAAATAGTATGGAAAATATTATGACATTATGCTATATAAACCACTGATTTAATTTCACTTTGAACACTGTGTTAGTTTTTGGATTCCTAGCATTTTAGAAGAGGTAATGTTTACAAAGTAGAAGTTAAACAGGAACACACACACACACACACCACACACACACACACACACACACACACAGAAATGAGAGCAGAAGCAAGAGAAACAATAGGGCGCTAGCAGGTAAGATGGAACCATGAGTCCAGGAGGCTGCTCTCCCCATCCCTCCCCTTGCACAGTCTCATTGAATTCATAATGGCAGCTTACAGGAACTGCCTTCCCAGAAGATGATTTACCAAGTTCTGAGCAGAACATTTAATGCTTTTTAGGCCAACAGAAGGATTTTATCCTCTGCCTGTCTGATACACGGTTGGTAGCTGCCATGTCTGAAAATATTTTTAGAAGTGAAGAAAGGATCTTTCTAATGCAAAGATTTTTTCCCCCACTCTGCGTCAGTCTCGCTTAGATAAAGCACAAGATGGTGGCTGTTTGTGTAACAGTCCCATGATCCTTTGCTGTTTATCCTTTCTAAATTTCTGGAGTCAGTGGTAGTCCTCTAATGAAAGAGCCTTCAGGGAAAAAGTGTCTCTAAGTTGGTAATAAGACATCTATGGTAATAAAAGAGTTTCTGTTCAAATTTTTTCTACCTTCCTTGTTCATATCATCAAATGAACTACTTATAAAGGTGCACGTCCTTTCATTGTAATTGCTCCGAACCACTGTGCCAAACCACTTATCCACGTGGCAGGGTGAGGTAAGATGTAAACATTTGTCTTAGATGGCCTGGACCCAACAATGGCTTCGCCAGTTTTGAGAGCTAAAATCTTTTTTTTTTAAATTATTTTATTTTATATTATTTTTTCAGTGTTCTAAGATTCATTGTTCATGCACCACACCTAGTGCTCCATGCAATATGTCCCCTCCTTAATACCCACCACCAGGTTCACCCTCCCCCATCCCCTCCAAAACCCTTGGTTTGTTTCTCAGTGTCCAGTCTCTCATGCTTCGTCTCCCCCTCCAATTTCCCCCAATTCACTTTTCCTTTCCTTCTCCTAATGTCCTATGTTTTTCCTTATGCTCCACACATAAGTGAAACCATATGATAATTGACTGTCTCTGCTTGACTTATTTCACTCAGCATAATCTCTTCCAGTTCCGTCCATGTTGATACAAAAGTTGGGTATTCATCCTTCCTGATGGAGGCCTAATATTCCATTGTATATATGGACCATATCTTCTTTATCCATTCGTCTGTAGAAGGGCTTCTTGGCTCTTTTCCACAGTTTGGTGATTGTGGCCATTGCTGCTATGAACATTGGGGTACATGTAGCCCTTCCTTTCACTGCAACTGTGTCTTTGGGGTAAATACCCAGTAGCGAAATTGCAGGGTCTTAGGGTAGCTCCATTTTTAATTTCGTAAGGAATTTCCACACTGTTTTCCCAAGTGGCTTGGGAAAAGCCAACTTGCATTCCCACCAACAGTGGAAGAGGGTTCCCCTTTCTCCACATCCTCTCCAACACTTGTTGTTTACTGTCTTGTTGATTATGGCCATTCTAACTGGTGTAAGGTGGTATCTCAATGTGGTTTTGATGTGAATCTCCCTGATGGTTAATGATGATAACATTTTTTCATGTATCTGTTAGCCATTTTTATGTCTTCTTTGGAGAAGTGTCTGTTCTCCAGAGAGATCTGAAATCTCTGAAATGAGATCTGAAATCTTATGGAAGATCCTTTACTCAATGGGTTTCAATTTTTTGTCTTTTAAAATGACATTGATACTATCTAGCTCACGGCATTACTGTAAGAATTAAATATTAATTAAATTAAATATAATAATTTATGTAGACTTCTTTATAGATGGGAAGTGCTCAGTGTTAGCTATATCATTGCCGTCCAGTAGCAAATAAAATAAATAAAAATAAAATAGCCATATTATCATTTAATCTCAAAAGAATTTTTTGTTTCCCATGCTTTTAAGTTCTCCATGCATTTAGAGCATCTAGAAGCTGTCCTAAATTGTGGCTTTCCCTGATCCAAGCCCAAATCCCATTATAATTTCTCTGCCAGTAATCCCTGATGATCATCTCATTCCACAGCAGAAAGGGGTACTTCTATTAACTCTTCTCAGAATGTTCTCCATGTTTCTCCAACATAGAGCCTGGTTCATGGCACAACCATTATTTCAAATGCCTGATCCCCTCTTCAGCGCTTGCCTCAGTCCTGCATAGGAATACACAGCCAACACTTCTTTTCTTTTGGAAATCTATTCAGTGTCTCCAAGAGCATGGGACTAGTCTATCTCTAAAATGTCATAGCAATTAATCTGGGTTTCTCCTTGATCCCAATAACATCACGTGTTATGTTATTTGTCTTACCTTATCTACTCACTCCTCATACTACTGTTAGCTATGCACCGTGGTGTGTCCCACATTATCCAGCATAGGGCAAAAGAACATGTTGCATGAATTAATAAACATACAAAGTTATAGACTCACTTCTTACAATGAATTCATGGACACAGCAAATTCAAAGAATAACAAACACATTGCAAAAAAGAAAGCTATAATCTCATGTAGTAAGCACAAAAATATAGCTAATATTCGCTTTTACTGATCGTCGCTTTCTAGAGAATGATTATTAAAGTGAGGATTTATGGCTTTCCGAAAACTTGGAATCATTTTCTCCCAGAAATACTGCAATCCCATCTCTAAGCTTGGACCAGATCATATTAAAAAGTCTGTGAAGATGATTTGGAAAAAAAAAAAAGTCGAGCAACAATAAGCAATATGTTTAAGATTCTATTTTTCTCTAAAAGTTCTCTGTAGAGAATAAACAGAAGGTGTCATCATGGATTGGTTTGTAACCTCACTTACTTTATTTCATATGCCAATCTTCTCTTTCTAATTTAAGGACTGTTTTTTCTTCATTTCTTATATCTTCCCTCCTAATGACTTGCCGTGAAGTTTCAGTGTTTCATATATGAATGAGGGAAAAAAATAAGATTCTGAAGGATCGTTTCTTTCATTGAATTTTCCCATTCTGTGGCTAGAGTGAATTACAAATTTTCATGGATGAGGATCATTATGTTAGTCTGTGGTGAGTGTTATATGAGATAAAAGAGAAGGTATGAGATCAGCTCCTATACAGCTGCTAGACATATCCTCTTTATTGAAAAATGTATTTAAAATGTCCCCTCTTCAATGGATGGGCAATGATTTAAAAGACGCAGCTGCTAGTTAAGTTACAGAAATGGCACCTGGGCTCCAACTGGGCTTAGGTATGAGCAATTTTGAGAAAAGGATCAGAACAGAAAGCAATGAGGTGGGGGTAGAAATCCTTTTGCCATTAAAGTCATGTCATCATCAAAGTCTATAGAGATCCCAATTTTCAAGATATCACACTTGGAAATTCAAAGCAATTTTGGGAAAAGACATTCACCATTATATTGAACTATCTTTTGAGTTAAAAATATTAACTGAATTAATGCTAGATGATTGAGAGGGATTTTTAAATCATGCAAATGAAAGAGGTATTTTTCTCAGGGCAATGAAATTCACATACAGAGGAACATTACTGGTCATTAGCATGGGGAAGGCATACTTCTGCCTAATCAAATGTCCATTAATACTGAGAATGTCTGTCCTTTTCATTGATTGCAGTTTAAAAAGAAACACATGAAAAGGTGGTCACATAAGATAGAGATGCCTTCATTAGTCAACACGAATGGCATACTCTTCTTTTTAATGTTCTTTCTTTCCCTTCTCTTTTTCCTCTGAGTTTCCTGAGAAGTGGCATGTGTAAACTCTCTCTATAAAATGCAATTAGTAAGTTAGAGGTAAATCAATCACATTTTCTGTTAAAAAGGCAGCATAGACAGTGTTCTTGGCTGTGGAGATGGATTTATTTCTGCTATTGTATTGGTCGTGACCCCAGGGGGCGGGATGCAAGAACATGGGACTTCCCTCTGTCAATGTTAGTGACGGGGACCAGTCATTTGGAAATATGAGCAAGGATCTGGCATACTGGTGGGACGTGTACTTGCTGTGATGCTGACATGTGTCTGAATTTTGCTTTTCCTTCCTATTAACTGGATAATCTGGTTAGGACAAGTTGTTGGATCCCCTGGATCTCCATGTTTTTATGGCACATATAGTTATGGAACCTCTATTCCTTGCCAGGCACTATTTTTGGTCTGGGATCCTGGTGATAAACCAAACAGAGGAAATGCCTGCCCTCCCAGAACTTCAGTACTAGAGTGGGAGATTAGGAGCAAATAAACAAATGCATATATATTTCAGTGCTGAGTGATAACAAGTGGAATGAAGAAAAGGGGAAATGAGAGCAGATGCCATTGGATAGGATAGACATAGAAGGCCATGCTATCAATGTCTTAATAGATGAGATCCAGTTGAATAAAATGTGAGTTCCTCACTTCTTTATAATTATTCTCTATACTGGAAATAATGGTAGCTATGTTGGTGGAGGTAAGAAGACGAATGGTAAGTGCCAACAGGGGTGTAGGGAGCTCAATAAATAGTTCTGTTACAATCCTGAAATGAGTAGGCCCCAATTATACTTGATAGTCACTTCAAATGTTGGGTTCAAATGTGATTTCCTTTTCTCCAAAAACAAATTTTATACTAGAGAAATTAGTATTAGTTGAATTCTTATATTTCTCTTTGATCCGTAACAGAAAAGTTAAGCAAGTTCTAGCTTTGTTTTAACACCAGGCAGTTTCCTCATCATTTAACACTAGAAACTGGAAAACTTGTTAGGTGGGATTTCATGAATCCTAAGAATTTTTATTGTTTTCAGCTTTTAAATAGTGGGTTGTTTTTTTTTTTTTTTTTGGCCTTATGCATTTTGTCAATCAAAGGCCATGAAATTTTAGTCTCCAGGTCTATAATTCAACAAAGGGCAAGATAGGCATATACTAGGTGGCTAATGTGGTAAGATTTGGACAATGAACTAGGATTTACACTTGGCTTCAAGAAAATTGTAAAGATCAGGAGAAGGAAGTTAGTGTGTATAGGAGAAGCTGGTAGAGGTTTCTAAGGTAATAGTGTGAACCCAGGGCTACTTAGTTGGAAGAATGACATGGGATTGTAGCTGGTCAGGAGAAAGAAGGTAATAATCAGAGACAGGAAGATAAATTTTAATGCACAACACAAAAGTACAGAAGTCATGATTAGTATTCGACAATGCTTCATAATGAATGAGAGCTCCCAGCTTAAAGAAGTAGGGAAAGGGGTATTTGAGTGATACCCACTAGCCTCAGAACAAAAATGGGAGTCAATTTTCTAGCACAGTGATCTAAACACAAGGGAGAGCAGAGATATTGTAGGGGATAGAGGTACATTATAAGAGGATTTTGTCTTTCTTGGTTTAGCCCTCCTATAATCCCTGAATGAATGGAGGGGAAAGCCTACCACTTCTGTTATCCATCTGATACTATTAAAGTGAAGTGAACTAATTATTGGGTAATTAATGAACATACCTAATACTTATTGAGGTTTATCACATGTTCCAAACCTTTTAATTAAGTATTAACTCTTTTAATCCTTGGAAAGGTTTCATCAGATGGCTGTGGTGATCCTCACTATAAACACAAATCTGAGGCACAGACAGGCTAAGTGACTTTCCCAAGATCACACAAGAATTTGCAGATCCTTGATCTTCACCTAGAGGGTGACCCCAGAGCCCTTGCGGTTCATGTACATTGTACTACAGTCATGCTTGCTAATTTAATTAAGTCCTTTAAGAAATCTGGATGGTGGGTGCCTGGGTAGCTCAGTCGGTTAAGCATCTGCTTTCCGCTCAGGTCACGACCCCAGAGTCCTGGGATCTAGCACTATATCGGGCTCCTTGTTCAGAGGGGGCTTGTTTCTGTCTCTCCCTCTGCCCCTCCCCCTGCTCGTGCTCTCTCTCTTTCTCTCAAATAAATAAATAAAACCTTTTTAGAAAGAGAAATTTGGATGGTTGATCTTATTCTCCTTATTTTACAAATTTTTGAAATGGGACATAGAAAAAGCAAATTTTCCAGGACAACACACATTATAAGTGGCATAGGAAAACAAAACAGAACTACATCATTTGGGTTAAACCCCTCATGCTTTATCCTAGCTGACATGGAGAAGACTAGCTACTCAGTCTATCAGTTCCTGCAGTTGGACGGCAAGGCTGCTGTCCTTGGTACACCCTATCAGAATGCCACTCCCAAGGCCAAAGGCATTAGAAAGACAAAGCATTAGATAAACTCCCCTGGTTTCTTCTGGGTCTGCTTCTCTTCCACACTCCACTGGGATAGATGACCCAAAGTCGGGGCTGGCGTGAAGACATGACACCATCCATTCCACTCACTAATCATTTGTTTCTTGCCACTTTATCATATCTGTATTAGTTCTTTCATTTATTAACTCCTGCGTGTTCGCTAAGCACTTACCTTACTATCATCATTTATAATCCAATGGGATAAAAAAATGGCAAGAATCCAACTCTCAAGGACAGGGCAGATGCCAGCCAAACACACAAACAAACTGCACTATTCAACAACAGCAACAACAACAACAACAACAACGTGGCAAATACCGTGTGAGAGAGTGAAATGTGGGAGGGATGGAGAGGTTGTTCCCAACTGTCAGAATCATGGGAAGATTTTGCATCACGGTTAAATTTGGAAGTAGGCCTGAGAAGACCCCATGTGGTTGGGGAGATACAATCACTGCAGGCAATGGGTGAATGGGGCCAGAAATGGGTGAACCTTTCACTTCAGTGAGGCACCAGCAGAAGCCTGCTTGACACAGGTACCGGTCATAAAAATCAGAAGCATGTCAGTGCCTCCTTCTGTTGCAAAGATAACGTTGTGTTGCCAAATAGGGATTGCTCAGAATTAAGAGCTACTTGGGTTGTTAAGATATATTTATGGGAAAATTAGTGAAAAGACGATCTATACAAACTGAGATCAAAACCTGGAGCATCAGAGCTAACATACTGGATTCAAAAGACTCATAGAGGCACTAGCCATAACCAACAATGTGAATAATAATTGGCCGAATCAAAATCACTCACGCATTAAATTAGAACATTTGTATTACAGTGCCTGAAGCAGAATAGGCTTTCTTATCCTAGATAGATGAAAGGTGCAATTCCTGATAGAGATATTAGCTGGACACAGAATATTCTGGGAGCAGATACTTTCTCAGCCAGTCCAGACAATGGGATCAAGAACATATTTTGAGAGAATATGGTAATTTTCATGCATTTAAAAGTTACAGGTGATCCCCAGACTTCTCTGTCTCTCACATTTGATGGTCTAAGAAAATGAGAACTCTTTCTGTCTGGTTTCTATTAGGACTGCTTTTGTTTCATTTAGCTTTGTCCTTCTTGGCCTCTTCTGCAACTTCTAGAACACTGCTCTTTAAAACTTTGAGCCAAGCTTCTTCTGTTTCTCCAAAGATCTTCACCCACTTAAATGGATACCTTATTAGGAGACTTTTGATAATTTAACTTGGCAAATAAATCTGGGGGGCCCTGAGGCCTATCCTTGTTCATTTCCATTTATTTATTATATTTACACTCACTGAGGGTGCTGGAGCACTGACCCTCTGGGGATCATGATGGTGGCTTCTCAGAATCAAAATGGCAGCAGGGAACCTCAGGACACCCAACTACTAGGAGCAGGCAAGCAGGCAAGTGGAGAAAACCCTGTGATGGGTGCACTTCTACAAGATAACTGTACCTGATGGAAGATTAATATTCTGTAAAGCCAATGTACCATACTAAGAAATAAGCATATGTTACTCAGGAAGGTAAATAAAAAAATGAATAAAGGCAAAATAATGTCCATTCCAGGATTCTTGGATTACTTAGGGGATATTTCTCTTTGTTATGTACTACCGAAATGAGACTTTATTTCGCTCATGAATCACAATTTCATTTTAGGAAAGAAATTTGATAAACTTGCCAAATATTGATTATCCTGACTGATGTACTTTGAGATGACATTGTTGTAGGTAATGAAGTTATGGTTGGATAAGACTCTGCCTTCAAGGATTTTATCATTTTAGGTGTAATTCATACTCTGAACTAGAAAAAATTTTTCATGAAAGTAGTAGATTTATTAGAACATCCCTTGACAAATTCATATAAATTTAAGACAGTAAGTGAAGCTGTATGTCAGATATTAAGTATAAATTGCAAATTACTAAAATTACACATTTTTTAATATTAACTCATTGGATACATAGTTTGCAAAGATCTTCCATTTCATAGATTTTCTTAGCACTTTGTTGATAGTTTCCTTTGCTCTTCAGAGCTTTTAAGTTTAACGTAGACCCAATTATTCATTTTTCCTTTTGTTACCTTTGCTTTTGGTGTCATATCCCAAAAACTCCCTGTAAAGACCAATGTCAAAGAACTTTTCCTTTATGTTTCTTTTAGGAGTATTATGGAACCAGATCTTAACATTTAAGTCCATAACCCATTTTAGTTAATTTTTGTGAGTGGTGTAAGCTAGGGGTCCGTTTCATTCCCTTGAGTATGAAACCCCAGTTACTCAAATATCATGTCTTAAAATAAAATATAATTGACATATAACATGTATTAGTTTTAGGCATAAAACATTATAATTTGAAATTTGTTTATATTGAAAAATGTTTACTATGGTGAGTTTGGTTAAAATCCATCACTACACACAGTTTCAAACTTTTTCTTGTGATAAGAACTTTTAAGATCTACTCTCTTAGCAACTTTCAAATATACAACAAGGTACTGTTAACTAAAGTCACAATGCTGTGCATTATATCCCCAGGATTTATTTATCGTGTAACTGGATATTTATACTTATTGACCATCTTCACCCAAAAACCATTTCTTGAAGACACTATACTTCAAGACACTACCATTATTTGTTCTTGGTCTCTTGTTAAAGATTGGTTAGTTATATATGTCAGGTTTAGCTGAGTTCTCTGTTCTGTTCTATTGATCTATGTGTCAGTTTTTAAGCCAGTATCACACTGTTTTGATTACCATGGCTTTGTAATATAGTTTGACATTAGGAAGAATACTTTCAGCTTTGTTCTTTTTTCAAGATTGTTTTGGCTATTCAAGGTCTTTTCTGGTTCCATATGAATATTAGAATGGTATTTTCTTTTTTTAAAAGATTTTATTTAAATTCACGTTAGTTAAAGTCTAGTGTGTTATTAGTTTCAGGGGTAGAATTTAGTTATTCATCAGTTGCATACAAAGCCCAGAGCTCATTACATCACATTGTTTCCTTAATGCCCATCACCCAATTACTCCATCCCTTCACCCACTTTCCTCAATTTGTTCTTTATAGTTAAGAGTCTTTTATGGTTTGCCTCCCTCTCTGTTTTTACCTTTTTTCCCTTCCTTTCCCTTATGTTCATCCGTTTTGTTGTATTTTCTACTTATGTAAAAATTTAAATGGAATTTAAGTAGGATTGGATTGAATTTGTACTTTATTTTGGTTAATAGGAATTGTTTTTTTAATTTTAATTTTAATTTTTTTTTATTTGACAGAGAGAGACATGGCGAGAGAGGGAACACAAGCAGGAGGAGTGGTAGAGGGAGAAAGCAGGCTTCCCACTGAGCAAGGAGCCTGATGCAGGACTTGATCCCAGGACACTGGGATCATGACCTGAGCTGAAGGCAGACACTTAATGACTGAGCCACCCAGGTGCCCCAGTTTAGTAGGAATATTTTAACAATGCCAATTCTTCCAACCACAAACATGGGATAGCTTACCATTTATTTCTATCTTCCCCAATTTCTTTCATCAGAATTCTATACTTTTCAGTATACAGGTCTTGCACCTCCTTGATTCGATTTATTCCTAAGTATTTTATTGTTTTAATGCTACTATGAGATTATTTTCATAATTTCTCTTTTCTCATTGTTAATGTATAGAAACCACTGAATTTTGTACATTGATTTTGTGTCCTACAAATTTACTAAATTTATTTATTAGTTCTAACAATTTTTTCATGAAGTATTTAGCGTTTTCTATATATATGATCATGCCATCTTAAACAGAGACAATTTAATTTCTCCTTCCCAATTTAGACAACTTTTATTTTTTTTTCTTATCTAATTGCTCTGGTTAGGACTTCCAGTACCGTGTTGAATAGAGGTGGTCCTGGTCTTGTTCCTGCTCTTAGAGATAAAGTGTACAGCTTTCTACTGTTGAGTACGATGTTGGCTATGGGCCTGTAATATATAGCTTTTATATGTTGAGGTGCATCCCTTCTATACTTAATTTGTTGAGAGTTTTTTTATCATGAAAATATATTGAATTTTGTCAGTTTTTTTCTACATCTATTGAGATGATCATGGCAATTTTATCTTTCATTCTGCCAATGTTCTATATCACATTTATCAATATGTATATGCTGAATCATCCTTCAGTCCCAGGGATAAATTCAATTTGAACATAATGTAGGATTCTTTTAATGTGCTATTGAATTCAGTTTGCTAGTATATTGTTGAGGATTATTTTATCTATTTTCATCAGGGATATTGGTCCATAATTTTCTTATAGTATCTTTGTCAGACTTTGGTATGAAGATAATGCTGGCCTCTAAAAATAAGTTTGGGAGTGTTTTTTCCTGTTCAATTTTTTGGAGGAGTATTTGGAGTATTTGTATTAATTTTTTAAATGTTTGATAGAATTCATCAGTAAAACCATTAGGTCCTGGACTTTTCTTTATTGGGAAGTTTTTGCTTAGTGAGTCAATCTCTTTACTCGATATTGGTCTATTTCAGTTTTCTATTTCATTGTGATTCAATCTTGGTAAATTGTATGTTTCTAAAAATTTATCTATTTTTCAAAGTTATCCAATTTGTTGGCATATAATTGTTCATAGAAGTCTCATGATTCTTTCGTGTTTCTGTGGTATCAGTTGTAATGCCTCCTTTCTCCTTTATGATTTTATTTATTTGAGTCTCCTTTTTTTTCTCAGTAAGTCTAGTTAAAGTTTTGTGAATTTTGTTTCGTTTCAACAGTCAAATTCTTAATTTTGTTGATCTTTTCTATGATTTCTGCTCCCTACTACATTTAATGTGGCTCTTATTTTTTATTATTTTCTGCCTTCTGTTTACTCTGCACTTAGTTTGTTCTTGTTTTCCTAGTTCCTTGAAGATTAAAGTTAGGTTGTTTATTTGAAATCTTTCTTTTTTTCCAAATGTATGCATTTATTGTTATAAACTTTCCTTTAACACTTCTTTTGCTGCATATCATTGATTTGGTTTGTTGTGTTTCCATTTTTGTTTGTCTTAAGATATTTTCTTATGTCCCTTTTAATTTCTTTTTTGACACATTGGCTGTTAGAAGTATAATGTTTATATATGTTGCCATATGCCAACATATGTTGACAATTTGTGAACTTTCCAATTTTCTCTTGTAATTGATTTCTAATTTTATACGATTGTGGTTGAAAAAGATACTTGGTATGATTTCAGTCTTCTTAAATTTGTTACTTGCTATGTGATGTATTTTGAAAAATGTTCTGTGTTGGCTTAAAAATCGAGTATTTTGTACTGGTGGATGGAATGCTTCATGCATGTCCAGAGTACTTTCAAGATCAATGTATTCTTGCTATTTTGTCTGGATAATCTATTGATTGCTCAAAGTAAGGTATTGAAGTTCCTCCACTATTATAATGTTGTCTACTTATTCTTTCAGATCTGTTAGTACTTGCTTAAGATTATTAAGTGCTCCAAATTAGTGCATATATACTTATAATTGTTATGTTTTCTTGATGAATTGACACCTTTATCATCATATGATGATCTTTTTGGTCTTTTGTTACACTTTTTACTTAAAGCCAATTTTGTCTCAGTACAGCTATGCTTATTCTCTTTAGTTTACATTTGCATGTATTTCTATATTCCTTCACTTCACAATATGTGTGTATTTAAAGCTAAAGTACATCTCTTGTAGGCAACATATAGTAGATCCTTGTTTTTTTATCCATCCAACCACTCTATGTCTTGAAAAATTTAGTCCATTTACATTTAAAATAATTATTGATAGATAAGGACTTAGGAATTCCATCTTGCTTTCTGGCTGTTTTGCAGTTCTTTTGTTCCTTTCTCTCTATCTCCTTTAGTGAATTGGAGATTTTCTCTAGTGGTATGCTTTGATTCCCTTCTCTTCTGCTTCTGTGTATAGATTTTTGCATTGTGATTATCATGGGGCTTACATGAAATATCTTCTAGTAATAATCTATTTTAAGCTGAAAACAACTTAATTTTGATTGGATAAAAAATTTAGCTTTTTATTCCTCCCCTTCTAATGTTTGTGATACTGCAATTTACATCCTTTTTTATTTTTATCCAGTAACAAATTATTATAGTTATTGCATAATTAATAATTAAGTCAATCAAATTTAAATGAAATTAATTTAATTAATAATTAAAATAATTAATTTTTATCTTTTAAAATGTCTACTAAAATTAAATGGTTAGTACAACACTGTCTTACAATATTAGAGTAATCCTAATTTGGCTATATATGCCTTTGTAGTGTGTTTTATATTTGTGTACATTTTCATGTTGTTACTTAGACTAAATTCTCCCTTGTTATTTCCCTTGTGTATAGATATAATTTCCATTTTCTTAATGGTTGCCCTGAGGATTACAATTAACATCTTACTTTAAAACAATCTTGCTCAGATAATACTAACATGTAGTTTACAAAACTTTATTCCAAGATTGTTCCATTTTCCTCTTCTTTATACTACTATTGTCATGTACATTAGATCTTTATATACTATTGACTAATTAACCCATTTTTGTAATTATTGCTTTATGCAGTTGCCTTTCAAATTATATGAGAGAAAAAATATTACCAAAAATACATTTACATTCTCTTATGTTTACCTAATTAGTTGCCTTTACTAGTTCTGTTGATTTCTTCCTGTGGATTTAACCTAATATCTGGTATTCCTCTCATTGTACTTGGCCTAAATAATTAGCTTTAGTTTTTCTTGTGGGGTGGTCTGCTAGCAAGAAATTCTGTTTTTGTTTATATAGGAATGTCTTAGTTTGGCTGAATGTAGTATTCTTGATTAATATTCATTTTCTTTCAAAACTTTGAATATATCATCCTACTGCTTTCTGTTCTCCATGGTTTCTAGTGAGAAGTCAGTCACTGATTTATATTGAAATCTTTGGTATGAGGTCAGTTCTTATTTTATTACATGCAATTTCCTGAAAACATCGATGCTGACAATTTTGCCAGTGTTTTTGTTGCTTTTAATGTACAGGTAGATTTATATAAGTCCTCACTACACAGTACTGGATGCCCTTATCTTTGAGCTCACTTTTAAATGGATGTTTATCAAGGGTTCTCATACACATGAAGAAGGTACTAACAAGTCTCTCAAGCTTTTCAAGTGCAAATCAAGTAAGCTACAACAAAAAGAGGTACAGTGAAGTTGAAAAGATACATCCCTCAACTCTGCAGATTTTGCTACTTGATTTCTGTGTAGCTAAATTTCTCTTTTAAATAGTGTCTTATAATTTGAATTCTCTGTTATTAAATATTTTTATGAAGGTCTAAATCAATCAATCAATCAATATTTTTTATGAAGGTCACACTTTGTGGGTTTTCTGTATTTATTGTATATACGTGATAATGGGAATATTTCTAAATATATAAACATTTATTTAAGTATTAGTAGGTAAAACTATTTCACATCTCTTTCATAAATCAAAGAAAATAGTTGCAACTTGTTAAAAAATTATTAAAGTTCTGTTAAATACTTCATGTATTTCTCCCAGCAGAAAATTTTACTTACATTCCAATAATTTAATATCAATATTAACAAATATGGGCCAAAATATTTTGCAATTATATGGTACATAATAAATTAGGGCAACTATGAAATACTCATCTCTTTGAATATTATCATTCAAGAGAAAAGGTAATAAGGTATCAAAATATTTATTACTCTTTGCCCATATTTTTTTTCTCATCTTATAAGTCAAAAAACAACTATAATCACATGAAGACTTGATAAACCAATTTGAGTTTATGCTACATGTTTGGGGCTGCAAAAGAATGTCTGAAGATGGCCAGTATTTTTAGCAATGTATGCAGTAGTATGTTTAATATTTGCTAACAAAGAGAGAGGTGTTCTGAAGGTATTTGGGTGAAGATTCTATGTAATAACTGTTATATTGTTGATAAATATTTGGGTTGTTTCCTTAATTTGACTGTTGGAGATAATGCTGCTATAAACATTAGTGTGCATGAATACCTTTGAACTAGTATTTTTGTGTTCTTTGTGCAATTGCAATAGGGTAGTTCTATTTTTAACTCTTTGAGGAATCTCCATACTCTTTTCCAGAGTGGCTGCATCACTGTGCATTCCCACCACTAGTATGAGGATTTCTCTTTCTCCACATCCTTGCCAACACCTGCTATTTCTCATGTTCTTGATTTTAGCAACTTTAAAAAAAATACATAAAAACTTTATTTATTTAAGTGAGAGATTGAGAGAGAGAAAGCATGGGTACAAAAGGGGAGGCAGAGGGAGAGGCAGACTCCCCACTGAGTAGGGAGCCTGATGGACTCAGTCCCAGGACCCTGGAATCATGATCTGAAATGAAGGCAGACACTTAATGGACTAAGCCACCCAGGTGCCCCAATTTTAGCCATTCTGAAGGTGTGAGGTCATATTGTAGTTTTGATTTTATATTTCCCTGATAATAAATGATGTTGAGTATCTTTCCATGTATCTGTTGACCATCTGTATGTCTTCTTTGGAAAGATTAATGTCTTCTGCCCATTTTATAATTGGATTATTTGCTTCTTGGGCACTGAGTTTTATAAGTTCTTTATATAGTTTGGATACTAACCCTTCATCAGATATATTTTTTGCAGATATCTTCTCCCATTCTGCAGGTTGCCTTTTAGTCGATTGTTTTCCTTTGCTGTGCAGAAGATTTTTATTCTGATAAAGTCCCAATAGTTTATTTTTCTTTTATTTCCCTTGCCTCAGGAGACATGTAAGAAGTAAGTAGTTGCTGCACCTGATGTCAAAGAGGCTACTGCCTATGTTCTCCTCTAGGATTTTAATGGTTTCCTTGTCTCACATTTAAGCCTTTAATCCATTTTGATGAATGGATAAAGAAGATGTGGTATATTACTCAGCCATAACAAAGAATGAAATCTTCCCATTTGCAATGACTTGGATGGAGCTAAAGTACATTATAATAAGTGAAATAAGTCAGTCAGAAAAAGAAAAATACCATATGATTTCCTTCATATGTGGAATTCAAGAAACAAAAATGATCATAGGGGAAAAAAAGAGAAGCAAACCAAGAAACAGACTCCTAACTAGAGAGAACAAACTGATGGTTACCAGAGGTTGACAAGCGGAGTAGAATCCACGGTTTTAATTATTTTTAAAAATTTTTTTAACATGACTCTTCTTAAATATCAGGGATGGTTGTACAAGTTTTGTATAAGAACTAAAGTTTATTAAAAATTTTTAAGAAGTAGAATGTGAGAGAGATTGAGCAGAACTATGTGGGAAATCTGATTGCCATTTTTATGTCATACCTGCTTCATAGATCAGGGTGGGTCTACTAGGTTAAAGGGCCATAAAAGAACAAGCACAAGTTCATTTGGTTTTATGTTCATTCATTTTCATTGAATTTAATAGGTGTTCCAAGGAACCCATAAAGTATTTTCATAGTATATCCCAATATATTAATATCAAATTTCATCATAATGGACTCTTTATTATGGAGGAGTCCTTGCTTTAGTAAATTTAAGAAGTTAATTCATAGAGAGAGAAATAAAATCCTTTCAAAATATGACTATGTGGATCAATGTGCATAAAATTCACTAAGTCTGTCTTATGTGTATGGTGTGTTATATTTGAATAGCCATTTATATTTCTAAAAGTTATTTTACATATAAATGTAGGGCATCTTCAAACAAAACTTTGAGTTGCATTATTGTTTGAAAGAAAAAGATGAGACAACGACTCAAATGTTAAGTAAGGAGAGGGAAAACACAATTGCTTAGTCTCCTGGCTCTTTGAGCAGTGTCTTTTCTGCTATTACACGTGACTCTAATGACTTGTCCTCCATTTATCCAGCAGAACTTAGTTGTGGGGAGCGCTCAGTGTGGCCAGGTTTCGACTGACAGTATTACACTGTCAATACAGAAATAGAAAACATCATTGCTGCCTGGATGCTAAAAGCCTAGAAGGCAGGAATCAAATAAATAATCCATTGTGATCACTGCTATGATAGACTTAAAAGGAGCACCCCATTATGGTGGGACATAGGGTATAAATATATGTGACAAAAAGAGAACCCAGAAAGAAAGTGCCTGAGTATTGTGGAAGGCAAGGAATTTGATAAACATTGGAGATCAGGTGACCTTGGCCTTGGACATCTATAGGCTGAGGAACCTGTTGAACATCCAAAGACTTATATCCAACAGACACTTACCTCTATACCTCTGAGTAGGAAAGACTTTGTTTAGGCATCTAAATAAAGAATCAATTAGCACAGTAAAAATTCTGTCTGTTAATTAGCTCAACTATGGTGAGTAGATGGGAGAGAAGAGGGAAGAAGAGGGTGGAATGCTATAAAACATCACACTGAAGCAAAGAGAAGAAAGTGGTATACAGAGGCTTGTAGTGTAGGTTTCAAAGAAGGGACATTATCAAATATAGCAGAACATCTGGTGTCTTAAGAATGAAATAATCCCTTTACATTTGGGAAAAGATGGCTTGTGGGTTACCTTTGGCAGAACTATTTCAGTGAGATGGTTGAGGTAAAAGCAATATACTCAGAAAAAATGAGATTGAAGAACTGGAAAACATATAGCTAGCTCCCTGTACCAAATTCCTTTGAAACTTTTTTCCTTCTTTTCTTTCTTTGTTCCTTGCTTGTTTGCTTTCTTCCAACTATCTTTTCCTCCTTTCTTCCATTTTTTTCAATTTTTTGTGCAAAGAGAGAAAGATGTGGGTCACCTTAAAGGCATTTAATGGAATTTTTAACCTTTCCAAATCACATATCCTTCTGAAAATATTATTCATCCCCTACCAAGAAAAAAGTACATATACCCACAATTTTATAAACAATCCCAGGAAGTTTTCAATCCCTTTGATATTCATTCATTAAGTCAAAAGCTTTCAGTGGATAACCAGTTAAGAATCTCTGCTAAATCTTAACATCCTAGTAGTACAGGAATGGATATATGAAGCTATGTGGGTAGACCAATTTAATATAAAGAAAATATAAATTTCCTGCCATTTCTCTATTTTTGTTTGTAATAAAATAAAATATAAGTGACTTTAGCACAGTAGACTGGAAACATTTGTTCATTTAATAAACATTTATTTAACATTTCCTAAAAACCAGGTGTTAGACTAGATGCCTGGAATACACATGAGAATAAAATGTTGCTGTTGTCCTCAAAATGCTCACAGCCTTCTCAGGGCAATGAAAAGTCAACAAAGGAGGATAGTGCAACAGAGAGAGCTCTATATCATATCTATCTTTGTGGCATTTTCTCATACAAATGGGTACTGCCTCACAGGATCACAAAGTTAGTTCTTTGATTTTGTGTGTGTGTGTGTGTGTGGTTACAGTACAATTTTTAACTTAAAATTTTTGTAATACTAAAATTGTTTAGAAGTCAAAACTTGAAAAGAGTCTACTCTCCTCAGCCATGACCCAAAAAACGATGTTGTGGGGATGAGCTGTAGCTACTATCAAACCTGGATTCAAGTCTGGGAAGTAGCATTGCCATCTGCATGACTTTGAAAAAATGTACTTGATTAATGAAAGACTTGGGTCCTTTGCTTGTAAAGTTGGATTATTCACAGAAATGTTGGTTTCCTGTGAATGTTAATAATCCAAATGCATTTAAAGCACTCAACTTAGGATCTGACAAACAATAAGCAAAATAACTTTGTAAGTGATGATGATGATGATTGAATATGTACTTGTAGTGGTTTTTAAATTTAAAATATTTGTTTTGATTGGAAATCCCTAGATATATTATTCAAATCCTTACATTATTAGAGAAAATCATGAAGTAAAATGAGGATGATGCTTTGTTGATAAACTAGTTGTGAAATAATTAAGATTGAATATATCTTTTCATAAGACAAAATCAAGTGGAAAGTTAAAAGTAGGAGAGAGTACTAAAACTACCAATGAAAATTAGAAAAATCTAACAAAGGGCAAAGAAACAACAGGGAATTATTTCAAAAGACCATTATTTGGGGATTTTGCTTTCAGCCAAGATGGAGTAACAGACTAGGTTTACTCTCCCCCTGAACTAGTTGAAAACAGAACCAAATATTTGTAACAATGTTTTTTAGGCAATGAACATCAGGAAGCAACCCAGGACAATGATTTCTGAGAGAGTAGACAGAGATGATGTGATATGAGCCCTATCATTGACTCATGTACTGCCTAAAGAGCATTTCTAGACTGCAGTATAAGATAAAGGAACCCAGTCAGAACCTAGCAGACTGCTGGAGTTCAGAATCTACACAAATCACCATCTTGCGATACTTCTTCATGGCATTTAAAAATTTTTTTTAAAGATTTAATTTATTTATTTGAGACAGAGAGAGAGAGAGCAAGCACCAACTGGGGGGAGGGGCAGAGGGAGAGGGAGAAGCAATTTCCCCACTGAGCAGGGAGTCTGACGTAGGGCTTGATCCCAGGACCTTGATCCCAGGGACCATGAACTGAGCCAAAGGCAGATGCTTAACTGACTGAACTACCCAGGTGCCCCTTCATGGCATTTTTAAAAAAATATATTTTATTTATTTATTTGAAAAAAAGAGAGAGAGAGTGCACCAACAGGGGAAGGAGCAGAGGTAGAGGAAGAGAGATTCTCAAGCAGACTCCCCACTGAGTGTGGATCCCCAACTCCAGGGATCAAAGCCAAAGTCATGAGTCAAACACTTAACCAACTGAGCCATCCAGGTGCCCCCTTCATGGCATTTTTAATTTCCTTCCTGACACTGGCTCCTATGCTTGGTGGCCATCTTGAAGAAAGAGGTCTGTGTTTCTAGTGTGGAAACTTTGTACCTGTTTCTGGAGGGATTCAAATAGACCTTCTGTGCAAATTATTGTTTGTCTGTTCTACCTGGCTGGGGGTAACCTGAAGGACAGATGCAAGACTCTTGTCTATGGTTTTCCCAACTCAAAATTTAGTCAGTGTGGAAAAGTGGCAAGCATTGATCAAAAGAATTTTAGGATGAATGAAAAAATTCCCAGCCATTTGAAACAAAAGACTAAGGTTGAGACAAAAAATACCTGGGTTGGCTATACTATCAGTCAAAATATAGACTTTTTTTTTTCACCAATGAATTTTATTTTATTTTTTCAGTGTCCAAAATACAGACTTTAAATCAAAATTTGTTAGAAAATACAAAGGAGAATTTATATATTGATAAAAAGTTCAATTTCTCAACAAGGTAAGAAAATTATAACCATATATGTATCAAACAACAAAGCCCTAAATACGTAGGAAGCAAGAATTGACTTACTTGACAGATAAGATAGATAATTCATTATCACAGTTGGAGACATCAATACTACACTTTCAGTAGACAGAACATCTAGACAGGAGATAAGTAAGGGATAGAGGACTTCAACATTAATATAAACATACTTGTAGACATATATAGAACACACCATCCAACAACAGAATACACATTCTTCTCAAGTGTACATGGAACATTTTCCAGGGTAGAGCATATGTTTGGCCACAAAAAGTTTCAGCAAATTTAAAAAAGATTGAAATGTTACAAACTATCTTTTCTGACCCTGATGGAATGTAGCTCTAAATCAATAACAGAAGGGAAGCTAGAAAATTCACAAGTTTTTGGAAATTAAACAAGTGACTTTTAACCAACAGATCAAAGAAAAAAACAACACAAGGGAAATTAGAAAATATTTAGGAATAAATGAAAATCATACCAAAAATTATGATTTGAGATGAAATGAGAGGAAAATTTATATCAGTAAACATCTACATTAAAGAAGAAGAAAGATCTCAGATGAATGACCTAACTTTACATTCTGAGGGACCAGAAAATTAAAAGAAAAGCATACCCAAAGGTAGCTGAAGGAAGAAAAAGATGGCGAGTAGAACAAATATTAATGAAATAGAAAAGAAAACCAATAAAGAGAATAATGAAATCAACAGCTGGTTCTTTGGAAAGATCAACAAATTGACAAACTTTTAGCAAGACTGACATAGAAGAGAGAAGACTCAAATAACTAAAATCATAAACATGTGTAGAACATTACTACTCATCGTACCAAAGTAAAATGGATTAAAAAAGAATACTATGAATAATTTTATGCCAACAAAATAAGATAACCTAGATCAGATGGACAAATTTCTACAAACATATAATTTACCAAAATTAACTCAAGAAGAATTAGAAAATTTAAACAGACTGATAATAACTAAAAACATTCAATCAGTAATAAAAAACTTCCCAACAAAGAAAAGCTCAAGATTAGTTGGCCTCACTTCTGAATTCTACCAAACATCCAAAGGAGATTTAACAAAATTCTTAAAGTTATCTGAAAACAGTAAATGAGAGAACAGATCTTAATTAGTTCTTATGAGATCAGCATTACTCTGATACCAAAGGCTGATAAAGATATCATAAGAAAGGGAACTTGTACAGCAATATCTCTTATGGATATATATGGATATATATGCCAACATCTTCAACAAAATGCTACAAAATTGAATTTCATAGCATATTAAAGGATTATACTCCATGACCAAGTGGGATTTATATTAACAACTCAAGGGTGGTTCAATCTAATAAAATCCATCAATGCAATATGCTACATTAACAGAACAAAGGAGGAAAACCTTGGTATCTCAAATGATGCATAAAAGTATTTGACTAAATCGAAACTCCTTCCATGATAAAAATACACAGAAAGCTGGGAATAGAAGGAAACTTCATCAACATGATAAAGGCCATTTATGAAAAATGCACAGTCAATGTCATATGCAGAAAGATCGAAAGCTTTCCCTCTAAGGTGAGGATGAAGATCAAGTGAGAGATTTCATGACTGCTATTCAACACTGTTCTGGTAAGTCTGGTGAGAGAATTAGGCAGCACAAAGAAATAACTCGTTTCCAGATTGGAAAAGAAAAATGAAAACTATATTTGTAGATGGCATGATCCTATACAGAAAATCCCAGAGTCTAAAACCCTTAGAGAAAATGAACAAATTCAGCAAAGTTTCTGTGTAGCAGTTCAACAGACAAATATTAATTACTGTTTCTATGTACCAACAACAAATGCACTAAAAAGGTAATTAAAATAATTTCATTTATAATGATATCCAAAAGAATAAAATACCTAGAAATTAATAAAGGAGGTGAAAAAGTTGTGTGCATGGAACTACAGAACATTAGTGAGTGCGATTAAGACCTAGTAAATGGAAAGACATCCCTATTAATGGATTGAAAGACTTTACATTATTAAGATGCCAATACTACCCAAAAAGATCTATTTACATATTTAATTCAATCCCTATAAAGTTCTAACAGCCTTTGCAAAAAATGGAAAACTCAATTTGCAAATTTATATAGATTTGAAGGGAACTCAAAGAGCAAAAACAATCTTGCAAAAGAACAAAGTTGAAGGATTAACCTTTAACCAAACTTACAACAGAGTTACAGTTCTCTGGACATAGACACCAGTGGAATATAATTGAGAGGTCTGGATAAATCAATATATTATTTATGTATATAAATAATATATATTTATATCTATATGAATTATAAATAAATTATAATTTAATTATAATTGATTTTATAATTTTAGATTATATAAATTATATATAATCATATAAAATTTTATATGTAATTGTTTAAATTAATATATAATTTACATATAATTTTATATATAAATTAAATTGCACAATTTATATTTTATATAAAATATATATTTATGTATATATTTTTATAAATATTTATAAAAATATATTTATAAAAATATATATATAATATAAATTATATATTTATAAATAATATATAGACTGCCTTTGGTATATATGTATTGAGATACATATCAATATATATCAATATCTATAGTCAGTAGATTTTCAACAAAGGGGCCAACATCCTTCAATGGGAGAAAAGAGCTCTTCAACAAGTAATTCTGGAACAACTGTATATTCGTGTGTAAAAGAACATAGTTGGACTGACTTCTACCTCACCATATATAAAAATAAATGTATCGGGACGCCTGGGTGGCGCAATTGGTTGGGCGACTGCCTTTGGCTCAGGTCATGATCCCGGCATCTTGGGATCGAGTCCCGCATCGGGCTCCTTGCTCCGCGGGGAGCCTGCTCCTCTCTCTGCTTCTGCCTGCCTCTCTGCCTGCTTGTGTTCTCTCTCTGTTAAATGAATAAATAAAATCTTTAAAATAAATAAATAAATAAATAAATAAATGTATCAACATCATAATTCTTAAAGTGAAAATTATAAAAATCTTAGAAGAAAAAATATGGATAAGTGTTCAGGTTTTTAGATGGCAATGAATTCTTGGATACAACACCTAAAGTATGAGCAACAAAATAAAACCAATAGACTTTATTAAAATTAAAATTTTTTGTGCATCAAAGAACATTATCAAGAGAGAAAAGATACCCCACAAAATGGGAGAAAATACTTTCGAATCATATGTCTGCTAAGGGTCTTATAAACAGAATATATAAAGAACTCTTACAATTCAATAAAAAGACAAACTACCGAATGAATATAAAGGGAATAAACATTTCTCCAAAAATGTATGCAAATGACTGAGGTGCCTGGGTAGTGCAATCAGTTAGGTGTGCAACTCTTGGTTTCAACTCAGGTGGTGATCTCAGGGTCATGAGATTGAGCCCCGTATCGGGCTTCATGCTCAGCCTGGGGTCTGCTTAAAGACTCTCTCTTTCTCTTTCCTTCTACCCCTCTCCTCCTGCAGGCGTGCACTCTCTCACTCTTTCTCTCTCTCTCTCTCTGTCTCTCTCGCTGGCTCAAATAAATAAATAAATCTTTAAAAAATTGTATACAACTTACTATAAAGTACGTGAAAAAAATTTTCGCTGCCACTAGTGATTAGGCAAATGCAAATCAAAACCACAAGGTAAATTTGTGTACAATTTTTTTATTTAAAATTTTTATTTTGAGATAATTGTAGATTCAATTTTTTAAAAAAAAGAGACACAGAATTGCTAATTACCACTTACAGTTTGCTCTGATGGTGGCATCTGGACAACTGTTCAATGTACAATCAGGATATTGGCATTCTTATGATCTAGCTATTTTACTCAGATTTCCATAGCTTTATTTGCAAATGTGTATGTATGTGTGTGATGTGTATTTCTATGAAATGTTATTGTAAGTATAGGCTCATGTATCCATCAACATTTAAGTTACAGAACAGTTACTTTCCCCACAAAGATCCCTCTTGTTATCTTTTATAACCACATCTACTTCTCTCCATCCCTTCACCACAAAGCCATCCCAAATCTGTGGCAACCACTACTATGTTCTCCATCTCTATAGTCTGTCATTGAAGGAGTGCTATATAAATAGAATCTTAGAGTATATAATCTTTTGAAATTATCTTTCCATTTAATATAATTTCCTAGATATTCATTCATGTTGTTGCAAGTAATAACAGTTCATTCCTTTTTCTTGCTGACTAGTATTCTGTGGGAAGGGGAAACCTAAGTCCCTTGAAACATTCACTTGTTGAAGGAGCTCTGGGTTATTTCCAAGTTTTAGCAATTATGAATTAAGTTTCTGTAAACATTTGTATACAGGTTATAAGAAATTGCCAAACTGTTTTCCAAGTTTCACTTGCATTTGTGGAAGTGGCTGTTCCAGTTTATATTCCCACTAGCAATATATGAGAGATTCAATTTTTTCACATCTCATTTATATAGATAGATAAATAGATGATAGATAGATAGATAGATAGATAGCTGATAGATAGATAGATGATATAGATATAGATATAAATTTGATAGATTGGACCCTGTCAAAATTTAAAAATAACTTTTTCCCTGTTTCATACACTTGGAAGAGACTAAAAGGCTAGTGTCAAAACTGACCTTAATGTTTACAAATCACACATCTAACAAAGGACTTCGTTCTAGAATATATGTGAGAACACTCAACATGTAATAGTGAACAAGTAACATAGTTAATCTAGTTATGCTTCATTGAAGCATAAAAAGATGCTGAACATCATTAGTCATTACAGAAATGCACACTTAAAAACATGATGAGATAGCACAGTTCATATGTTAGAATAGCTAATATTAAAAATACTGACCACCACATGTTGGTGGGAATTTGGAACAACTAGAACTCCCATCCATTGCTGGTGGGATTATAAAATAGTACAACAACTTTTAAAATAGTTTGACTGTTTCTTGAAATGTTAAGCAGACATTACCTATATCATCCAACCACTATATTCCTGGGTAATTACCCAAGATAAATAGGGGATATATTCATATAAAGATGTTTATATGAACGTTTATAGTAACTATATTTGTAATTGCAAAATGCCTCCATAAATTGTGGTATACCTATATAATGAAACAGTAGTTGGCAATAAAAAGGTGTTAACTATTGATACACAACAATATGAATGAATTCCAAAATTATTATTTTGAATGACAGAATCCAGAGTATGTACTCTTTGATCTCATTTTGTACAAAATTTTAAAAACATGTAATCTGATCTCTATAGCAACAGATAAATGGTTGCCATGTAGATACTAGATAAATGCCTGCCTAGGGACAGGATGGGGAGGTAGAAGAGGCAGAAATTATAAAGGAGTGATTAGTGTGTTCATTATTTTGAATGCTCTGGTAGTTTCATCAGGGTATGTGTGTGTATATATATATGTCAAGACTTACCAAATTATACTCCATACACACACACAGACACACACATGCATGTATATATATGAAATTTATGTCAATTATGTTTCAATGAAGCTGTTAAAAATGTATTAGAATTTAACAGAGGGTAGGAGTGGTTAGTGAAAAAAACTAGCTAGCAGGTATAAAATTTATATGGGCAATATGTGTATGGTTTTAAGTAAGGACATCAGTAAAAGTGCCACAAGACACCAACATTTTTTAAATCAATGATAAGTAAAATGAATAACAGAAACAAAAATATTACTACTTGAAAAAATTTCCAAGGGTGCCTGGTAATTAAGCATCCAACTTGTCAGTTAAGCATCCAACTGGATGTCAGTTAAGCATCCAACTCCTGGTTTGGCTCAGGTCATGATCTCAAGGTTGTGAGATCGAACTCCATGTTGGGCTGCAAGCTCAGCGTAGAGCTTGCTTGAGATTCTCTCCTTCTCCCTCTGCCCCTCTTGCTCATGCTCACTCTCACTCTAAAATAAATAAATAAGTCTTAAAAAAAAAAGAAAAAAGGAAACAGTGCCTGGATTATTTCACTCATTTTCCAAAAAGTGTAATAATTAAGGGGAGTGGTGTAAATGGTTTCAGAAATAACAAATAAATATGTTTTCAATTCAATGGAGACAAATAGTCTTTGCAACAAATACTGCTGGCATAATAAGCTTCCGCATTAAAAAAAATAAAAATCTTCACATCCTCACATCCATTATATGCAAAAATTAACTCAAAGTTCACAGTCTAAACCTAAAAATTTAATTCTTCTGGAAGAACATAAGAGCAAACTGAGCTAGGCAAACATTTCTTAAATATGACAACAAAAGCACAAGTCATTAAGGAAAAAAATGGGTTTCATCAAAGTTAAAGTCTTCTTGTAATTGAAAGACACTGTTAATAAAGTGGAAATATAAACCATAAACTTGAAGAAAATACTTCAAAGTCCATATCTATAAGGGACATGTATCGAGAATGCAAAAAGGAATTCTCAAAACTCAATAAATAATAACCAAACAACCCAACAAAATAGGCAAAATATTTGAACAAACACTTCACCAAGAAAGCTCTATGGATGGCAAATAACCACGTGAAAACGTGGTCAATGTCATTAGTCAGTGGGGTAATGGAAATTGAAAGCATCATGAAATATCATTACACACCCATTTTTTTTAAAATAATGAAACCTGCTAATATCCTATGCCAGTGAGGGCACAGGGCAAATGGAGCCTAGTAGGAATGCATAACGGTAAAGACACTTTGCAGTACATTTTGGCAGCTTTGTATATGGTTAAACATGCACCTACCAATGACCCCAAAATCCCACTCCTAAATATTTACTCCAGTGAAATGAAAGCCTGTGTTCACAGAACATTTCTTCCCATGGTAACTAATAGTCTTTACAGTATGGCTCAATGGTTTCCAAACCTGTCTATTGGAATCATCTGGAGGTTTTTTTTTTCTTTTTAATATTCCAAAGCTTAAACCACATCTCATTAAATTAGAATCTCTGGACTTGAGATACAAGCAAGAATTTTTTTTTTTTTATTTTTTTTTTTGGTGCTCCCTAGGTGATTTCAGTGTGCAGACAAATTTGGGAGCCACTGGTGTAGCTCAAAGGACACATATCACAACTTACTATGAACTACTTTATGGCCAATTAGGGGCACTGTATAGAAAGAAAGAAAAAAAGAAAGAAAGAAAGAAAGAAAGAAAGAAAAAAAAAGGAACCCAGATAGAATTTCTGATGCGAAATATAGAAGGGGTTAAGAGATGTTTGACGTATGATGAGGCTTTAGGATAAAGGGACAATTCTCAGTAACTGACAACTTAATTCTTGATAAATGATGACCTAATGTCCATTGCCCTATCATGATTAATACTTTTAGTTATCCCTCATTGGCTACCGGAATTTTTCTTAGATTGTTTGAAGATTTCTTTGATATTTTTTCTTGTGACACTCTCCCCAACTAGCACAGTAGAATTTATAAGGTGAAGTTTAAAAATTAATTTGAATTTATCTCTTTCTTTCCACTCTAAAAGGCCACACAAACATATATATTATCACCTAGACAAACTCACAATTTTTTATGTATCAAACAGACACCTTTTAGTTGTAATTCATCTGGCATTTAGCATCACTGTTTGCATCATTTTGGCAATGATAAGTTTTCCTTAATGTTACTTCTAAGCATTCTTGGAGTCTCCAAATCAAGATGCTGTCAGATATAAATACATCTTTGATCCCACTTTATTATTGGAATAGACTAGTCAAAGAATTAACTGTGGGAGTCATTTCCATGAATTTAAGGGTGAGGTCATTCACAAATTAGTTCTGCAATTTCCCTCTGGCCTTTCTCCAAAATACAATAGAGACTCGAATACATTTCAGTTTTATTTTCTACCACCAGCTTCTATGAAATAGGTTTTCTGCTTCTTTGCATTCAGAAAAATTGAGCTGCTTCTTTCCTATCTTTTTGATCCCCTGGCCAATGATCTTGGCTCTCCTATTCTTAGAAAACTCACACACACACACACACACACATTCTCATTCCAGTCCTCTTTTTCTTATAGCACTTCTAATAATACCAACTCTACAACATCTGCCTGTTTATAACTCTGCCTGAGGGCTCATTTAAAGTAGACCTTTGCCTTGCCTCCTACTTGCCATTGTGATGGTTCACATCACGTGTCTCAATTTAAATTAATTTCTATATTGTGTATTTATCGTGGCAATCACAAGATGCATCTAAACCCTGAGTGTAAAATGTCATAAGACACATAACATGAAAATGTCATTAACCTACATTTAAAGAACAAATTGCTTTATATTTTTAATTTATAGTGAGAACAGTTGAAGGCATTTCATTGTATATATTCTATGTATCTAAAACTATATAAATATACTTTCATGTCTCTGCAGCCTAAACCTATGTTTTCTACATTACTTTTTATATCTATATATCTGTAAATATGTCTGTAAAGTAGTTTGAAAATAAACCAAAAGACAGATTTTTAAAATATAGGAGTAATTATGGTGATAATTAAGTCAATTAATTGGATATTATTGTTGAAATCTTTGAGTGGAACCTGTACCTATTTCCAAGGATTGCATTACATCAAATAGATGAATTGGATACAAACTCTGTCATTGGATAGAAAGGAAGAGATCATAATAAATTTAAAAGGGAGAAAATCTTATTTTATGAAATTACTAACATACCTACTGAACTTCCTCCTTTTTGGAATTTTCCCGGAAAATTGTAACTGAAAAAAAGCACAACGGTGGACAAAATACATCCCTGTCATGTAAGCCAGTGCCCTACTCTTGTTCCACCTCCATAAATACTTTCTGTCCCTGGCACATCATCTCTTCGTTCAAATCATGAATGTGGAATGATCTTGTACAACCACTCCTAGTGCTGGTGACTTCTGACGCCGTCATGAAGTGTCAGAAAACATGATGACTACGGGAATGTGTCAAGAACTAAATAAAGACCATGGACTGAATAAAGCACCTGGACACAGAAAACTATACATCATCTCCTTTGCTTCCTTTTTGAAAGTTGTCATATACAGTGTATTTTTAGCTGGAAGGGAATGGGATGATTTTGCTTAATGCTCGACAGCTGCTCATTAGGCAGATCAGAACGAGATAAGCGGGATGAGATATTGGTGAAAATTGCAGAGTAGGTACTAGGGGTATTGGATTTCAAGTCCTCCTCGCTGACCTTGAGTGACCTTGAAGGCTTATTTTCCTCTTGCTATTCCTGGCTCTTCCAGCCTTAGAGTTGGGGCAAGACACTCTCCCAACATCTCTGGCTCCGACTGGAATTTGTAAGCTTTGAGATTCTTCAAGTCGCCGGTTCCTCTTAAAATCACTGACCAAAAAAGATGCTTCTGTCTCATTTGGATGGGATCCTCATGAAACATAAAGCATGAGAGGGATATACAGATGGAATGGTTGAGAAAGCAAAAATTTGGTGAAAATCTATTCTTGATGAGGTTTTAATCAGATTGGCTTCACATGGTGGTTACCTTATCATTAGGTAATTCTATTTTATGTCAACTAAATTGAACATATTCAAACATGAGATATATAATCAAATGCAAACATATATTGTGGTTCAATCAAGTGAATGTAGCCAGTTGCCAAGTTTGTAATGTATGGTTTTCTACTGATCTGTTTTTCAGTTAGTCTTTTGTTCCTGGGTAGAGAGATGACCCCTCCGTTTTAAGTCAAGAGTTCAGAAGATAATACAGCTTTTGCTTATTAAATAAGCTGAGGCAGGCAGATGAGAACACATTGAGATGTCAGTGTTTTATTTTTATTTTATTTTTTATTTTTATTTTTTTTTAAGATTTTATTTATTTGACAGAGAGAGAGATCACAAGCAGGCAGAGAGGCAGGCAGAGAAGGAGGGGGAAGCAGGCTCCCCACTGAGCAGAGAGCCCGATATGGGCCTCGATCCCAGGACCCTGAGATCATGACCTGAGCCGAAGGCAGGGGCTTTAACCCACTGAGTCACCCAGGTAGCCCAAGATGTGAGTGTTTTAAAATATTTTTGGTCTAGAACCTGAGTGAGTTTCCTTTTCAGGGCCTTTGAATTCTAAGATGTTTGAGAACTACTTCTTGCAAAGAAATTACTTGGTGTTCCCGGAAAAACCTGCGTTCATAAGAATCTTGCATTTTTTTCACTAGTGATCACTGTGGTAAACACTTCCTATTAGCCTCAGTTCCTTTTTCATGCAATCTAATACTGATACTATTGATTCAATGGTTGTCAGAAGTGCCTAATTTTGATTTGTTTAACTTATCATTTTTGAAAGAGCTCTGGCTTCTTGTATGTTTTACACATTCTTATATTGATTTGAATGAGAGACATTGTTTACAAAATCCAGGTAGTGAAGGTCTGGTATAGCTAGAGCATGACCCCCCTAAATGAGCTTTGTGATGGACTCCATTACAGTCCGTCACCTGGGAGCCATGAGGAGGCCAAGCCGTCAGCCATGCTGATTATGAGGCCTACTGTGACTAGGGGAGGGAAATACAGAGCCAACATTAGCTGTGGGTTTCCACAAATAAGTTGCCTATGGTCAGCATTTATGATTCTGATGAGCCGATGTTGCCAATGTTTGAGATGCCATGGGTCCATGCCAACATTCAGGCCAAGTCTGTGCCAGCGCTCCTCAGTACCATCCGCAGCCGAGAGTACATTTCTGTGGGGAGATATGACTCATTAGATACATTTCCATTACAATGGGTGATAGAGTAATAAATTCATTTCTCTTAAAAATAGCTGTTTTTATAGAGCCTCTCTGATAAAAATTTATAGTGTTAAAAATGCCCACTCATAACCAGACTCCAACTCTGTAAATTCTTCCCCCAGATGCAGGTCAGTTTCCCAAATCATCTGAAGACAGAGGAAGAAAAGGGACTAAGAATTGCACGTGATGCATGCTCTAAAGGTCATCATGACATAGCGATAATGGTGCTGGATGCATTGTCCAAGCTTGTGAATAAGTCCCAGGTCAAGTCCTTTTCATCTTGAACTTCAAGCTAGCTTCTAGGGCTTGAGGCCTCTGAAGAGAAATGCTTTGAAATTCCTAGCCCCGGGTCATATCATTTACTAAGACCATTTGAAGAAAACAAAATCTACATTTTTGGCAATATATTTTTTTCCCCTGGGAGATAAAGTCAGTCAATACTTTGGAAATATTCAAGTTTTGACTAAAGTGTCGCGCTTTATCTGATCTCAGTAAACTAATTCTTGCTGCAAAAGTCAGGTATCATCATGTTTTGCTCCGGAAAAAATCACATAGGATATAAGCCAACTTCTTAATGAAAATCTGGCTGTCACTAACCACAGAGGGCAAGGGGACCGTAGATAACATGAGTTAACTTGTCTCTGCCAGAGCCAGCTGATTTATTTATTTATTTATCTATCTATTTATTTATTTATGTTTTTGACATACAGCTCCTACTACACAGAGCACACTTCTGTCTGAAAATGGCTTTTCTCTGAGGCACAATAAATAGCTGTTCCCCCAAGGTGAGCACTACAATATGTCTGCACTAATGCACCTTGCCCTCCAGATCAGATGTGACCAGAAGATAACACATGACCCAGGCTGAGTCAGTTGATTGGTTGGCCATATGTCAGTTGCATAATCTTCAACAAGAATTCCATCGCTCCAAGACATGGAGTTGAATTCTGCTCCTCTTGAGTGTGCTTGGGTTTAGCAGCTCCCGCTAATAAATGGCAAACATGATGTCTGACACTAATGAGATTAATAAAAAGGTTGTGACTTGGGTCTCGGACTCTCTCACTCTTCTTTATGTCTCTGTCTCTGTCTCTCTGGGATATTTTATTCTGGCAGAAACTAGTTATATGGTGAGGCTGATGTGGTGAGGCCCTGAAAGTTTTGGTCAACTGTATGAGGAACTGAGTCTTCCAACACCCACAGTAGTGAGCTTGGAAGCTGACTTACCAACCCTAATTGAACCTTAAGATGATTGTAACCCTAGCTGAGAAATTGACTGAAACTTTGTGCAGGACCCTGAGGTAGGACGGCTCAGATAAGAAGCTCCTAGATTCTTAACCTTCAGAAACTGTGTGAGATAATACATGTTTATTATTTTAAGATGCTAAACTAAGTTTGGAGGTTATCTGCTACATCACAATAGATAACTAATCCAATTGGTTTCTTTTTTTATTTAAATTCAATTAGCCAACATATAGTACATCGTTATAATCCAATTGGTTTCAATGACAAATCATGGTAGGAGCCCAATATTTGCCTTTCATTTCTTGGTTGTTTTTTACAAGACCCTTTGGAAAGCATCCCTACCCTTCTCACTGACTTTAACAATTAGAATTTTTTAAGACTCCATCCTTGGTCCTCTCTTCCTCTTATTCTATAATCTTTGGAGGCTTTATTTGCCTGTATCTCCTCAAATACCAATCAAGAACTTACCCATTTGTAGATTCGATTTTCTAGACCAGGGCTTTTCAACTTTGGCACTTTCAACATTTTGAATAGGTTAATTCCTTATTGGGAAGGATCATCTTATGCATCATAGAATACTTAATAGTATACCTGATCTCTACACTCTAGATGCCAACTACATCCTCCCCCTCTTGGTACTGAAAACCAAAACTGTCTCCAGGCATTGCCAAATATCTTTCCTGGGCTCATGGGGTGGGAGGGGGGAGCAGCAGGATGTGGCCAGCTGAGGATAACTTTTCTAGACCTTTCTTCAGATTCAGATCCATATATCCAACCACTATCTAAGGCTTATCAAAGTTCTTCTCCACCTACAGAGTATAATCTCATAGGCATCTCGAATTCTTTATGTTAAAATTTGAATTTCACATTCTCCATATTTTCCCCCAACCCTTGCTTGAAACCTCGCTACTTGAAGTGTTTCCCCATTTCATGCAATCTGCCAGCAGCTCAGAGCCTAAATGGCGAACTTTTCACCACTGTCAATGGGGCTTTGTATAATCTATCATTGTTCTGTCTTTTCAACTTTACCTCAGACAACTCTGCCCTTCTGTCGTTGCACAGTAAATATTTCATTGTTTGCAGAGATTTTTTGTGCCAGTCTCCTTCCCATGTCATTGCCTTTGCATGTGTCTCTTCTGCCTGGAATGCAATCCGTTTTCCACTTTTACTTGCTAATTCTAAAGCATTTTCGAATATCCCAGCTAAAATGTCACTTCTTCAAGGAAGCCCTCCCTGATTGAGTCAGATCAGAATTAGTCCTCCAGTTATACTCTCAGTCAGTACCTGCCTCTCTTTTTTAACAATCGTAATTATTTTTTGAAACTTTAGTATCCCCCCTCTTCCCATCACCAATAATGTTAGCTTCATTAAAGAGGGTACCATGTGTGGGTTCCTTCACCTCTGTATAACTTATACCTTGGTCAGTATCTGACTAAAAGTGGTCACTCAGAAAATATTTGTGGATTTTAAAAATAAATGACTAAATGAATAAACTAAGAGGTAACAGGGATTTCACTATTCTTGCTACTAAAGTCTGGAGATGACCCAACAGGACTTGGTGAGGTCCTAAGTATCTCTTTCAATATCTTTTTGTACAAATATCTCCCATTTTTGTAATTTGGGAAACATATGCTAAAACTTTAGGTGTGAGCTTCGCTAATTCCTGTAAGAGACAAAGAACATTATTGAACACTAAATTATGAAGCTGTTATCAGAATTAATAAACCAACTGGTGAAACTATATGAATAGTAATGTATAAATGGAGTGAAATTTTATTCTCAAATGTGTCAAAATACTTCAATTCTATAAGTGTAAATAAAAATGCTTTTTTAGAAATTATAATTTAAAAACAGATATATCTGAGCACATTAAAAATTTCCTATATGACTAAAAGTGACAACCATACTTAAAATTTTAGAGAACTGACAAATGTATAATAAAGTAGTACCATCATTATATTTTCAAAAATTCTTATGTATTAATAAGGAAAAGGTGAAGAATTTACTAGAAATAACTGTAGAAGAGGAGTGTACAAAAAATAGAATGAAAAATAAGTATCATTTCAATAAAAAATAACACATCCTGGTTTATAATCTCAAAACACTGGAAACAACCTATGTGTCTAACAATAAAGAAATGTTTAACTAACCAAATCTTCCTAAAAAAATTTCTATTCAGAAAATCAAACTGGGACTATAAGTCTATATTTATTAATGAGGAAGTATGTGTATATTTATGAATGAACACTCTTACACACGTAATTTTTTTCACATAAGTGAAAAAAAGAATGTTATAAAATACAGATACTATACCATTTTCATAAAAATGTGTATGTTGTGTGTATGTTCATAGAAATAGGTTAGATAAAAACGCGTTACTGTGCTGATTATGTTTGAATAGAATTCTGTAATCACTTAAGCTATATGTATTGGTCTAAATTGTTTACGATGCATAACTGTTTCTTTTATAACAGGAAAAAGCTAGATTATTTTGGGAGAATAATCCAAAGAACTAACCTTAAAGGTCTTGGATGTTTCTTCAAGGAAATAGTTTAAATTTTGAGAATTTTAGCAAGATCTGTCTCCTGGAAATAAAAATTCTCTTAAAAAGTACTTTGGATAATATAATTTTGTATTCTTTATGCAACTATTGAATAATATAATTTTGCATTCTTTATGCAACTATCAAAATAAAATTTCAAACTTTAAATCTTCCTAAAACTCATTCATCACATCAGTCAGGAAATTTGGGATATGCCTTACTATCCTAAATGAAAATTAAAGCCATCTGCTAATTCCATAGCATACTTCACCTAAATGGTTTGCAAAATCTTGTAACTTGATAAAAGCAAAAAAAAAAAAAAAGGGGAGAAGAAGAAGAAGAAAAAAAAAAGAAGCAAAGAGGGCGTCGGGTCTTCTTTAACCTTTGGCTGAAGACCATACAGTGGGGACCGTGTCATCAAAGGAGGGGTGTCTCCTGCACAGGCGGTCGGGGGAGCTCCTTCATAAAATAAATTGTCCTGTTTGTCCCTGAGTTCTGATTCAGTTTCATAATGGCTAGCAAACGAGCTGGGCTCCTCTGGTGGGTCAGAGGAAGGCTGTTAATGCACCATTTTATCTTCTTTTGCCACAATTTTCTGTTGAACCCTAAGGGCCAAATTTAGAAATGTAGATACACCAGATGTGCTCATAAAATTGAACGCATACCTGTGCTGCCTACCAAACCACCCCCCCCCCCGAAGTATCCTCTTGCACTGCGTTCTAACTTCCTCCTGCTGCCTGTAATGGCCCCAGCAGGTGGAGTGGCAGCCCCAGCGCCGAGAACACCAGTGATGAGGCCCTTGCATAGAAGCACAAGTTGCATTATGTCAACCTCAAATGAAATCATAACACAAAAACAAAACATTCATAAATTGATAGAAATGATAGAGCATCAAATGAGATACATGAATTTTATCTCCTCATTTGTATATTCTTGTCTGCTGTCTATAAACATATGTTTGCACATGCTGTGTATTGATAGATTAACATATAAAATTACAACATTGCATTTGCAAAACTGTAGTTAAGGTTGTCTTCCATTTATATTTCTGTGGTTTTATATCTGAACCATAAACACCCTCTCTGGGCTTGTAGTAGAAAACTAGAAGTGGGCTCATCTTTCTCCTCAATGCGGGGTAAATTTCACAGAAGTGCTTAGATCTTTTGGAACATTCTTGTTTTCATTGACCTAATAAAATCTCCTTTAAAAAATTGACCTCTAAAAATGTAGAGGTTAGAATTCCTTACCATGATTCAAAACAGAAAATGGACAGAACATTATTTTCTATATTAGAGAGAATGGAGTATGTGGTTTTTAACCTAATGATAATTTAAAGTATTTTATGATCATTTGACTAGCCAAAAGTATTTAATGACATTTCAAATTAAATAATTAAAAAAATCCAGAACAACATGAGAAACCTACTTAGCTTTTGGTGAGATGATGAAATATTGTGACATAGTGATTTAAAGTTGCTTTCTAAAGATGCTAACAAGATAATTAGGAAGCCCATTAAAGTATATATTCGCATTGCATTTTTTAAAAAAACTTTTTTTGAGGAAAAGAGTTACTCAAGGGTATCAAGGGTATTAACACTATTTGAAATTGAATGAGTTCAATATTCTGCCTCGAAGTAAATTTTTCGTGACACTTATAAATTTGGGACTTGAAAAGTCAAATTTACTTGCTGGTTAGGTTATTTCCTGTGCATTACTGAAATTCTCATTATTCTTGTGGTGGTTCTGGACACTGATTATTTTAATCAAGTTGCTTGTTTGCTTAGACATGGCTTCCATTTATTAGAAAAGCATGTTTTGAAAATTAAATCTCTCTGTCACAACAATGGGTTAAATACAAGGCAAATGGTTTTCAAATTACATGTTGGTTTTATAACTTAAAAATACCTTTAAGTCCTTTTTCAATACCTTCCAACAATTCTCAGAAGAACTGCCCTTTCCTCCCTTCCTTCTTTCCTTCTTCCTTCCTTCCTTCCTTCCTTCCTTCCTTCCTTCCTTCCTTCCTTCCAACTTTCTTTCTCTTTCCATTTTGGAAGTGAGAAAAATGGGTATTTAGTGGAATGTCAGGTGCATGTTTACTCAAAATTAGCTGTGAACATATGGAATATATTTCTGCCATGGTACCTGACCTTAAAAGTTCAGATCAGGAAATATATGGCTGAAATACTTTGGGGGCTTGCACACTGAACATGAAACATAGATCATGATATTTCGTGCTCTTGATGTCTTCCATTTTGGCTATGCACATACTCATGCAGGATATCAGAGCATGGAGGAGCAAGGAAATGACCAGTTTTCCAGTTGGCAACACGAACTTTGGACTTATTTCCCCGGTGGTGTTAAGTTATGACACTCATCCCCAAAGGCTCTTTTCTGTTTGCCTAACTTCTGCGACTGCCGTCTCCTGGGAGTTGAGAAGTTACAGCGGCTCCGCCACTCTGGAGCCTACAACGTGTATGATTTAGTAAGCTCTCCAGCCTTCGCCACTTCACCAGGTGAAGGATTTGGACTTGCTTACACTTCACTGCCTAGTAGCAAATGCTTCATGTCACGGTTCCCTGCGGACTATATCAGAATAATTCACTCACCATCCAAGCGGGAAAACTAGTGATGGGTCTACACCGGGAAGACCCAACAACCCTGATACAGGGCAGAACGCTGACATTTTTCAAAATTAGAGACTTAGACCTTATTTCCTATGCAGTCAGGTGTACACATTTAACAATTGTACCATTTCTCGTAGGACATAAATGTTCCCTTTTTCTTACTTCTAGGTGGTTCTTGTCAGATCTCCGAATATGGTATATTCAGCATATTCATATCCTTAAGTTTTCAGTGGGGAAAGTAGATGGTTTCTGGAGTGTGTATTAATTTATTAGTAAGGAAGCATTTGGGAGAAGAAGAAATCTCTCTAACAAATGTAATATGCTCTGAATTACAGTAAATAGAGATTCTTGGTCATTCCCCCCCACCCCCCGACTTGTCCTCCTACATCTGGTAGAAGCAGATATCTGAAAGCTAATGGTTGAACCCTTTTCTCAGGAAATAGTCACTTAAGCCCATATGCTCTCGTGCATACAGGATAAAGAGAATGAAGTATCATGCTAGTTGAGGGCAATGCTAAGAGTACGTATAATGTTTGACATGGTTCTTAGCACAGAGACCTGCTGGGAGTAATCGAATAAAGGAGTGCAGGAATGAACCAGTAAATACACAAATGAGGTATTGTTTTGGGGGAAACAGGTGGCCACTTTACCTGTTAGTCTCCTGCAAAGATCTCTGAGGCACACTGCTTCTGGGAGCCTGGAAAACTCACCAACGTACAGATGCTCTCCTGTCTGCGTCACCGCCGGCTTCTGTGTGCACACTTGTCATCGTGCTGGCTAGCTTAGCTCCTGTGTGGGCTCACGGGATGAGGGGACAGTCTCCATATCTAGGCTGATGCTGGCGACAGGGATTTTTAATGTTATAGAAGTGTAACCATTAAATAGTTGTGCTTTACTGGATGCCTGTAATGTAGCATTCTTTCTACCAAACATTCTATTATTTTGGCAAAGTCTTCAGGCCTTTAGACCATCATCCTCATTTTTAGTTGGAATCACGGATGTTATTTTAGGTGGTAGGTGACATATGACTTGGTTTCCATATACTTCATCTATATGTATTACTAAATATATACGAGTATATATATATAATATATAACATATAATATATAACATATAACAATATATATAACATACAATATACAATATATAACAATATATATTATACAATATATATACAATATATAACAATAATATATAACATATAATATAATATATAACATAATAATAAAATATATAATATATATATTCAAAATAGTGGTCATACTTAATATACACTGTCATGATGCCATTATTATTCCTCGATGCCAATGATATAAGTCACATTGTTAATACGGGTGTTAACAATGCAGTCACACTGTCTCCTATGCTACTCTAACCTCCCATCTTGCTCCTGTAGGAGTTTTCCACTGCAAGCAAAGAGTCTACTGACTACTTCCAACATCTTGAATTGATGGGCGGCATTTGTGAAGAGTGATGACCGAGTCCACATTGTTCTTTGCCCATCTGTATGTGAAAGCGACAGACATGGTGGCTTCTAGGAAGAGGATCTTTATTGGCCCATTAAGGGCACGGCATTAATGGCATTTTCAAAAAAAATGAAAAAATAATAATAAGAAGAAGCCGCTAAACAAATCTAATATTGTTCACAACTCAGTCTCACAGTTTCTTTTGTTTCTTTTTTTTTAAGATTTTATTTATTTATTTTAGAGAGAGAGAGAGAGAGAGACAAAGAGCGTGCGTGAGGCAGGAGGGAGGAACAGAGGGAGAGAGAAGCAGACCCCCCACTGAGCAGAAGCCCCATGCGGGGCTTGATCCCAGGACCCTGGGATCATGACCTGAGCCGAAAGCAGATGCTTCACTGACTGAGACACCCGGGTGCCCCTCACAGTGTCTTTTTATTAAATACCTGATGCCCTGAAAGACTCCACCTTAGATTCCGTCCCCAGTTGAGTTTACAGGTCAAAGCAAATTGGAGACGATGCCCGCAGAAGCAAAGCATTCAATGCAAGTCTCCACCTTGGTCTTTGCTGAGGACGCGTCCTTCCTCGGAGGCAGGAAAGAACTGCTCTACCGCCCAATACGCTCATCTGCTACAGAGAAACTCCAGAACCTAGTAGAGGAAAGAAGAATGTGTTTTTAAGGGAACTTTAGATGCCTTCTAATAAATCTGATGTGCTTAAAAAATCCCCGAGGAGTTTAAAAAAAAGTCTGGATGTGTTTTCTCAAATAACTATTTAAAGCATATTAGAGTTTTTTAATTGCACCGGGGACTTTTCAAAGCATATCAGGACAAAACAGTAGAGTATAGGCCCCAATATGCTAATTAATAGATAGCTAGACCCCTGAAATAAAGCTGCAACACTCCATTAATCAGGCAGTAATTGAATTGGCACCGTGCTTTTGTGCAAACTACATGATAATTGAAAACGCAAACCTGGCAATGGTGAGGCGAAGGTCCTCCCTCCACCACGGTGGATACCAGGGCATCCTGCTTCCCGTGGGCAGTGGGCCCTTGGCCTTCACTGCCAGGGGGTTCTGCAGAGGGAGGAAGTCAGCTGCTCTCTGAGTCCAGTGCAACTTTGTCTCCTGCTGAGATGGTCTTTTAGGTTTGCGATATCCAGTGGTCTCATGCATGACCCCATGGAAATACTCATAATGGCTGATATGCTTTTCTCTGTTACCTAAAGACATCTGCCAATTAATGTGATTATAAAATAATAGTGAAGAACAGATGTTTCATTTGCTAATTTTATATCTGACTGTTTGAAAGCTAACTACCTGGGGATTTAACTGGCAAATACTACTTGGCTTACGAAAAAAGAAACAATGCATGCGTTCCCACCCCCAACCCCCACCCACACAGCTGATATGGTCTAATTCTGGATATTGGTTGCCTATAGTAAGCACTCAGTGAGAGGGAGACTGATTGCTTCTAAATGAAGAGAAGAAAAATAGCATTTTAAGCCCTTTTTTTCTACAAACAAAACATTAAACATATCGCTATACCCAAAAAAGGCTGTCGCAATAAAAGACTTTAGCTTGTCATACTGTGATGATAATGGGTGGAAGAAAGATGTGTGTAAAATGAAGACTGACATGAGCTTTCCATCTAGAACTTTAAAACAAGTTGTATGGAAAAGCTGGGAAAACTTTGACATTTGCCAGCCGTCTAACTACATGGGGAGAGCGTCAGGAATGCCAAATCATGGTGGAAGGATGAGTTTTGGAGATCTGGCAGGAAATATTGTAAGAAATTTAGAAAAAAAAATACTTAAGCAGTATTATAATTAAATATTTTCATTCTGCTTTATGCATTTTCTTTCCCAGTGAAGGTGCCTAGAGTGTGAGATAGACCTGAGGTGTGTTTTCCTTAGACCAGGCTTTTGTCTGAGACCCTTCTTACAGCCGTTGTCTCTGTGGCAAGAGGTCTGCTGTGGGTGGGAGTTCTTTTTACTGCGTATGTTATTTACTAATAATAACTAATAAAGCGTCAGTGAAGAAAAAAAACAACAACAACTTGGATTTCGGTACTGAATATGTCCCTAACTATGTGACATTAAGCAAGTTCCTTAACCATCTAATTCCCTTATCTGTCCTGAGAAATCGGTATAAGATTAGGGTTTTTTAAATCCTCTCTAAATTTTTGCTCCCTTTTGTAAAAGTAATACTCTTAGTTTTCCTTTAAAATATTTCATATTTAGGAGTACCTGGGAGGCTCAGGCAGTTAAGCGTCGGACTCTTGGTTTCAGCTCAGGGCATGACCTCAGAGTCCTAAGATCCAGGAGCCCCAGGTTGGGCTCCGTGCCCTTAGCGGCAAATCTGCTCCTCCCTCTCTCTCTCCCCCTCCTCCTGTTCACCGACTCTCTTGTCTCTCTGAATTAATAAATATATCTTGTTTTTTTTGGTATTTATATATGTAGCACCATTAGAAGAAATCCCAAATTGAAGTTACATGGAAAATGGCTTGATTTTCGAACCTCAACTTCCCCCCACGTTTCTGAGAAGTAACGTGCTCCTGACTCCCCATCAGGAGGCACGTATCCTCGGAGCAGCCCCAGAGCTGCCCCAGAGCCAGGGTTAGAACTTCTAGGCCGAAAGGGAAGTTTTCAACGTGCCAGAGTGCCTTGTCCTTCCAACCTCTCGCTTGCAGATTGAACTTCGTTATCAGTAAATGTATATAAATTTTTTGTTACTTTCCATGTCATGTGATAGAACATTAGCGAGCATCCACCAAGGACCATCGATTCAAAACACCGCGCCTATGCCATGACTTATGAGCCTCTCGTCCGTAAAACAAGACAAAATATCTGATGGTTGCTCTAGTCAGAGCTCTTCTTAAGCCCAAAGGTGCTGGTTTTACTTCTTTATCTCAAGATTTTATACAGTGAGTTTTTGTCATCTTGTGCTAGCAAGCATGTTTGGTTCTGTTTCTCCCTCTGGTCACAGGCTTTATTCCTTGGCATCTGCTCCAGATCCTTTTTCTCTTAGGTTCACTGTCATTCATGGTCATTCACGGTCATTCAAGGTCCTGCAGAAGACCATGCTCCAGTTTCTCCATTTCGACGCACTGCCAGGGCTGAAACTTCACCCCTAGCTTGACTTTTATCTCAATTTTGGCTTAGAATCATTTTCAAAACCTTGATTTCTTCTTTCTTGGCTCCCCCTTTGTTTTCTTTGTCTAGCTCAGGTCCAAGACTTCTAGCTTTTTCTCCAAAAGAGAACTCCTCTATTTTCCCACTTCTCACCATCTGTATGGTCCCTACACTTCTGCAGGAGCTCCCCATGGGCTCTCTGCCTTCACTCATGCAACTTTACATAGAATTGATGGGAATGGCCCTGGGGAGCCTGGGGAGCTCAGTGGGTTAAGTGTCCTACTCTTTTAAAAAAAAAATGTTATTTATTTCTTTGACAGAGAGGAGAGAGAGCACAAGTAAGCAGAGAGGCAGGCAGAGGGAGAGGGGGAAGCAGGCTCCCTGCCGAGAAGACAACCCGATATGGGGCTCAATCCCAGGACCCTGAGATCATGACCTGGGCCAAAGTCAGGGGCTTTAACCCGCTGAGCCACCCAGGTGCCCCTAAGTGTCCTACTCTTGATTTCAGCTCAGGTCATGATCTCAGGATCCTGGGATGGAGCCCCACTCTCTCTCCCTCTCCCTCTGCTCCACCCTTCCCTCTCTCCCTCTCCTAACAAAAACAAAAACAAAACATAGATGGCCCTTTTGAAAATGTAATCATATCTCACTTTCTCCACCCCTTTTCAAAATCTCCTAGTTGCTTCCCATCGTGTTTGGAATAAAATTCAAACTCCTTACCGTGACATAACAGACATTAAGTCAAGATCTGGTCCTGATTTAACTTTCTTATCTCTCCTGCCCTTCTTTCCCTCTCACCAGCCATCCCTCCATCAGTGAATCTCAGCCACACATTTGCTCTTCCTCAAATACCGTGGCGGGCTCTCTTGGACTGCGGGTCTTGTGCTTACTATCCCCTTTGCCTGGCAAGCTCTTCCTTGGGCTTTTGGCTGATTGCTTCCGCCCTTCAGGATTCATCAAGGATCATTTCCTTTTCCTTCTTCATAAAATCTCCATGCTTATCCACATCACCCCCTACCTCTATTGATTATATACATATGGCTTACCACGATCTACAGTCTTCCAGTTCATCTGTTTACCTTTGTTATCGTCTGTCTCCCACTGCAAGAATGTACCCTCTGTGAGGTACAGGAACTTTGGCTGTCCTTTTCCCTGCCACGTTCTCGGTGCCTGGGACAATGCTCAATAAATACTTGCAAAATGGATAAAAACAATGTTTCCACTACAAACATATGTTTGCAGTCTGTGCAACTGTTGAGGAGATACTAGCCCAGTGGGAGACACAAACTAAGAGTCTGGGTCTCATCCAAGTGTTTTCAGAAAAAGGGAAATCAATAACTGCCCCCAAATTATATTTTTTTTGCTAAAAAAGAAAAACAAACAAACAAACAAACAAACAAATCTTCAACTTTTAGCCAAAGTCTATGTCTACAAATTTGACTCCATGGGAACAAATAGAGGGAAGTCAATCTATTTTAAAACAAGAATAAAAGAAAAGTCAGGCAGATTCTGTTTCGAGGGCTGCCTGATCATTCCACAAAAGGCCAGAAGGTTGTAAATATTTTAGGTTTTGCAGGCTACACGGTCTCTGTTGGAACTACCCAGGTCTACCGTCGAAGTCAAAGAGCAGATGTAGACAAATGTAGGGGCATAACTGTGTACCATTAAAACTTTATTGACACTGAAATGCAAATTTCATATAATTTTCAAATGTCATGAAGTATTATTCTTGTTTTGATTTTTTTCTCAGCCATTTAAAATGTAAAACCATTCTTTGCTCATGGGCTGTATTAAACACTGGCAGTGGGCCACATCCCACCTGTGGGCTGTTTACCAACCTCTCCTTTACAAGTATTGAACTGTCCCCAACTCTTTCTTGTTCAGTTTGCTGAGAAGTGATATTTGCCTTAACTTAGAGCTTCTAGTTTCTCACTCTGTGCATAGAGTGTGGGTCTTCTGAAGCCATTGGCATGAGGTCTGTTGGCCAAGATTCTTCTGTGAGTATTAAAGTCATTAATCCCTTGAAAAGCTAAAATGACTTTCTTTCTTGATACCCCTAGAAAAATCTCACTTGCATAGGGAGTGGAAGAAATGTCCCTCTCTGTCCTAGCTTTCCCAGTGGGTGGCATCTGTCTTTGGAAGGTTATTTCCCATAGATCAATATTAGCCTGCAAGCATTCTACCTCATTCTGTTATTCTACGCTATGCTATGCCATCTAGTCCATTGCTCCTTTCCTCCTTATCTCTTTCCTCCTGTGAGGAGGTTTATTCCTACTCCTTCTTTCCCAGGTTATATGTGCTTCCTGTGTTCTAGGTCCCATCCTGTCTTATGGTGTCACCTTTTCATTGGCTTAATAATAGCAAATCCCTCCTGCATCCTCCGACTTCCCCTCTCCTGGATCTTTCTCTACGTCCTTGCTCAAGATCCTAAATCCTAACAAACCTTCGTATCCATCCTGCCTTCTTTTAAACTATTGTCCTATTTAAGTTATTCCCTTCATTTCCAACCTACTTAAGCCATTATATGTCATTTTATCACCGATGCTTCCAGTTACTATTGCTGCCTCACAAACCTCCCTAAAATCAACTGCCTTGAAAAAAAAAAAAAAAGAGTCAGTTATCTTGTTTATGAACTTGCAATTTAGGGAGGGCTGAACAGAGACACCTTCTCTCTACTCCAGGGGGTACCAGTTGGAACGACCACAGTCACGGCTGGAGGATCTTTTTTTTCATGGCTTTCACCTGGCCTGAAAGTCGGAGCTTGGCCTTCCATTGGTTTCTTGGGTGACCACTGCATGATATCTGGGCACCAGACCAGGCATCCGAGAGACAGGAAGTGGAGCTGCCAGTTTCTTAAGGCCAACAGAGTGTTAATACTTTGACGGGAGGAGAATTGGGGGAACATGTTTAAAAACCTCCCCTTAAAATTCCTTTCGTAATAATACTATGAACCTCCAGGGTCCCAGATCCAGGAGCTTCTTTTCAGTATTTCTTCTATGTGACCTATTCTCTCAGCTGACAATCATGGATCCCTTTTCTCACCATATTCTCATGTCCTTTAGGGCATGGGATGATGTTTCTTCTTTATCCTCTTTTAACCTTTGATTTGTTTCACTGTTTGTCAGTTTCACTTTCCTTTCTTGTTCCTATATCTCAGATATTTGCATTCTCCTGGATTGGATTTTCCAGCTTCTTCTCTTCTTTCTAGGCATTCTTACTGAGTCCTAGAGTGCCAATGAACAAACATCTATCCTCTGATGACACTTGACTTCTGTTCGAAATCCCGCCCATTTTGCTGTGCTCCAGAACTTCTTTTGTAAATACACCATGCCGTGCAAATATTCATATTAAATATGCAAATTCCATGTGTTTTCAGAAAAAGAGAAATCAATAACTGTCCCCAAATTATCATTTCTTTTGTAATAAAACAAAACAAAACAAAACCTACCTCAATTTTCAATCAAAATTGACTCCCTGGAACTAGAGATAAGGAAATCAACCTATTTTAAAAACGAGAATAAAAGAAAAATAAAGAAACTTCTGTTTTAAGGGCCAGAGTGACAAGCTGGCCATGTGGAACTTTCTCTGCCTCTTGAACACTGCCCATCCTCAAAAGACTCTATGCCCTTCACTCATGCTGAGAGCTCTATACCCAGATCACCTCTTACTCACTTGGACGAACTCCTACTCATTCTTCAAAACCCAGCTAAAACAGTTCATACTGTATGAAAACTCCTTGATTCCCAGGCAGCGTAAATTGCACTGAGGGGGTGCCCATAACACTTTGTTCTTCGAACATATGAGAGAGAATCTCAGTTGCGATTTTATTTCATTACAACCTCCAGTTCTGTTCAAGATG
>CM052811.1:73895550-73941646 GCA_028533885.1 Nasua narica | reverse complement strand
TGTGTTTTTACTTGCGTGAAACTAAACCTGGAGTTTTATTTTTGTTTCATTTGGATAAGGAATGGGAGCAGGTTAACCTTTAAGACACAGGGCAAACTCTGTTCTTTGGACTAGAAGAATGTATCTTTCCACTTAACCACCAAGGTGGCCAAACGGATTTATTGAGACAAAGTTTCTGTTTCCCCATTTGACTTTAACTAATTTTTGAGAAATGTGGAATGTGTCAATTGGCCGAACTTGTCCGACTAGGACCATTTATAATTAAAAGTAAAACTGATCAACATCCCGTGTCCTTTATTGCCTGCTGAGGTGGTCATGTGGCCAATTCCTGCAGAGAGAGAGGTCTTAACCAACAATGTTGGTGAATATTTTGAAACTATCATTATACGGCTCCACTTTTTAATGCTGTGATTCCGAATACCATTAGCTACACAAAGGACGCTAGGGTAGCAAACACCTATTATGGTTACAGAATGTCTCAGAAGAAGCCCGGTTTCTTTGATTCAAAAGACAAAGAAACCTACCTAACATTTTTTTAACAAACAGTTTCATCCTATTAAGCATGTTGAACTTCCAGGCTTATACAAAGAAACTCTATACTTAGAGTTGGCCTGTTTTTTTTAAAAAAATTTTTTTTAGTAACACATTGGGTAATATTTTCTTGAGCTATCCTGTTTCTTTTAATCATTGTCCGCACCCCCCACCCCCTTCACTGGAGAATTTCCCATTATTCGGCAACATATGGATGAAACATTTTTTCAGTAATCATGTCTGAACAAAGTAATCATTCTCTCATTAACCAATTATTCTTCAAAATAAAATGGAACAGACATATTTGCTAAGACAATTTACTTTAATAAACCCTATGGAATCAGATCTCACATATCTTCTGTTCAAATGGTTTAATTCAAAGATCACAGTATAGATAACAGAAGTGGTTCTTTCTTTCTTCTTTTTTTTTTCTTTTTGTGGTGCATTGACAACATTTGCTCTCAAGAAATCAACTAGAGATGGAATAAAAACTAGGTTTTTAGAAGGGGGGAAAGATAAAAGAATGAGAACGTCTGGTTATATGCAGAAATCCCTAATCCATCCAGCTCCAAAAGACTCCTTCTTTCTTCTCTCCTGTGTCATCAAAAGTTTGTGATTTATTTCATCTCCTCTACTTTTGAGATGTTGAATAAACAGTCTGACCAAGAAGACGAAGAGCGAGTGCTACGTCCAGATGTGTTTTCCAGAAGGATCCAACACGGTCTTTGGGAAAGGTAAATTATTTCAGAATTTCAGTGACCTCTCCAGTTCCAAAGGATGTCTCAAGACATAGGGAAACTGAGAAAGCATTTTTAGGGTGTCATCGGGGTGGGAAGAGAAGGGAAAGGGAGTCCAGTGCTCTTTTGTGTTTTTACCCCATGATATTTTGCTGCTTTTTGCTGCATGGTATTCTATGTGAATTTTTTATTCCAAGTAATTCTAAGGAGGTGCTCTTTGATACACGGGCTTCCCCTCGTTCCTGCTTCATTTCTGTTTCTGACTGACTTTCTGAGAATCTATTTCGGACATTCAATTTTGCAGTTTCTGATCTTTCTGGTTTCTCAAAGCAAAGTGCATACCAATAGAATTCTGGATTTTCTGCAATAATTCAAGGAGCACCAAATATTTTCAGGTAGAGTCCAACTACAGTACAAATCATTAAGGCAAATCCTGCGAACCAAAATTTTTCAGTCCCAGTTTTGCTCCAGTTACCAGAAGAATATTTAGCTCACTACCAGACAAAACATTGAAAGCTTTTTCTAGAACAGCAAATAAGGATAGGTCTGCCGAGATCAAAAGTAACAGTAACAAAATACTCAATCCCTTTAATTTAAACTTCACCTACTCACAAGGGGGAAAGACACACAAAAGCCACACAAGAATATCAGTATACAACGCTTCACATGATTATTTAAATGATCTCATATCCCTACGCTGGTTTATCCATTACCAATGTGGCGAAGTTTTACTTCCAATAACTTTTTGAAGAAAAGTTCCTTGTCCATGCTGTTAAACACCACAACTTAATCTCAGGTTTAAGTCATTAATGACTGCCGCCACAGTTGTCGGCATGGTGAAGATTTGGGGTGACAGCTGTCACTGCGGCAGGATGCATTTTTTATAATAGTTTTATGATTCACCCTTTGAGATGAAGATTTGGACACCTGATACCAGCCTGTGATTTTCCTCCCTGTAATTTGCAGAATGGGTGAAACCAAATAACAGTCTCTAGGACTCATAGGTCTTATGCCAAGCATTTCAGAAATGACATCGGTGGGAATTGAAAACCGTATTCATTTTTTTTGCTAGTAGATGCTGATCACTTTCATTTGCTAATGCTGGTTGATGATGGGAATGGGGTGAAGCCTGGCTTTCCTTCAAAGTCATAGCAAAGCCATAGTTTTTCTCCCCATTTCACTTTTACATGATTATGGAGGTGTTTACCAATGTTATGTCAGCTCGGTGTCAGTGATTTTTATGACAAATATGTGGTCTGTAAAAAAAAAAAAAATCTATTCAACAGTATACTGAGTATGCTCTCCTTAAAATCCAGAATATCCTTAAAATATTTGGCTTGTACATATGGACAGTTTAAACGCAAGTAAGAAGTTTATAAGCAAGGTTGATTTTTTTTTACATCGCTTAATATTGACAATGCACAAACCAACAGCAAAGAGGAAGATTTTGACCTCCCTTGTAGGTATTTTCCTAAGTTTGGGCTTCAATCAAACAGACAGATTCAGGCTCCTCAGAAGTCTGTCTGTCCTCAGCCCAGGTTCAAAGTGCCTCCTCCCTCCAGACTTGGCTTCCTCCCTCCCCGCTCCTCTATGGCCAGTTCCCTGAAAACATTGGACTGGTGTGGGAACCCTTTTGAGCCGTTGGCATTGACGAGGGAAGGTGCAAAAACAGGCACCATCGTTCCTGTCCTGGCAGTAAGATCAACAAAGAAAGGATTGGTATCCTGCAGGGACCTGAGATTTCAATCCTGGGATAGTCAGGATGGTACAGAAGAAGATGGGCTGCTGCTTTGTGAGTGGAAACAGTTTTACGTGAATGCTTAGAACCATGGCCCGCGTGACCTGCATCAAGAGGTCAAGGCCAAGAACCAACGTAATGAGGAGACACTACCAATATCCGCCTAGATTCGTTCTCAGTGAAATGAACTTATCTCAGTGAAATTCGTTCTCAGATGGAAGCAATGTACTAAAGAACTCTGAGCCAAATGGGGAAAAAACAAAAACAAACTTACACTCTGCTCATGAGTTCCTCAGAGGCTAACCAGGTCTCTCAAAGGCAAAACCCTCAGTCTCCTCCCACTCAGCAGGAGGCAACCCCCCGGGATGAGATCCTCTGGTCACAGGTAGAGTTGGAACCAGTCCCAGTGAATGAGAGGTATGTGAGAGAGACAGGGCAGGAATGGGGAGGCAGGGGGAGCCTGACCTCCTGGTGTTTGGGAAAGGAGTGTCTGAGGATTTGTGAGAAGCTGAAAAGAAATAGGAACTTAGTCTTATGATATTGATGAAACCCAGAGAGAGCAAAATCACCAGTTTTTAGTAGTAGTCACAAGAGATGTTATGTGACCTATGTATCAGATCATGCAAATGAAAGCAAAGGGCGCAATAAAAATAAAACCTTGAAGCCACTATGGCTGCTATCTACTGGTCTATGATGGCAAAAGGATAAGAACTGCTGGCAGCCAAAAAAAAAAAAAAAAATCCCCAAATATAATTCACCCTTTATTGAAAGTCCTGTCGGGGGGCCTGGGTGGCTCAGTGGGTTAAAGCCTCTGCGTTCAGCTCAGGTCGTGATCTCAGGGTCCTGGGATCGAGCCCTGCATCAGGCTCTCTGCCTGTCTCTCTGCCTACTTGTGATCTCTCTCTCTATCAAATAAATAAATAAAATCTTTAAAAAAAAAAGTACTGTTAAAATATGAACTACTGAAGGACAATTGATAACATCATTTAGGAAAATTAGAGGTAGCGTGATTTTTTTTTAAAGATAGAATTTGAAATTGATTTCTTCTTAAAAAAATCTAAGGCATTTGTAAATCTTAGAAATAATACAATTATTAATCTGTTATGTGAATGTATAAAATGCCAGGGGGCATTGAACCACAGGACTCTGTCCTCCATACAATTCAAAATAAATGCCAAACAGAGTGTTACCGACTTGGAAGTTTTCCTGTATTCTAATCCCCGTAAAGGCAGTGGGATATGCGGAAACAATGTAGGTCTGGAGTCTAGGTATGGAGAGTTCACCTTCTGCTTTCACTGGCTGTGGACCTCGAGTGTGTTGTTCAACTAACCTGAACTTTGCTCATTTATTCTTCAGAAAGTAGAAATAAGAATACATGCATCACAAAGCTGATAGGAGAATTAATATCCATGGCATTTATAACTGGTTTATGGTCCCATCTCTGCTTGGAGCAGATGTGAAAAGAATTGACCTTTCTCCCATCAATATTCAACATTGCTCTTGAATCTCTGCTCCTAGTCCCTTAATGAAATCTTGGGTGGATTTCTTAACTTTTTGATTACATTGAATATTAAAACACTGATTTAACACTTTAGCCTGAAATTTGATTTAACTCTCTTCCTTTGCCCAAATGCCAAGATCAGGCTGAGCTGGAACACTGTTTGAAGCATGGTATGATCTCTCTCTGGGTGCCTTTCCTCTCCCCTTTCTCTCCAAGGACGAGCTATGCTCACGCGTTCAGAGGGAATAGAAAGAGAGGGGAAAGGAATTTGTGTCTGAAATTAGCTGGCTTCTCTGGTGGTGTTCTTCCTGTTAGTTAATGCTGCGTCTCTGACTCTCACTGACAGATCATTGATATCTTCTGTGCCGACCATCTAAGGAGGGTTCATATGGACATTCTCCAGAGGGTTTGCTGTCATGCACGGTGCCCGATGTGGAAGGTGGAGGTGCAGCTCTGTGGGGCATCTCCCAGCCCTCTGCTGGCTCTGTGTTCTAAAGCCTCTTGGGTTGAGTACTAGAAAGATGGCCCCAGCCTACCTACTATCTATGATGGGTCAACCTCTTGACCATGGAGGTCTGTAAAAATGCTTACCTTGTCAGTCTGAAGGAGTGTGGGCTTTTCCAAGACCATAGCTTTTCAATTCTCCTCCATCTGTCCACATAGGTGAGGGAACATGTTAACAAATTCACTGGACTTCCTGCTGGACCTCTACTTGGGAAACAAGAATGCAGTGTCTTCATCATGTACCTCAATACCTAATGAGTAGGTCTCTTGGACCTTTTCTTCACTTGGCTTGGGGGAGGGGACATTTCTTCCTACAAAGCAAACTACTCTTCCCCAGGTCATGACTCTATGGGGTCAGCAAGGTCTGCAGCTGGATATCCAGGGGGACGACTGGGTGGCAACATTAACTCTTCACTATATTTGGTAAGACCTCCAAAACACTGTGGGCTGTGAATGGCTTGCTTTCTTAGTTTCCATTTCTCTGCTTATATTATCCTCTGTGCTTTCATGTTGTCCACTATGTCCACTAACACCCAAAGCTAAAGGAAAAGCTAACATTAATCATAATTACCTTAAGTTTCTGATCTGATAATTCCAAAATCTCTGTCAGATCTGAGTTCAGTTCTTAGACTTGCATTGTCTTCCTGGACTGTGGTTTTTTTTTTTTTTTCCTTTCATCAGGTCTTGTAATATTTTGCTTTTTTTCTGGAAAACCAGACAGGATATAATGGGTATGAAGAACTGGGGCAAATGGGCTTTTTAATTGAGGTTTTATGTTTACCTGGCTAGGATTTAGGCTGTGTTTACTGTTTGGTGTAGATATGTTCTCAGACGCTAAACTTGCCTCTGGTATCCGTGTTTTATCTTCCCTGTCATCTCTGGATTTTCCTAGAGATTATTTCTTAAGTAGGGTCTGAGCCTTGGCATTCACTCTGTTTAATCCCCAGGAGGCCTAGTGATGTGATAATAAGGTACTGGGGGAGGAGATGTGTTCTATAATCCTGTGATTAGGTCCCAGTATAAGTAAGTCCGAATTGGCATGTCCCTTACCTCATATTGAAAACTAAAGGGGGCTAGAATTTGCTTTGGGATACAACATTGGGTAGCTGTTTGTTGGTTAGGCTCTGGTAAAAGAGTGTCCCTTGGGGAACCTGGGTGGCTCAGTGGGTTAAAGCCTGTGCCTTCAGCTTGGGTCATGATCTCAGGGTCCTGGGGTCGAGCCCTGCATCGGGCTCTCTGCTTGGCGGGGAGCCTGCTTCCCTCTCTCTCTCTGCCTGCCTCTCTGCCTACTTGTGATCTTTCTTTCTGTGTCAAATAAATAAATAAAATCTTAAAAAAAAAAAAAGAGTGTTCCTTGAGGGAAGGCCTTTATTAAGGAGAAAAGAAAGCTCTAGGTATATTTCAGGTGTTTACTTTTCCATCTCTTCATGCTAGAATGGGGATTTTCTCTAATTTTCTTAATGAGAACCTAAATCAACTCCTACAAGTAAAACTTCTACAGTTTAGAAGCCTCCCCAAGGCTGGGACCTGTCCATCCAATCCATGCCCAGTTTCCAGCAATTAGTCCACTATCCTGTAATTGCCCACCAGTTGCTGGCTCCAGCATGACCTCTGCTTCCAGTAGACTGTGATTCTGTCTACCTGTCTACTCAGCTTCTGAGCTGATTGTTTCTTCTATAATCTCAATCCCTGATGGGTCTAAAAGGAGGTGATTTTCAGTTTGTTCAGCCTTTTTTTTCTTCTTGTGAGACTGGTAGTGATGATTTCTAAGATCTTTAACTATTGGGCCAGAAACCACAAGTCAATAGCTTGCTCTAGCTGTGTTTCCTAGTGCAAACATATTTATATAAAACACCTTGTATTGGGTTTGGTACATGGTAAAGAAACCATTTTGAAAAAAAAAAAAATTTAAGGGTGCCTGGGTGGCTCAGTCGGGTAGGCGTGCTGTCTTCGGCTCAGGTCATGATCTGCGGGATCGAGTCCCGCATTGGGCTCCCTGCTTGATGAAGAGCCTGCTTCTCCCTCTCCCTCTGCCTGCTGCTCTGCCTACTCGTGCTTTCTCCGTCTCTGTCAAATAAATAAATAAATAAATAAATAAATAAATAAATAAATAAAATCTTTAAAAAAAAATTTAGCTTTGTTTTATAAATCCTTTAATCTCGAAGTCAAAGATGTAGCAGAAGTCATGGAAACATGACTTTGACTTTGAATGCAAAGAACTGTAAGACATACAAATGTAGCAGGAATCAGTATATGTAGCCAAGACCATGTGTGTTTGTTTGTTTGTTTTTTAAACTTCTATTACTCTTATGAAGATTCATAACTTCTAAGTTTTGCTGAATAATTACTAAATATTTAGCTTCCTGGAACAAAAGTAAGAGGCCGACAGGAATGGACAAAAACACTGACAGGTCACTGAGATAGTTGTATTTTATGGTAGCTGTTTTTGAACACTAGCTTACGTAAAGTGCCCTCACCTAACACTTTGCTTCAGTCCATATCTGGTCAGAATGTCTGTCTGGCCCAAGTGTGGTCGCCAAGAGAAGAAGTGGAAGGCTCTGATTCATTGTTTATTCCCACTGTCAAAAGCAATAGGGATCGATCTATCTATCTATCTATCTATCATCTATCTATCATCTATCATCTATCTATATATCTATCATCTATCATTCATCTATCATCTATCTATTATCCACCTATCATCTATCTATTATCATCTATCATCTATTATCTATCATCATCTATCATCTATATATCATCTATTATCCACCTATCATCTATCTATTATCATCTATCTATTATCTATCTATCTATCTATCTATCTATCTATCTATCTATCATCTAGCTAGCTAGCTTGAGAAATTCTAACCATGAAAACTGCTGGTGTTTTCAGTGGAATGTTAATCTGAGAACATCATGTGGATGGCCACCAACAAGAGTGACTCATCATTTGAACTTCTAGAGAGTTTTGTAAAATGTACTTTGGAACCAACTTGCAGGGGATGAGAGAGGAAGAATTTGTTCATCAGCTTGTGTCTTCCATTAGTCAACAGTTGCCGCGTGAGCACTGACCTCCCCCTAACCTGCTGGAGAGCACGCAGAGGGTGCCCTTCTGAGACTAGCTGTCGGCAAGGCAGGGCGAGGAGCAGCACAGTTGGGGCTGAAGCTCGTCTATGCTACATGCATGTGAAGCCGGTTCTAGTCAAGTTTGGAGTGTGAGTCAATGTGAAAGTCAGGTATGAGCTGGTGGGACAGCTCTGGTGATAAGTCGTGTCATACAGGTATCAGCCCCATTTCCTGGTGGCCCAGCAGGGATTACAGAAATCTTGAAAGTGGAGCCGAGAAGGAAGCAGCTGTTTTCCTTCTATTTCCTCTGAATACTAAGACTTAAAAGAAAAAGCAAACAAACAAACTGCATTCATCTGTGTCTCAAACAACTGGATGGACCTACTTATAACTGGGTACTTTTTCTGGATAAAATGTATCGCCAAAATAAGCTATCCAGAACATTTCTCTGAGAAAAGAACAGAAGACACTATTAAGGTTTACTTGTATAAATTACTCAAATTTCAGAGTATGTTTAGGTAAAAATAAGCAGTTTCCTAGTTAGTAAATTTAGGTATGGCTTTATGTCCGAATAGAAATCCTCTTTTTGTATACAAGTATACAAGTATATGTATTGATGTATGTATATGTATTGAGAAAAATACACTATATATATGTGCAAATCAATATATATAGATGCAAATATATATTTATTTACACACAAGGATACATGTATATACACATATATATGTGTGTGTGTGTGTGTGTGTGTGTGTGTGTATATGTGTGTATATCCCTCAAAATGGGGCTTCTCAACTCAAGTATAAGAGACATAAACAGAATATAAACTTAAGGCATACTTTAAAGGTTAAAATATAGAGAATTTAGTTTTCTGTTTAGATGTAGATTTTTCCTGTGGTGTTTTCTCTGATAGCTAAGATTTAACATTTATTGATGTCCTTTCAGTAAAAGAAAAAAAAAATAAAGCAACTTCTTCACTTTTGTATTTCTAATTCCTTGATCAACCTTTCCAGCACATCTCCTTTCATCAAGGACCATCTAAATTCCCTCATGGTCCCACCTTGTCTCTTATCCTTTTTTGCAAAACAGATGAAAGAATATGTTTAATTCTTAAGATTACATCACTTTGTCAATAAACTACTCCTCTCTGTCTTTCAACATTCTTCTCTCCCTGATGGTGACCCCTTGTCCCTTAGTTCTTTGAAAAATGTTCTGATATTTATCTAAACTTTTCTGTAATCTTCCCTTCATTTTTCACCTTTGCTTTTGTGATATATTTTTTACACTTGAATTCCTTCTATAATCTCCTCGGTTCCTTCTATATGTAGTGTTTTGTATTTCACATATTCTTCTCTCTGACCCTGATTACTTTCTGTACCTCCTTATTTATCCCTGTTGACCTTGAACCACTCTGAACACATTTATTGGTATGTGACATTTCCAACCTTTGGGTAGACATTAATTTGTCATCTAATATTTTCCATTTCTCTTACCCGGCCTTTGAAGAATTCCATTACCTTATCCCACTGGTTGCGCCCATCTCTTATCACACTTCTGTAAAGAATGCACTCTTTTGAAATGTTACTTTTTTTTTTAATTCAGTATTTGGATCCAAACTAGGATCACTTATATGGTTGAAGTCATTATTTCATAGTGAGTTGTCTGTGTGGAGGGCCCTACACTGGGCATAGAATGTCATATTTTTTAGTTAATTTTCCTCAGATAAGAAATGTAGATTGTGGAATTTAAATAGATTAGTTTCTCTTATCAGTAGAGGAAATGTGATGGTCAGGTTCACCAACTTTATGTAATAGTAGGTAATTGCGATTTGACTCATTCCCCTAAACAGTGGGCTCATTACCAAATTTATGCACATGCTGTGCTTTTCTCTCCTTTCCTTCTGCTCTCAGTCAGCCATTGTCCTACTCTGACCATTTTCCCTAAAGTTTCTTTGAGTCTCTGGCCTTACATACATCTGGGGGCTGTAAGTAATTTTAAAAACAATTGATATAAAAATTTGGACTATAATCAAATATATTTGTGCCTTTCCTCTCATTAATGTATGCTTTACTTTAAAAAACAAAAAAAGGAATTTCCAGGGTGCCTGGGTGGCTCAGTTCATGATCCCAGACTTCTGGGATCGAGCCCCACATCGGGCTCCCTGCTCAGTGGAGAGTCTGCCTCTCCCTCTGCCTCTCACCCCACTCGTGCTCTCTCTCTCTCTCTCTCTAAAGTAAATAAAACTAAAATCTTTTAAAAAAATAAGAATTTCCTTATCATCTGAGGATGTTTCCTAGTAAGTCAGCTTAAATATTACTGGTATATATATATATATATATATATATATATATATATATATATATACATATTCTCTTCTCAACTCTGATCTCTGGGCATGTTTTTTTCTACTTTCTCCTGCTAAACTGAATTTCTTTCTATTCTTTACAGAGAAAACTCATAAAATTCAGGTTTTGACAAGAAGTCTTCTAATAAAAGCGAATTGCTGATTTTTTTCTATCTCCAGGCACAAATCCATGGTGACATGTGGGGTAGGGATAGAGTCGTGTTTGTACAATTACACACACAATAGTTTTTCTTTTTGTTAGTGTTGTGTTCATTGTCCACTGAATAATCAATAGCAGAAAACTTGAACGTGTTTTTGATCAGAAACTTACTAAGAAAACAAACATCATATATACATGGGTATCCAGGTTATGATCTAGAATGAACTTAAATTTAGCTTTTTAGGGTTTTAAATAAATCTAGGACTTTAAGCTACCTCATAGGAATAGAGCAATAGCTCTTCCATAAACCATCCTAATGATGTTGCCTACATGTTTTCATGTTTTAAGTTTGCATTTTAAAAAGGTTTTTGCCCTATGAATGGTTGAATAGTTAAAATTCTCTCTCTCTCTCTCTCTTTCTCTATGTGGGTGTGACTATCCATAATTTGATCCTAATTTGATTTATCACTAATATTCTGTTTCTATATATACAGACAAATATTGCCTATTTTAATTGTAAGCCTGATCTTCAGGAAACACAACTGTTGCGCTCCATGTTATGTAGCATGGTACCCTACAAATGGGATAATAAATGCTTTTTAATGATGATATTTACTTGTGTTTGGAAAGAGCACAAAACGTAACTCTGGAGACCATACTTTTGGGTAACAAGCATGTAATAACTTACTGAAATCTTCTTTCGGTAATTTCTCCAACACAGAGAAGAAGTATAGTAACAGTGATATTTAGAATTCCCTGGAAGAGAAATGTGTAATTTGGCAGGCCTAACAGAATGGTAAATGTATTTGAAAATTTTGGTGGGTTTCCTCCCAATTTATGAAAAAGATTTCTACAGTTACAGAGTATGCCCAGCAAAACCAACCTCTTCCAAAAAAGAAGTAATCTTAAAACAAGGGGCAAAAAGAGAGAAAGAAACCTCTCATATCCTTGTTCCATTTAGTAATACTTACTGTTCATGCATCAGATAAATTTCCCAGTGTTCAATATGACTGGAAATTGAAAAAGTTTTATTAGTTGCGGTACAAAAACCTAGATAGGCAGCTAAGAAAACAGAGTTTGCCACACCTTCTACCAGGCACCATCTTGGTAGGAGTTTTCCAAATGAGATTGCTGAGGTATTATGTATGTTGGTTTTCAGCTTTTTATCAGATAGTGGGAGGCAATGCAAAAGATGCTAGATAACAGATTGAGAGGAGGAAACAGAGTGGCAAAGAAGGTGTTCATCAGATAAGAGGGAAGATAAGAGGGAAGAAGGCAATGTGGTTAAAGTCTGGTGGATATCGAAGTAGAGAAATGGGCCTTTGCTTCGAGGGTGACAAGGAGACAGGCTGAGAATTTTGTTGAAGTATCATTGTCAATAATGTCTGCATAGACATAGGACTTGTAACAAATGCATTCTTATAAAGGCTAAATAGTAGTTAAATAATTTTTGTTAGGATTTTTAGTGGGTGAAGAACTGGCTGCAAGCCTCAACTCTTGGTGAACCCAAACTACCAGTAAAAGATGTCATCCTGTGACAGTCCTCAGCCTGATATCCCTGTTATTGATTCAACAATAATTTTGCTGGTACGACTCTATACCCGGTGCTCAGTCAGAAGACCACAGACAGCACATCCCAAATGAACAATGAAAATGATTTATTCTGAACTAAGAAAGATATGTCCCCTTATTCATTTCTTTGATAGGTCCCACACCAGAATATTAATTTATTATATTTACAGAGAGATATATACAAAGTATTTATTAGAAAGTAGAGGCTATTAAAATCTTTCAAGTTTAAAAATATCTTCCAATTTTTTGCTTTTTGAACTATCACCTATTTGATGACATACCATTTTAATTTTTATTTCTGAAAGTTGTTTGGTGCTTCTATACAACTGAAAATATTTGATTTTCTTTTCCTTCAAGAAAAGATTACTTTGGATGTGAATATAGGTTGTTATTTGGACATTATTCAAAGAAAATCATTCTTTAAGATGCTCAGAGGTAATGAGTATGTTCTATAAACTCTTGTGTATGCACTCAGTTGATATTATGGCTGATTCTGAGTTTGAAATTTTAGTGTAAGAGATCTCTCTGTGTTATAGGAACCAAAAGATAGGAACTGAACAGGAAATAAAATATTAGAAAGGAAACAAGGACGCTATACTAATTAGCAGAGGAATACAAGAAAAGAATAAAGTTGAAGAAGGAAATAATGGCCTTAATATTTAAGGCAAGGGCACTAGTGGGTGATGTGAACTGGAAGTTATGTAGCTTGAATGAATTGGCATAAAGAGTTATAAGATGAAAGATAATTATTTTTAAGAACATAAGTTGTCTTCTATTTTTATTTTTTCATTACTGATATGTGGTGCTTTCTTTTTTTTAATTTTGATTTTTTTTGGTGGGATTTTTTTTATACTGTTTTATTTTTGTGTGTCAGTTTTTTACGTACAATGTAGTTTGTTAACATATAATGTAATATCGGTTTCAGGAATAGAATTTAGTGATTCGTCATTTACGTATAATGCTCATCATATGCTCACCCAATGCTCATCATAACAAGTGCCCTCCTTAATGCCCATCACCCATTTAACCCACGCCTCTACTGCCTCCCCTACCCCTTGTTCTTCTTGATGGCAGAGTAATATTCCATTGTGTATATATACACCACATCTTCATTATCCATTCATCAGCTGATGGACATTTGGGCTCTTTCCATAATTTGACTACTGATGATAATGCTGCTATAAACATCAGGGTGCATGTTCCCATTGGAATCAGTATGTTTGTATCCTTTGGGAAATATCTAGTAGTGTGATTGCTAGATCATAGGGTACTTCTATTTTTAACTTTTTGAGGAACCTCCACACTGTTTTCCAGACTGGCTGCACCGGTTTGCGTTCCCACCAACAGTGTAAGAGGGTTCCCTTTTCTTTGCATCCTCATCAACAGCTGTTGTTTCCTGTGTTATTAATTTAGCCATTCTGGCAGGTGTGAGGTGGTATCTCATTGTGGTTGTGATTTGTATTTCCCTGATGATGAGCAGTGGTGAGCATTTTTTCATGTACCTGTTGGCCATCTGTATGTCTTCTTTGAGAAAATGTCTATTCATGTCTTCTGCCCATTTCTTAATTGGATCATTTGGTTTTGGGGTCTTGAGTTTGATACGTTCTGTATAGATTTTTGATACTAACCCTTTATCAGACATCTCATTTGCAAATATCTTCTCCCATTCCATAGGTTGCTTTTTAGTTTTGTTGATGGCTTCCTTTGATATGTGATGTTTTCAATGCATTACACTCTTCTAAGGCATTTACCATAGGAATCCGAATATAGCAACACCCCAATTTTCATGAAATTAATAGACTTTCCATACTCTAAATACATAACTGATGAGCCATTTTTATATTTGAAAAAAATAAATTAGTGCTTTATGATTTTTTCTATTTAAGAAGGTTTCTTTTTTCTTTTTTAATAAGAGGAACAGATTATTCATGATCTACTTTAAAAATAGAATATATATATAACATATATATATACACACACACAAATGCTGAATACACACACACAATTCAGTACAGTTAGAAAAAACATAGTATGAGAAGTGCCCAATTGACAAATATGAAAAATAAAATAAGATGTCTTTTTGAGGGTGTTCTCTATTTATTAAATAGTTCATGTTAACATATCTTGAAGGAATAAGTTATCACTTATTCTTTTGTAAATACATTGTTTGAAACATGTCATGTTAGTAGCTAGTCTTTAAAAGTGATAAAGGATTGAAAATACTCATGAATCACTAGCTTGCCAGTGGTTTAATGTAGTTTTGAAAGCTATATTGACCAACACATGCTTTGAAAGATTGATTTTATCCAAGCATTGTCCAACTACAACTCTCTGGGAACATGAATATTTTCACCATCTTCTTGGTCTAAGAGCAGCACTAGCTGCACATGACTACTAAGCCCTTGATAATGTTTCTTGCATAAGTGGAAGAATTAAATTTTAATTTATTTAAGTTTAATTAGTTAAAATCAGAATGTAAATAACTACATGGGGCAAATGGCTACCTTATTGGATGGCACAGATTTAGACAAATGTTGAGTTTTAATCATACACCAGATTTCTTGAAACAAAATTTCTTTCAGGGAACTATAGAAAATTTGAAAGAAGAGTTAATGCTTTGTTACAACCCCAGGCTGAGGGTCGGGTGTCTAGGAGTCATCAAGGATTACTTTTTTCCCTTTCTTTCTTTTATCGTATTGTATTGTATTATCAAGTCCATGCAGGTGATATTAAAGCAACATTTAAATTTGGTGCTCGTGTTTGGCATGATAAGGAAGTACGCAAGAGTAAAACCAAGGTTTTATGAGTCAGGTGGGATACATTCTTTTTATAACTCTATCCATGATAAGTAAGGTATTAGAAGAAAGAACTCTCCTCTCTCTTTTCTCCCCCAAAGTGAAGCTGGAGTGTCACCATCTTCCTCCCATCTAAGACTGTGATTTCATTAAATTTTAAACCATATGAGATTGTGATTTTTACAGTTTAAACACAACTGACTAATGCAATTTTGTCTAGTTCAATACAGTAATTGGGAAAAATATACAGTGGGCTGAAGGAAAGGCAAATGCCATTTTAAAACGTAATCACCTTCATGTTGTTGTACACTTATTATTTCCAGGAAGTTTATTTTTGGGAAAAATAAACCAAAATGAAAATGTCTATATGAATATATATATATGTGTGTATATATATATATATATATATATATATATATATATATGCCATAATTTGCCTCCAGACTGCAACTTAGGGAGTGAATCTCTATACTCTCTAACAAGAATATGACTTTAAAAAATTCCAGTCTCTGTTTCTCTCAGTTAATATATGGCTTAAATTTGCACATAGATGGTATAAATTAAAATTCAGAATCTCCTTCTTTTTGTCGGAAAGAACTTAAGAGTTCAATGGTATTCATACCAAATACCTAACCACCTCGGCAGAACCTTGGAAGAGTGCTGACAAGGTCTTGGGTAGAACATCCCACTGACTGCTTTTTACTGTGGGAGGCCTTCTCACGTTTCCAAGGGTCTGGAAGTTCAAAACTGATGATGCTTGTTTGCAGATACAGGAATTTCTAGATGTGGAAGACACAGGAGCCAGGGGAGAGAGCATGGCATTTGGGCTGCTGGTTTCAAGGAGAAATGGGATAATTGGTCATGCAGAGAGAAGTCTTAGATCTGTACCAGCTAGTTTCAGATTCCCCTTTTCCTGTCTTGGTGGATGGAAAACCCAGGACATCCTGCCCAGAGAGGGTCTATGAAAGACAAAAAAGCAATGTGACCGACCTGAAAGACAAAAAAGCAATGTGACCGACCGGAAGCCGTTTGCCTGGGAAATGTCTTTGGGCTGCTGCTGAGAAGCCAGGAGGAAGAAAATAGTCATAAAAAGGTGAGGGTGCCCCAGGGTGTGTGGGAAGGCAGAGAAGGCAGATTTGAAGCACTGTGGGGGCTGTGCCCATGAGCTGCATTCCCACTGACTTCACATATCTGGAGGCTAAAACCTGGGCTCAGCCTTCATGTGGCCAATGAAAACTGACATTTCCCATATCCCAAGGTTAGCTTAACAGTAATTAAAGCATCACATTGCACACGATTCTTTCCATTATAATTTAAGTGGATTTTATGCTATTTTAAAAACCATTCTAGTTCCCACTGTGAATAATGAATACAAATAAAGTTGAATGTCAGACCTGGAATACAAATCAAATAAGAAAACCTATAAGTATCCCAAACATCTACCTCCGCCCCCCACCCCCCGCCACCCACCACCAGCCCCACATCTTGGGTACTCTGCTGCCCGCCTGATGTCCTCATAAACTGTGGCCCTGGTTTGCTTTTGCTGTCAGGCCACCACACTGGGCCACTTGTGCTCCATTAAGAGTGATAAGGTGCTTTCTACTCTGAGACATTTTTCCAGCTTCCATAGTATTTCAAGCAATTCATTCATCTTTCTAAGCAGCTAGATGAGACAGTGCCAAGAGGATTTCTGAGGAAATAGACACACCTACCCTGAAATCACAGGATCTTTCAGATATGATTGTTGTGTGTGTGTTTTTTTTTTTTTTCCACTGAAAGGATGGGGATTTTGCTCAATTCATTTGCTGCACCTTCAGTCAGTGTGCTTCAAAATGTCCCTGCCTCTCCGAGTCTCTAGGAGGGGCTATCTACAGCTACGATTTCCTCCAATTGAGCCTGTGATATTGTCGTGTCCTGACTGTAAGTAACACAACCCACGGTTGACATCTGCACATCTCGCCCATCTCATTGTTATTTCATGAAATAGGAAGAGAAATGGGAAACAGAGCCTTGCACGGTCTAGCTTGGAGGATAGCGCAAAGAAAGGTTGTGATCTCCTAACTCCGTTTATAAATGCAGGAGGTAGGGCGGATTTGGGTGTCTGCTGCCTTTCCCCACAGACCTGGAGGAGAAGGAAACCAGGGAGAGAAACCTCCAGCCCTGCCGTTTCGCTCATTATAATGCACAAAAGCCCGGAAACCAGGAGTTGTTTTTAGGTTGACTTTATTATTACTACCCTGAAAAGCATTAATATTGTCATACAGATGGTCACCTATGTTGGAAGCTTATGAAAGAACTCTAAATTGTGGAAAGATTATTCTAAATTTAGGAAAGCATCAACTCCCTAATGCTAAAGGTGGAGCCCTGCTGCTAAACATATTAGTGTTTCTTAATTCAAACACCTGTTCTGCCCGTACGATACATAAAAAAGCTCTTATTTATTGCTTGCATCTCCAGTTCAGATTTAATCTCACTATAAATTCATCTCATGTTAATTTATGTGCAAACAAAGACACACACATTTTAAATATCCGAAATGCTGGAAATAAACTTATTTTTAATTTTGTGCTTGTTTTCCATTTGTCAACCAGCAAATGAAAGGACTGAATAAATCATGCACTAATTGCCAGCGGTGCTAAATTTAGTGTGAGATCTGGAATCCTTTTGATCAAAACCGCTGAATATGAAATCATCCTCAGCTCTCTAGGCAACTTTATCTGCCTTTCTATTCTCCATCTGTCAGTCACCTGGGAATTTGTGAACTATTCCATATGTCAGGCTTGTCAATCACAATGGGATGTGGGAACTATCTGCCTACTGCATAGGAATTCTTGTTAAAAAATTAATCTGCATTTAACTGGAAGTTCTATATTTTGAATACCATATTGTTTGGTGTTTTGAAATTTTTTTTTCTCCCCGGATAAGGTTAATAGAAATAAATTCTATTTCAATAGTATAGATCAAAAGTCTTCATTTAAATAACATTTACAAGCATGGTACCGTTACACTTGTATCTCATGTTATATATAACCAGTGGAATGTACTCCAATGATATAGCCTTTAAAATAGAATGCCCCTTTTCTGGGAACTCTGATTCTGACAGCAACCTATCTTAAGTACCTACATTCTAAATATATATAAATTAAAAACTAGTAAACACATGGACACCTCATCATTTCTGAGATCTATGAATTTATTGAGATAGTTCTGAGAGAAAATGTTTTGCCAATGGTAAAATCTTTTTTCACCATTGGCAAAAGGTGAAAAAACCAACCTGCAAACCAACCAATCATTTCCCTCCACATTTAATTCCTTTCAGACTTTTCCAGTTGTTCGGAGAAGGGAAGCCTTAAAATAGCCTGTAGGTCCCCAAGAGCAAAGTTAGCTCCAGTTTCCTGGTTGTTCTTCTACGCTATGTAGCCCTAGTATATCCACTTTTTTTTTTTTAACCCTAAATAGGATCAGAAACATCTTGAAATCTTGTATTTAAAAAAAAATTCACTTCGATTAGCAATGCTCCAGAATTATTGTCTAATGAGATCTGAATACAGCTCCTAAAAACCAATGTTAGATATGTCAACACATTTGCCCAGGTTGCTATTCATGCAAAAATAGCATAAAAAGCAGAAACTAAAGTAATAGAGAGTAAATCAGAAGATTAAAAAAATAAAATTAAAAAAAATTCTTTGGCCCTAGCATTATTTATTTTCTCAGATATGGTTACTATTTTGTCTAATCAAGATTGAAACCTAACATAGGTAGTGTGATAAATACTTGCAAAAATTAAACATATGATTTTGTTAAGAATGTGTAATCTTATGCTAGAAATTCAAGTTAGAGCTTTTTTTTACAGGACATCACAGGTTAAAAGATAAAATAAATAATATTGATAAATACATGAAGGGCAGTGATTTAGTTTGATTTCCTTCCAAAATGAGCACACTTAGCATGGTAAACATAGAAAACATATTTGAGTAAAATAGCCATAAAAATATTCACTAAAATCATACATAAATTTAAAATTAAAAATATTTTTAAATAAAAAAAGAGAAACGTGAGAGTGTTATTGTCACCAATACTAGTCAGCATTATAGTGGATGTCCTGGCCAATGCAGTATGCTAAGAAAAAAGAAAAAACATGATATGAAAATTGCAATGAAAGAGACAAACTGTAGTTTGGACCATATGAGAGGCTAATCTACCAAAGTAAAAACCTTAAGAGGAACCACTAAAAATCTATTATGATAAAAGAGATTGGTAAGGAGTCCCCATAGAATTTGACATTAAAAATTCAATTTTTCTAGGAATAACTAAATAGAAAATTTACGTATAAAGATCTGACTTACTGGGGCAACACAAACTACAAAATATCTGTAGATTAACTTACTTAGAAATGCTCAAAAGATATCTAAAGCAGTCTACATGTTATTTGAAAGGATATTATAAATAAAGTAATTCAGAAACTTACCTCATTAGAAAACAGAAAGATGTAATATTAAAAAATCTTCATTCTCTAGATAATCAATAAATTCAGCCAATCCAAATAAAAATTCTAACAGAAATATTTTAATGCAACTGATAAGCAAGTTCTAACTTTCATCTGGATAGAAAATTCATGGAATTTGTTTAAAAAATTGGAGAATAACAAAGATACTGGACTTTTTTCAAAAGACTAAAAATATATTATAAAGCCAGGGTAATTAAATTAGTAGGGTATTGGTATGGAAAGAAATAGAAAATCAATGGAACATTATAGCCAATGTTAAAATTGATTCAAGTATGATAAAGTGGCACTCAAATTAATGGGGAAAATGAAAGACGATAATAAATGCTATTGGGAAATTTGGCTATCTTTTGTATAAAAACATTTACGTTAGACCATATAAAAATTAACTTTTAAGGAAAGCTATAAAGCATTAGAAGAAAGGTTGATCTGTGAAATGGAGGTCTTACCATACCTTACAGTTTTATTGAGGCTTGAGTAAATTGATACTTATAATGCATCCAAAATATAGTGAAAAATTCACTCTTCTTCTTACTATTATTTTTTATAGCATCTTGGTTTTATGTCTTGCTTAAGAATACCTACTTCCACACCAATAGGAGCAATTTTCTCTGATACTATTTACTAATACTTCCTCAACTTGGATAAGGGCACTAGGACTTGAAGGCAGCTAGTCTTATCTAGAACTTTTTTCATAGTCATTACCTATACTACTTCCCTAGGTTGACTACATAAATAGTAAAGAAGAAACTTTTGTATAGAAAAAGATATGATAATTAATGTCTAAAAAATAAATGACAGTCTTAAGGAAAAATATTTGCAAAGTATAAACAGTAAAATAATCAAAAATCTCAATATACACCAGGCACTTACTAATCTAAAAGAAAAAAAAAAAAGCCTTGAAAAATGGACAGCAAATATAAGCATACATTTTAGGGAGTCAATGTAAATATAATTTCAAATTTAATTGTAGCTAGGACACGTAAACTTAAATATTAACGAGATCCTGTTTTTCACCCGAGTCATAAAACCAATTAAAAATTAATCTTCTCGTATGCTGTTGGTAGTGTAGTCAAATAGATACTTTCATACATTTCTTTTTTGGAAATTTAATGTGATGAAGCATTTTTAAAGTGCAGATTCTACTACCAAAAAATTTAAGTGTACATATCTTTCAAATAACCAATACTAGGCATCTATGTAATATCAATAGCATATGTGTACAGCAATACACAGTATTTATCTTTAATGTTTTCTTTGGGAGAGGGAAAAAATCAGAAATATGCAACAACAGGGAAAGGTTTTATATCATTTAAGGTGCCAAAATATTATTTAATACTATCTATCATTTAAAAGAATGGAGGCAGAATTATATGAACTAAAGCACAAATTTCTCAAGGCACATTGGTGAATTTATATGCATTCAGCATGATCTAACACATGTGTAATTGGACTCAAAATGTATTAAAGTCTTATAAATAAGACCCGTAACTTTAAAACTCCTAGAAAAAAAAAAAAGCGGAGGTTAAGCACTGCACATTGGTCTTGGCAGTGATCTTTGTGTTTGATCCTAAAAGCTGAAACAAGCAAGTAGGACTACATCCAATTAAAAAGTTTCTTTCCAGAAAAGGAAAGCATCAACAAAATGAAAAGACAACTTATGGCAAAGGAAAAAAAGTCATAAACCACATATCTGATAAATGGTTACTATCCAAACTATTCCAGGAATTAATATAATTCAATAGCTAATAATAATAATAATATGAGGAAGTCAGAAGCAGAAGTAGAAGAAGTAGAAAAAGCAGAAGAAGCAGAAGCAGAAGCAGAAGCAGAAGCAGAAGAAGAAGAAGAAGAACCACCCAATTCAAAATGAGTGAATAATCTGAACAGACATTTTTCTAAAGAAGACATAGAAATGGCCAACAAGCACATGAAAAGATGCTCAATATTATCGACTGTCAAGGAAATGCAAATCACAATCATAATCAGACATCACTTCACACCTTTAGGATGGCTTTTATCAAATAAACAACGGATAACAAGTGTGGACCAAGATGTGTAGAAAAGAGAGTCGTAGAACACTTTTGGTTAACTCGTATAGCCAGTATGGGAAACAATATGCAATTTTCTCAAGACATTAAATCTAAAACTCCCATATGATCTGGCAATCTCATTTCTGGGTATATAACCAAAGGAAGCAAAGCTACTGTCTTGAAGCATTATTGACAATAGCCAAAGTATGGAAACAATCTCGGTGTTTGTGAATGGATGAATGGATGGATAAAATATGGTTTTATATAATGGAACATCATTCAGCCTTCAAAAAGAAGAAAATCCTGTCATTTGTGACAAGAATGAACTTGAAGGCATAATGCTAAGTAAAATAAGCCAGATAGAGAAAGACAAATACTACCCGGTATCATATACAAGTAGGATCCACAAAAGAAAAAAAATTAAAATCATAGAAACAGAGAGTAGAAAAGTGGTTGCCAGGAGCTGGAGGTGAGTGGAAAAGGGAGAAGTTGGAAAAGGGTGCAATGTTTCAGGTATAAGGTGAATAAGATCAGAGGATCTAATGTATATTGTGACTATAGGTGATAACACTGCATTGTGTAGTTGAAATTTGCTAAGAGATTAAGACTTAAATGTTCTTAGCAAAATAAATAGTAAATAAGTAAACAAACAAACACATAAATAAAGGGGGTTGTAAAAAGAAAAGATACTGAAAGCAAAAACAAAAATTTGAAAGTGAGAAAAATATATATAGCTGGAGATATATAAAATAATAAATAATTATAGCTGGAGATTTTGATACTCTTCACAGAAAGAGGTAGAAAAAATAATAAAGATGTAGAATATCTATACATTGTTGTCAATCAATTAGTATAAATAATCCTTATGGAATAATATATTTGACACTACATAATATGCACCATATTCAAGTATACTTGAAACATTAGTCAGGAAAGACTGTATGCTGGGACATATAATGAGACCCAATAAATAGAAAGGACTGAAGTTATACGTGTATGTTCACTAACCACAATATAATTGAATTATAAAGAAACAATAAAAAGTATGTGAAAAATACTCAAAATTAAAAATTAAAGAGTTGTAAATATCCTATGGATGAAAGAATAGATCAAAAGAGAAATTAGTAAAACACAATGTATTAAAATTTGAGTGTTTGAATGTTGCAACTGAAGTAGTGATTACAGAAGAACGTATACCATATTCAAAAACAATTTTAAAAGTCAACAATCTAAGACTCCATGTTTTAAGACTTTTTTAAAGACATTTAAAATGAAAAGAAAATTAAAGCTAAAGTTAATGGGAAGGAAATAGTGAAAGTATGATCAGAAATCCATGAAAATGAATAAGCATTGAGAAAAATCAATAAAATTTTTTGAAACAGTTAAAATTGATGAATCTGTAATTAGACTAAACAGATTAATTAAAGAAAGAGAGAAGAAACACAGCTAATATCAACAATGAACATTATTATAGATACTAAGGCTACAAGAACAGATGACTGAGCATTATAAATAAATAAATTTGAGGAAATGGATATTTCTTGAAAGACACAAACCCCAGATCTGTCAAAAGAAGGAAAAAATTCTAATGTATTAGTCATTCTCAACCACAGATAATTTCTTCTACCTTAGGACTATTGGCAATGTTTAGACATATTTTTGTTTGTCACAATATTGGGGGGATGACGGCTGTTATTATGTCTACTGGGGAGAGGCCAGGGATGCTACCAAACATTTTTCAATCTTATAATAAATGGGATGGCCTCCACAAAAAATATCTATCCCCAAATATTAATTGTTGCAAGATTGAGAAATCCTTTAATACACCCATATCACTTAACATTTTGAAATTGGTAATCAGAAACTTTTGACCAGGAAAATTCCAGTTCTAGTTAGCTTCACTGTTAGAGTCTATTGAACATTGGAGGAACATTAATGCCAATGTTACACAAACTCTTTAAAAAAATAGTAAAAGAGGAAACATTTCTCAATGTATTTTATGAAGCCAACTTTCCCTCATATTGATGCAAGACAAAGAAAATACAAGAAAACTACTGATGTATAAGCCTTATGAATACTGATGAAAAAATGTTCAACAAAATGCCAGCAAACATAATTTGGCAACATATTAAAAGAATTATATGGCAGGACCAAGTGGGATTTATTCCCAGAAAGCAAAGATAGTTTAACACATGAAAATCAATCAATGTAATACACCATGTTAACAAAATAAAGGGAAAATACCCACATGATTATTTTAATTGAAGCAGAAAAAAAATGTGTAAAATTTCAGCATCCCTTCATCATAAGAACACTCAGTAAGTAACAGAATAAAAATTCTCCATAATGATAAAGACCAAATATGAAAAACCCACAGCTACTATCATACTCAGTGGTGAAAAACTGAGCTTTTCTCCTAATATCAGGGACAGGACAAAGATGCCTACTTTTGTTACTTCTATTCAACATAGTATTGAAAGTTTTAGCAGGAGCAATTGGGGAGAAAAATAAGAAAAGAAATGAGTGGTATCCAGATTGGAAAGGAAGGTGTAAAATTATCTCTGTCTCAGATAATAGGATCCTATATGTGGAAAACCTTAAAAATTCCATAAACAGAAACGACTGTTAAAGCTATAAACGAATTTATCAAAGTTGTAGCACACAAAATCAACACACAAATATCAGTTGCCTTTCTATACAATAACAATGAACATGGGGTGCCTGGGTGGCACAGTCAGTTAAGCATCTGCCTTCCCATTGGTTCATGATCTCAGGGTTCTGGGATTGAGCCCCACTGGTTTCCCTGCTCAGTGAGAAGTTTGCTTTTCCCTCTCTCTCTCCCTTTGCTCCTCCTCTCCACTGTGTTCTCTCTTATTCCTCTCTCAAATAAGTAATAAGTAAATAAAATCTTTTAAAAATAGCAATGAATAATCTGAATAGGAAATTAAGAAAACAATTTCATTTTATAAAAAGAGAAAAATAAAATAACTAAGAATAAATTTTACCAAGGAGATAGAAGACTTAAACCCTGGAAACCATAAAACATTGCTAAATGAAATTAAAGAAGACAAATAAATGGAAAGACATCCCATGTTCATGGATAATGAGACTTAATAGTTTTTAGATGAAAGTACTATCCAAAATGATTTACAGATTCAATGTAATATTTATCAAAAACCACAGTTATGTTTTTACAGAAATGGAAAAAAACAATTCTAAAATTCTTATGGAATCTTAAGGGACCCAATAGCCAAAGCAATCTTGAAAAAGAAAAAACTTAGAATACTTCTAATTTTAAAATTTATTACAATGTTATGACAATCAATACAATGTTGTACTGGTAAAGGCCAGCCATATTGATAAGTAAAATAAAGAAAGAGAGCTCAGAAATAAACTTTCACATATATGATCAATTGTTATTTGGCAAAGGTGCTAAGCCCATTCAATAAGGAAAGAACAGTCTTTTCAATAAATGATACTGGGAGAACCAAATATTAAAATGCAGAAGAATGAAGTTGGATCCATACTTTAGACCATATACAAAATTTAACCAAAAAATGAATCAAACATTTAAATGTAAGACTTAAACATATAAAATGTTTAGAAGAAAACATAAGGGAAAACTTTACCATATTGGAGTTGTCAATGATTTCTTGGGTATAATACCAGAAGTACAGGCAACAAAAGATAAATAGAAAAATTGAACTTCACTAAAATTAAATATTTTTCAAATAAGTGAAAAAGACAGGGGCACCTGGGTGGCTCAGTGGGTTAAAGCCTCTGCCTTCAGCTCAGGTCATGATCTCAGGGTCCTGGGATGGAGCCCCGCATCGGGCTTTCTGCTCGGCAGGGAGACTGCTTCCCCCCCTCTCTCTGCCTGCCTCTCTGCCTACTTGTGATCTCTCTCTTTGTGTCAAAAAAATAAATAAAATCTTGAAAAAAAAGGTAACCCACAGAGGGGAAGAAATATTTGTAAATCGTTTATCTAATAAGGATTAGATTATATATATTTATATATATTTATTTATATAATATATATATTTATATATTATATATATTTATATATTGCCCACAATATATAAAGATCTCTCTCTCTCTCTCTCTCTCTACATATATAAAGATATATAAAGATCTTGTAAAACTCAAAACCGACAAAACAACCCAATTGAAAAATAAGCACAGGACTTGAGTAGATATGTCTTCAGAAAGGAGATATCCAAAATAGGCAAATTCATAGAGACAGAAGGTAGATTAGAGGATCCCAGGGTTGGATGAGATTGGAATAGAGAGTATTTTAATGAGTGCAGAGTTTCTATTTGGGATGAGGCAAAGATTCTGAGAATATTAGTGATGGTAAAATAAACATTGTGAACGTACTTCTGCCCCTGAATTCTGTATCTTAAAATAGCCAAAATGGCAAATGTTATGTAATATATATTTCACCAGGATAAATGAAGAGAAATAAACATATTCCTAGACGAATACAATTTGTAAGAATGTATTCCTAGCTGACTCGCTTTACCAGATATACTGAAGGAAGCTCTGCAGGTTTAAAGAAAGTGATATCATGTGTTAACTCAAATATATAAGAAAGAAGATTATCATAAATGGTAATATGTGAGTAAATATAAAGTTGTATATACTTTTTCTTTAAATGAACATATATTTATTAATTTATATAAAATAAATATATAGAATGTTATGTATATATGGGTTTATATATCCTTTTTTTAAAAGATTTTATTTATTTATTTGACAGAGAGAGAGAGAGATCACAAGCAGGCTCCCCGCTGAGTAGAGAACCTGATGCAGGGGCTCCATCCCAGGCCCCTGAGATCATGACCTGAGCTGAAGGCAGAGGCTTTAACCCACTGAGCCACCCAGGCGCCCCTATATATCCTTTTTCTTTAAAAATATAGATTGTATAAAGCGATAATTATAACATCATACTGTTGAGTCTCTAACAATTATGATGTAATCTATATTTATTATATAACAATAGCACAAAAGACAGATAAGGAAGACAAGGCTGTATTGCAGTAGAGTGGCTTTATTTTATCAGAATTGTTGGTATCAATCTGAAGTAGATTTTAGGAAGTTAAGAAATGTAATATAATTCTGAGAACAACCTCTAAGAAAGTAATTTTCAAAGTGGTTAATAAGTCAACAAAGGAATTAAAGATTATGGTAAAAACCCTCTCTAAAAATTAAAATATCTAACACAAAACAGGGCAATAAATGAGAAGCAGAAATACAAAAAGGATATGTGACAAATAGAAGATAAATAGTAAAAAGTTAAAAGTAAATCCAACCATACCTACCATTACCCTAAATGAAAGTAGAATTAACACTTTGATCAAAAGGCTGGTCATAAAGTAAAATCCAACTATATGCTGTATATAAAACACACCTGAGCTTAAAAAAATAGAACATTCTCAGGATGCCTGGGTGGCTCAGTCAGTTAAGCATCTGCCTTTGGCTCAGGTCATGATCTCTGGTCCTGGAATCAAGTCCCACATAGGGCTCCCTGCTCAGCAGGGAGCCTGCTTCTCCCTCTCCTTCTTCCTGCTGCTCCCCCTGCTTGTGCTCTAACTCTTTCTCCCACTCTCTGTCAAATAAATAAATAAAATCTTTAAAAATATATATAACATTCTCTAGGAAACCTTGCCTCATAAAACCATGGATTCTGAGTTTATAACTATCCCTGCAGCTAGGGACACTTTGCTAAGGTTATTCTGAATATAAGATGTTTTCTTCTTAGCAAATGTAATTATTTCAATTGGCAAGTATAGACCAGTTCACTTCCCTTCCTTTATTTCCTCAGGGGAGTCCCTGAGTAAAAGGAATGAATAGATCACAACCCAGCTGCTTTATTTAACTCTTTCCTTTCCATGTGACAATTTTTTCTTGGGTATACAGTTAAGAGTGTAATTGCCTGCAGAGAAAGTTAACTTTGACAGATGTTTTTATTCAATGAGAAACTTCCTTATTAATATTTTAAAACTTGTTCCAGGAGACTCCTGTTTTTCAGTGGGTTTATCTTTGTTTCTTGGTTTCCATTTTGGTCTTCTGATCTTTGATCATCCTTATCCGTATTAATTTTTTTGTGCATACTTTCTAGCTCTTTGAGCATAAATTTTGTTTCCATAATCTGAAGCCCTGCTGCTTTAATGTTATGATTTTACTATTTCCAATAATAATTCAAATTATGCCAAGAATAAATAATTTTGTGTGTTCTTATGATAGAGGTGTCTTATATCATTTAAAAGCTTTCCTTAAGAATTGCAAATGGTCATTTTCTTACATCAAGTGTGTTTTCAGAATGGGATTAATCTCTATGATTTTTTTTGTTTTGTTTTCTTCTACTCTTTAGTTTGTTGTATTTTTTCCTTCTTTTCAAATAAGCTTCTTGTTATAGAATAGCTTTAGATTTATAGAAAAGTTGCAAAAAAGAATACGGAATTCTCATATATCCCACACCAAGTTTCACTGAATATTAATATCTTGTATTAGTATGGCACATCTTTCATAATGAATTAGCTAATATTGATACAGTACTATTTTTTAAAGTTATATTTATTTAATTTTTAAGTAGAGAGAGAGCGGTGGTGGGACTGGGAGGAACCAAAGGAAGAGAGAGAGAGGATAGAGAGAATCTCAAGCAGGCTCCAACCCCAGCATGGAGCCAGACTAGGGGCTAGATCTCAGGACCCTGAGATCATGGCCTGAACTGAAATCGAGTCAGATGCTTATGCAACAGAGCCACCCAGGTGCCCCCAATAAAATTTTATTAATTGAAGTCCATACTTTATTTATATTTCCTTAGTTTTTAGAGAAAGTTCCTTTATGTTCGAGAATGTCATCCGGGTTATCACATTGTATTTAGTCATCACATGTTTTTTGGCACCTTTGGACTGTGACAGTTTCTCAGACTTTCCTTGTTTTTGCATAATGGGTATTTTATTAATTACAGTAAAATAGCATATAATTTACCATTTTCAGCCTTTTTCAGTGTATAGTGAAACTAAGGAGAATTCAACAAAATCAAATACATTCACGTAGTTGTGCAACCATCACAGTTCATTTCCAGAACTTTTCCATCATCACAAACTGAAATTGTGCATATCCAAAAATCCCATTCCCACCTCTGATCAGTCCTTGGAAATCACCATTCTTCTCTTTGTTTCTATAAATTTGCCTATTCTAGATATTTCATGTAAGAGTCATCAAGAATCATGGAATATTTGTCCTTTTATGTTTGGCTTATTTCAATTAGCAAAATATTTTCAGGGTTCCTCCATGTTGTAGCATGTATTGGGATTTCATTGCCTTTATTTTTATTTTTCTGAAGATTTATTTATTTATTAGAGAGTGGGGTGCAGAGGGAGAGAGAATCTGAAGCAGACTCCTAACTGAGTGTGAAGCCCAATGCAGGGCTCAATCTCATGACTCACGTGATCATGACCTGAGCTGAAATCAAGTCAGATGCTTAACCAACTGAGCTACCCAGGCACCCCTAGAATTTCATTGCCCTTATAAGTTGAATGATATCCCCTTGTCTGTCTATACCACAATTTTTTTATCCTATCATTTACTGGTAGACCTTCTAGCTATTGTGAATAATACACAAATAAGTATTTGTGTATAGATACCTGTTTGAATTCTGCTTTCAATTATTTGGGATATACACATAGAAATGGAATTTCTGGATAATATGGTAAGTCGATATTTAATTTTTCAAGAACAATCTTCCATAATTCTTGTACTATTTTACATTCCAATGTACAGGGATTCTAATTTCTCCACATCCTCATCCAATGTTTGCTATTTTCTAATGAGGGTAAAGTAATGTCTCATTATGGTTTTGATTTGCATTTCCCTAATGCTTAGTAATACTGAGCATCTTTTTATGTGCTTATTGGCCTTTTTTATACCTTCTCTATAGAAATGTCTACTCTAGTCCTTTGTCCATTTTTGAATTGAGTTGTCTGATTTGTTGTTGTTGAGTTCTTGGAGTTCTTCATATGTACTAGACAGCAATCCCTTTATTGATACTATATGAATTACAAATATTTTCTCCCATTATGTGTGTTGCCTTTTATTTTTTGTTGCCTCTGTTTTTGGTATCATAATTGAGAAATGACCTCCAAATCCAAAGTCATAAAGTTGTTCTCCTATGTTTTCTTCAAAGTGTTTTATAGTTTTAGCTCTTATATTTAGTTTTTTTTTCATTTTGAGTTAATTTTTGTATACAGTGTAAGGTATGAATAACACATCATTCTTTTACACATGGAGATTAAGTTTTCCAAGCATCATCTGTTGAAAAGACTGCCTTTCTACTCATTGAATAGTTTTGGCACCATGGTCAGAAATCATTTGACATGGGAATTTTACTTGGGGTATATTTCTGAGCTTTCCATTCTATTTCATTGTTCTATATGTCTTTCTTTATGGTGGCTACCACAGTGTTTGTTACTATTTTCAATATAGGCTTTTAAAAGATGTTTAGTATTTTTTCTTTTGTTTCTTATTTTTCCTTTCATGAATATGGTAATCCATTAAGAAATAGGCCATTTGAGATGCATATTTAATTGAAAAGCAGATTCCTTGCATTCCATGCCAGGAGTTATGTATTCTGCTCCTGGATTGTTCTACATCGAGATAAAGTTAAAGCTAGAAGACAGCCATGTTTGTCTCATATTTATGACTAAATGGCTTCTCTTAATGTTGGTTGTAATAATTCTATTGCCAGTGGTCTGCTTCAGGATTGGGTTGTCCCTGTCTAGACGTTATGCCAACATCACACAGCTTGTTCATACCCTTTTAAGGTGGACACTGATGGAAGAGAATCCATGCTTCAAATCTTTTCTATGACCAACGTTCAGTTTTTGAAAAGTGAAAAATTTTAGGTCTGCTCTTGGTAAAGTATTTTAACAAACCTCACTGGATGTGGAATGCCTCATGGATTCAAGAACATGCTCATTTGTTGCCATTAGTTTGGGGTCTTGTCAGGAATTTTTAACTTTCCAGAAACTTTCTTGTACAATGAAACATTGAATGGTGGAGCCCTCAGCTACTCATACTCCGTCGTCCTCCCAGAAGTCATGAGTTCCTATTAAGATCACAATTGATCATTGTTCTAGATTAACATATCGTAGTAATGAGATTAAAATAAAACACACACATGCCATTTTTCATTTCTAGTAACTCTTTTGCTTTCAGTCATGAGCACTGGGGAACATTTCAGAATGAGTCATATTTAAAAAAAAATATATACCTTTCTGGTTGTCTATTTGGTAACTATTTGATTAGAATGTTATTTACTTTTCTTTCTTTCTTTCTTTCTTTCTTTCTTTCTTTCTTTCTTTCTTTCTTTCTTTTAGATTTTATTTATTTATTTGACAGAGAGATCGCGAGTAGGCAGAGAGGCAGGCACAGAGAGAGCGGGAAGCAGACTCTGCACCGAGCAGAGAGCCTGATGTGGGACTCGATCTCAGGACCCTGAGATCATGACCTGAGCCGAAAGCAGAGGCTTAACCCACTGAGCCACCCAGGCTCCCCTATTTTTCTTTATTTAAAAAGTAAACCATTTTCTGAGGATAGCTACTCTCATATAAAGTTGAGTTAGTCCCTCTTCTGTCCTATCATAATATGCAGTAATCTATGAGGGTACTCACCATGCTGAAATATAGATCGTGAACGTCTTGACACATTTATCTTGATCTTATTCATTTTTGTGAACTAATAGAACATAACATGCAGCAAGCTAAAAATAAATGTACAGGAAACTCATTTACTTGTTTACGGAACAAAAACTAGTTCCATCTTTTCTGTATAACATCCATGGAGATAGGCACTGAAAACAGAATGGTAAGAATAAGATATATGACATCTGTACTCACTGAACTTATATTTTAAAGGAGTATATTTGTTTAAATGTAATCATCAAAGAAGCACAACATTTCAAGTTGTTATGTAGAAAAAGAACAAGATGTGTTAAGAGTAGATGATAGGAACTCATTTTGTCTGAATAAAGAATGATTGAATAAATTTAGTGAAATGTTATAATGTGATTATAAAGATTCATATCGATAACTGGAAATAACCATTTTTTAAAAACCCAACAAATGTCAATAGGCCAAGATGAGTTCAATTGCTTGGAGTGAGAAAGGAAGTTTCGTAAGTGCAATTAATTGGCAGAAGGTGTAAAATTAATGAAGGTCACTTGAGGAAGTTGGACAATCTTAAGAGTCTTACTCTTCTAAATTGGTCTCCCTTTGTATAGCGTGATTGTCCCAGTACTTCTTCGGTTGATTTGGCACAGACCTCAGAGGAGCAAGTGATGAAGCTCACCTTGCTAAGATGGTCTTGGTAATGAACATGCATTTATATAGTGAGCTCTTGCAGTAGCATTGTTTTTCCCAGCCAACAGAAACATGCTCCATTAGAGTAAGCACAGATTTGCCAGAAATACTATTGGTGTCCTTACAGACCCTCTTCCCAGATAAATCGTCATTAGCTCTAAGACCATATCTTGATCCTCTTTGTTTTTCTAATATCTATCAATTGTCCAATTCTAAATTTGTCCACTTAGAATTATTATTAGTCAACAAATTATAGTTGAGTAAATGAATATTCCCATTTCTAACATTTGCTAAATAAATAAGTTGATAGGTTATTATGTTAAACAGAATATTAAGTCAATAGTTCATTTGCTTTGTGTTCATTTTTGTATTGCTACATATAACCACATACAAGTAATTAAAGAATATAGATTTATATGCAAATGTTAAGTATACATATAACATGTGGAGTCATTTTAAGCATGTGTACATAGATAAATAAACACACACACTGACACATATAGTGCCATTTTAAAATTTCCATAAAACACATGCCATTTCTATATACATATAGACTAGGTATAATTTCTTGTTGATAAACAAACACACAGGTCAGTCATTCTCTGGAAAACCTTGCGTAATATTTGTATACTTAAAATTATTGATTATATTGGAGTTTCGTGTCCTTTTATGGACAATTGAATGTAAATGTCACATTATTTTTTTAATTTTTTAATGTCATCATAAATTAGTAGAAAATGTATGTATTTATGGATGCTACATATGTTATTTATATGACAAAATTCCAGATATGTTATATATAGTGTATTATATAACATAAAAAATCCAAAATCTACATATATTTTCATGCATACTTGTATTATAAAAACCTTTTTTTATTATAAAAAATCTTTTTATTTTAACATTAGGCCCTTATCGCTAGTGTTTGCTGCTAGAGTTGTGTATGACTTTACTCACTGGATCTTAGTGTTGTGGCATGAAAAGGGATAGCCTGTGAAAGCACATTGCTTCCACTCACTGTTATATTTCCTCTACCCTGTGCATATTCTGCATCTTTTTTTTCCTATTTTCACAATGTCTACTGTCAAATTCCAAGACTTATTTTCATATATTAAAAGGTGTGTAAAGGCACCTGGGTGGCTTAGTCATTAAGCGTCTGCCTTCAGCTCAGGTCACGATCTCAGGGTCCTGGGATTGAGCCCCACATCGGGCTCCCTGCTCAGCAGGGAGTCTGGTTCTCCCTCTCCCACTCCCCCTGCTTGTGTTCCCTCTCTCGCTGTGTCTCTCTCTGTCAAATAAATAAATAAAATTTTTAAGAAAATAAAGAAAATAAAAGGTATGTAAAATATGTAGATGATAATGAGATTTCATCATGAAAACAAAGAAACATTGCAATATTTTTACATAAAGGAGCATTTACCTATATACAGGATATATAACCTATACCGTTTGTTTTCAAAACTGCAATTTTTAAAAAATTCAGACCGGTCTCAATATTTGTTTATCCTAATGTTTCAAATTATGGCCAAGAGGATCTGGTGTATGATCCTCCAGAACTTAATATTTATAGCAAGACCATAGTTTAAGTGAAATTTATTAGGAGGGGAAATTGCATTAGGATACTTAATGTAGCTGATGCCATAGCCCTGTGTAGATAGTTCTGTACAATACACAACAGTCACAAAAATAGAATGCTCTAAATTAATGACACTTTATTATATCAAAAGATATTTTATCAGTGTCTGCTAGTGTTAGGCAATATAGATAATATGCTATGACATCATAGATGCGCATATGACATGCAATCTTTATTTCTAGTTAGGATTGTTTAGCCAGGGTTCTGCATAGTATCTGGGAAGTCATTGGAACCCTAGGCACTTAATCACTTAGGATGAGTTACATGTTATCAACACAGAAGGCACGAAGCTCTTGGAGTGAGTGGAAAGACTAGAAAACTAGAAAATTGATCTTTAAAGAGTTAGAATTGTTAAGCTTCCTATTTCTCACCCACGGTCTCTCTCTATCTGTTCTAAATTGTCAGTTTGAGGATCTTTCCCTCACCACTGGACGTCTTCCATGAGCAACTTGGCACTACTGCCTCAGAAAACAAGAGGGAATAAAGAGAATGCTCAAATAGATCCCACAGCAGAGAACAATAAAACTTTATTATGTTCTCAGAAAGTTCCTCCTCTTTTCTTTCAACTCGGTTGTATACAGTTAAAGTTCACATAAATGTTATAGGCCCCCAAATCTCTTTTAACCCACTTGGGTTGCTCAAAGGTTAAGTACCTTCTAGCTGAGTCATTTCTAAATAAGTCCTTGAACATAAATACACACGCATTTCTTTCGTGTACGTCAAACTACAAGTCTAGAATGGCATCTTTCTGCCCACAGTTGTATACATATCTTATTTTTAAAGATATGAATGCAAAGGAATTTGATGTCTCATTTTAAAAGACAGGCACAAGAGCCGACTTCAGCAGAACATTAACATTTGGAGACAATAAGAAATCTATGAACATTGCAGAAGGAGAAAAGCAAGTATTGCAAGGATAAGATGAGACACATTAAAAAAAAAGTTATTTTACCTTGGAAATGAAACTTTTAATTATGATGTCTGTGAGAAGAGTGACCTGAATATAACCAAAGGTGGTTGAGTGCTTCATGAAAGGCTGAGAGATTTGGGTCTGCAAGATAGATGACAATAGAAATAAGTTCAATCTTTCCCTTTTATCTCTGTTTCTATGATCTTAAAAATACTTCCTTCCTATATTAGCTTTTCAAGGGTACTTTGATCTGAATATTTTATTTAACCTTGTTTGCAGTTGAATTTTATTAAGCTGTTACTTAGCTATCAATGACCAAGGAATATCAGGAAACAAATTGAAGGCAATAGGAACACACCATCTTCTTATTTGCAGCCTTACAAGATTGCTAAAAAAAGCCCTTCCTCCCTCCATTCCTTCCTTCCTTCCATAATTTTTGATGACATACTATACGTCAGCCATACTCTAGTCTTGGAAGATATGAGTAATGAATAAATTCATAAAGTCCTTCCCCTCATAAAATTTGGAAGATGGCCATTAGGCAAACAGAAAAGCAAACACACACTGCATTTTGACAATTCTAAGATGTATCATTTTTTTTTATTTAAAAACTTTGATATCAACAAGCATCTTACATTCACTGCTGGCTAGGTGGCATTCGTGATATGTAACTTCATTATAGCTTTTCATATTTTGAACATTTCTATAGGATTATGTGAGCTATGTCCATTCTGCTGTCCATTTATCAGCTACGTAAAGAAGTTCTTCTGAGAGATTACATTATGGCATGACAATGAAATCAAAGTTGTTTTTATGCAGAAAGGCACAGATACAGAGCGCCAGAGCATACATTGTATATTACTTAAACAAATAGATATCACCGGAGGCTAACCTGAGTTCCTCATTGTCCTACAGAGCAATAATCGTGCTTTATAGGACTAAAATAAGGAAGATGTCAACATAGAAGAGAAGATGACAGTTTTTGTTTGGTTTTACTTCAACTGAGATGTGCACAAAGACATTGGGCTAATACAGACCAAGAAATCCAGGTGAAGGCAGTGTCAAGCCCAAAGTACAAGGCAAGGCCAAGGTCAAGGTCTGATTCAGCCATTTAGGACATGGGCCACTTTTGGATTCATTGTTAGGCAGACAGTAAAAGGAATAGATGACAAAGGTGCTATCCCCGGTGCCCTCGTCTTGCAGACCAAAAATGACAACACCAAAATCAAAGGGGCCAGATGATAATTCAGTATAATTTGTGGGACATCCCGGTGGTTAGGTGCACTTTCTAGTCTTCAGCCGGGAAGGTTTAGAGCCTGCTACTATATCTTGAGGGGGTAGAGCAGAGCGCAGAGAGGCAATGAAAATGGCTCCAGGATAGTCTCTTAGAAGACCTAGGAAGACCAAAGGAAGGTGGCTTTGGGGCAGCTCATTGCAAGCCTCCTTTCCTCTCTTGCTCGGGAGTGACCACAGGGGTTCTGCCTTACTCAGACAAAAGGTAAGGAGAGCCTCTGCATGCATGCTTCTGTGCGCATGGGCAAGTTCACCATGGGGCCATGGTGGGGGGAACTTTCTTACGTGGAAGAAATGTTGCCAAATTCCTTGGAATAGATTTTTAAAAAGTTTTTTAAAATAATGAGCCCGGAATGATAGATTTATGTATTTGGCTTTAGTCAAATAAAAAAAATTCCATCAAATCTACAATAGATAACAGCAGCTAAGAAGAATATCCAAAACAAAAAACAATAGTGGAGCATTATTTTTTAAAATGATAAATTACCAAAGCTCTTGAGCTATACAAGATGATAGTGTGTAGAAAAAAAAAATGGATATTTACAATCCCGTTTGTTAAGGTGCACTTTTAAATAACTTAATTTCTTCCATTGTACTTTTCTTTTCTTTTTTTTTTTTAGAAGGGCAATAGGTGATAAATAGCTACGCCTGCTTAAATAGGTCTAAAATTTTTCTTTTAGTATGATTAAAATAAAATTTTTACATAAAGAAGGAATTGTTTCACACTTTAATTGTCAGTGCATTTTCTTTTTTAGTGGTGCATAAAATAACCACGATTCTTATCATCATTGCAACTTATATTCAATTGAATAATTTATTTAAGGTGATAATAAATGCTATGGAGAAAAAAAATGAGCTAAGATGGATAGGGAACCAGGGCAAGTGCATTTCATAAAAGGAAGTTTTCAAGGAAGCATTTCATCAGAAGAAGCTTCTGTAATGAGGTGCTATTTGAACAGAGAGCTGAAGGAAGGAAAGGAGGGAGCCAGGTGGATATTTGAGAGAAGTTTCTAGGCGGAGATGACAATCCTTATGAAGACCCTGAGGAAGAAGCTGGCTTGAAGCACCTGGAGAAGAACAGAGAGGCCCCAGTGGTTCAAGGAGAGTGAGGAAGAAGGGGACTCATGGGGGCTGAGTCAGAGAGTGAGCAATGGACCAGCTCTGGAAGGATCTGGTGGTCGTGGTTAACACTTCTGCTGATGCTCTGAGTGAGGCAAGAGCCACTGGAGAGTTTTGAGGGCAAGAATAGCATTCTCTGACTTATGTCTCAAGAACATCACCCGGTACTATTTTTAAAATAGACATTAACGAGGAAAAGGAGGCAGCGAAAAGGCTTGTTAGTAGGTTTGAACGTAGGTGGTAGCAATAAGGGTGAATAGAAGTGGGTGGATACTGAATACCTTTGAGAAGCAAAGACAAATTGAAAAATGGCTATGAGCATTCAGAGGTCAAGGGAAGGGGTCTAGGAGCAAAATATTAATTTAGAAGTCATTTGTGTTTAGATGTCTTTATGAAAGTTGTCCTGTATCTTCTTTTTCTTGTTCGAGTTCTATCCCAGAAATCCATACCCCGCCCCCACGCAGAGCGGGGAGTCAACACGCTGGACAGGCAAGTGCCCACATAACCTGACAAAGATTCTGCTCTCTGGACTCTTCTGAGATCTCCTTCTCCCACCTCTAAGTTTACCAACTCTGTATCTCATCCTCTTCAGAGCCTAATTCTAATCCAGTCATTTGCATTCACAAACAAACCTACTTTGTTTTATAAAAGAAAATCCCATGGGGACTATAATTTTAAATAAGATTTAAAAAAAAAAAGGTCTGTTCCATTCCCATTGGCTACTCAATGACTCAAATGCCTGAGGAACCCCTCAGAAACTCCTTGCCAATGTCTGAAGGAGCAGCGTGATGTCATAGGCCTCAGCAGTGTCAGTAATGTGTTGTCTATAAAAATATGCAATAGTCATCAAACCTAAGATTTCTCATGAAGGAAAAGAATGACTGGGATGATGTAAGGGGAGTGAAATCAACATGATATTCCCATCCTTGCCAGCATTACCCATGATATAAAGGGGACTAGCAGAAATACTTTTTGTTAAAATGGTAGAACGTTTTCTTATAGATTATGTATGAAGGGCACCATGGTGAAAAGTGCAATTATGTCTTTGGTTTTCATTTGTTTGGAATGAGTGAGGACTTGTGTTTCTAGTTAAAACCAGCACTTGATTCAGCAATTCTTTCAATTCCCTGGAGAAGGGATGAAAATATAAAGTCATTTTCATCATATACTGTCCTGTGGTTATATCATCAGGTAACTTTGATACAAATGTTAGTTTGGGGGATTATGGAACAAAAGCAACATATTCAAATGAATTCCTATAATATTGAAAACAGATAGGGACTAATGTGGCAGGAATTTTACTCTTGCTATTCATTTGAAGTTCTGTTCTACCCTCATAAATCAAAAACTCACCCAAATGATATTTTTGGTATTGTGCAAATGTGGATATGAGCACTCCTGCTTTTATATAGTGCAGAATTTCTAAGAACCCATCATCACTGTTGGTACATTATTTCTTGTCAGAAATACTGTAGATGATTGGAAATCTTAACTAAAGTTTTTCTAGTGATCAATTATACCAAAGATGAAAAAGAAACATCACCAACCACAGCTCTTTCCCTGTTTAGGTTTACTGATTTTTAACAATAGAAACTAAAATGTCCTACTTTCTAGAGAATTTCAGGGCAAGATCATTGAGACAGGGACTTGGCTTTAATAGGATTATTAAGTCATAGAAACAAAAGGACTGGAAATGCTTAATTTCTTAAGCATGGTGATGGTTCATGGAGATTTATCATATTGTTCCCTGTATTTTTTTGGAAGCCAGAATATTTCATAATTAGAAAAGTATGTGCCAGTATTTGAGCCCCTCAAATAAAAGTGAGTATGTAAAGAAACAGTTTTTTACTTATGTACTATCCATAAATTTGTCCATATGGGGCATAGTTAACTCTGAACACATAATTTATTTTGCAATTTGTATTATTTTAAATTATGATTGGAAAAATTGAAGAAAACCAGCAATCCTACCAGAAAAATAAGGATGTTTGATTTGCCAGAGTTAGTGAGAACATGCTTATGTTGCTATTTCTCTGTAAGTAAATTGTATTACCTTACCTAAAATTAACTTGTAATAACAAAGTCTAATTTGGGAGAAATCCTGGAATGTGGGAGTGAAGACTTCTATAAATTCACACCTCCATGAAAGTGCTAAAAATGCTGGTAAAGAAAAAAAAAAGTCAAAATCAAACTTTTCCCATCTCTAGAAATTATCCAAAGGCTTGCAACACTCTGGAGAGCATCTATGAAAAGTTGCTGAAGCTTGTTAAGAATAGCAGGGTTAGTGGTTTGGCCTACTCCCATTCTCCTTGCTCAAGCTCTATAGCCTTGCAAACCCTCAGCCTCACAATTCCAACAGTTCTCAAAGCCAGCAGCCTTGCAGCCACTGGAATGGGCAGACCAGGGAAGTTCCTCAAAATGTGCCACTCCCAGAGCAGTGTTACTTGTTAGCTGGTCTTGAAGTTCCCTTCTGGAAAACCCTCACTTGCAAGACACTGCCATTATCTGATCAATTTAGAGCTTACTCTGCAGGAAAGCCCTATTTCCAGAGTGTTTTTCAAAAAAAAAATCAAATCAGGAAGGATTAATATTGCAACATCCTGATCTGTGATACCAACAAGAAACTCACTCAAGAAGAAATAGAAAATATCAATGGACTTGTAAGAAGTGTTTAAATTAGTTATTCAAAAACTTCCGGCAAAGAGGAGCCAGCACCCAGATGGCTTCATTGTCAATTATTTAAGAACAGTTAACACAAATGTTGTACAAAACTGTACCAAAAAAAAAAAACAAAAGTGGAGAGAACACCTTCCAATTCATTCTCTGAAGCCATTACCCTAATACCAAAATCAGACACAGACATTACAATGAAAAAAACCACCAATATTTCTCATCAACATAAACACAAAAATTCTAAATAAAATGCTAGCAACCTGAATCCATCAACATTAAAAAGAATTAAAGAAACACAGAAAAATAGGAAAAATTAATTGTTTGGACTGCATCAAAATTAAAACCTTTTTATTTGCAGAAGACCTTATTAAAAGAATGAAAATACAAGTTACAGATTTGGAGAAAATATTTATAAACCATATTTCTTATAGAAGATTCATATCTAGATATACATAGAGCACTCTAAAAATCCAATAGTTTAAAAAAAAATCAAACAAAAACAGAAACCAAAAAAAAATCAACAAATATTCTAAGTTGAAAATGGGCAAGAGACATGAACAGATATTTTACCAAAGAGTATATATGTATAGCAAATACACTAATGGAAAGATGTTCAACATTATTAACCAATAGAAAAAATTACCTTCAAACGACAGTAAGGTACCACTCCATACCTACCAAAGGCTAAAATTAAAAAAAGAAAAAAAAAGTGATAACACTGAATAGTAGAAAAGATGCTGAGAAACTGGAAGCTTCATATATTGCTTATGTAAATTTAACATGGTACAGTTTGGAAAAAAATTGGGGATTCCATTCTTGAGCATTTATTCAATTCCATACAAAAAACTGTATGTAAATGTTTATAGCAGATTTACTCATAATAGCTAAAAAACTGGAAACACCTAAATGTGCTTCAAAAGGCAAATGGGTAAACAAACTAGAAAATCCATACTGTGGATTAGAAAGAGGTTATTGTTATACACAACCATCTGATTAAATCTCTAGAGAGTTACATATTGAGTAAAAAAAAAAATCAACCCCAGAATATTATATACTATATACTATATGATTTCATTTATATGACAATCTTGAATGACAAAATTATAGAAATGGAGAACAGATGATTGGTTGATAATGGTCAGAGACCAGCTGGGATGAGGGAAAAGGTGATGAGTGTGTTTATAAAAAGGAAACATGAGGGATATTTGTTATGATGGAACTGTTCAGAATCTTGCCTGTATCAATATCCTGGTATTGACATTGTACTTTATATTTGGAAGATATTATCTTTGAAGGGGACTGAATATAGGGAATATGGATATCTCTATTATTTCTCACACCTGCATGTAAATCTACAGTTAAAAGTTATGCACCATGACTAAGTGGGATTTCTTTTAGGAATGCAACTTTTCATATTCATTCAATGTCATACACCATATGTGGTATACAGGCAGAATAATGCCTTCCCAGGATATTCATGACCTAATCTCTGTAAACTCTGAGTATGTTAATTTATGTGGCAAGAAGGAATTCAAGTTGTAGATGGAACTAAGTTTGTCCATCAGTTCACCTTGAAATGAAGAAACTATTTTAGTTTATCTGAGAGTTCCCAAAGTAATTACAAAATTCCATATATAAGTGAGAAATGGAGGCGGGAGTGCCAATGTCACCACGATATATCATGAGAAATATTTGACCATCCATTAGATGTCTTTGAGATGCAGGAAATACAGAAGGAATGCAGAAACCTGTAGTAGTTAGAAAAATCCAGGAAATTGATTCTTTTTTAGAGCCTTTGGGAGGAACCCAGTCATCTAGACATCTCAAGTTAAGCTCAATGACTTCAGACTTGGAACTCTCAGAATTTTAAGACATTAAATTTGAATTGTTTTAAGTCATTAAGTCATTTGTAGCAATTTGTTACAGCAGCAATAGAAAATCCATACACTGTTCAATAGCCAATGTTTTATTAGACAAGACAACAAAATTAAAGGAATAAAAAAATAACAGAAATTGATCAAAATTTTTAAAAAATTCACTTCAAAGACATCATAAAAAACTAAGAGATAAGTAATAACCAGGGATAAAATACTTGCAGATCATAGGTAGTCCTCTAGCACTCAAAGATTTATAACCACACATATAAGGAACACTTAAAACTCATTAATAAAAGGTTAAATAACCCAATGTAGGAATGGACAAAATAATTAAACAGAAGTTCCTCCAAAGAAGATATACAAAAACAATAAGCACATGAGACAATAATTAACATTAGATAAATGCAAATGAAACCATAAAGAGATACCATTTTATACCTGCTAGGATTACTATAATTAAAATGGCAGACTATTATTACTGTTGGTAAGGAAGTAGGGAAAGCGAAACCCATGCACATCAATGGTGAGAATGTAGAATGGCCCTGAAACAGTTCAGCAGTTCTTCAAAATATTAAATATGGAATTACCTGGTCGCTAACACCTGGAGGAACTTTGGACACATGACACCGAATGAAATAGGACACACAAAAAAGGCTGCGTAATTTATTATTACACTTATTTTAAAAGTCCAGGAATTGCCTAATGGTTGTGACACCAGTGAGGGAAAACAGGAAACCAGACAAAAATTTTAAAAGAATATTTGAAGACAAAAGTGTTTATAGGGTGTTCTGTAAGATTCTAACCTCTCCTAGGGAAACAGAGGCTGTGCGGGGCTATGCATGTGCCCAGAAAAGAACTTAGAGGCACCAATCACTTAACTTCACAGGCCAAGCCTATGTCCCTCCACAAAGAGAGTGAAGGCTAAAGCAGACTTTTAAATTGCCATAGACATGAATGATTGCCCCAGTATACACAAAACCTTTTGGCAAAGGGTGGGAAACTTGCGGGATCAAGCTATTTAAGGAAGTCTCTCACCAGTCATTATCTGATTACTAAGCTAACCAAACAGACTTCAGTAGCTGCGTACTACAGGGACTATGGCATAACAGAATTAGTCCAGAAAATTTACTGTACAAACAAACTGCTGCCAACAAAAATAGTAGAGAATGAGGGGAATAGGATTCCCAAAGCCCCATATTACCTAATATATTCAGTTTTTAACAAAAAAATTATGAGTCATGCAAAGAAACAGGAAAGAATGACCCCCAGCATACACAAAAAATGGTCAATATGTACTTCTTTTGAGACAACTCACATGTTGGAAATATTAGGAAAATACTTTAAATCAGTTATTATATATATGTAAAAAAATTAAAAGAAGTCATAACTAAAAAAAAATACAGGAAAGTATAACAGTGGTGACTTATTAAAATGAGAACATCCATAAGGAGATAGAAACAGTATTTTTTAAACATAATCAAATGGGAATTTTGGAGATGACAAGTACAATAACTTAAATTTAAAACTTCACTAGTGGGGAGTAATAACCAGATTTGGGCTGGCAAAGAAACTAATCAGCAAACTGGGAGATGGATCTATAATGATTCCTCTTTTAATCTCAGTTACTAAAAAAAAAAAAAAAAAAAGAATATAGGAAAACCAACAGCTTCAGAAATCTGTGGGTCACCAGCAAGTATAGCAACATACACATAATATTAGTCCCAGGAGAAAGAGAAGAAGGGGCAGAAAAAAAATATCTATCTATAATAAGTAAATAAATTGAATCAATATCAAGATCATCTTGCAAAGAAAAGTCCATTTCCAGATGGCTTCACTAGTGAATTTTAGTAAACATTTAAAGAATAATTAATATCAATACTCCAGCAATACTTTCAAAAAATGGAAGAAAAAGAAACTTCTAACTCTATGTGGTCAATGTCATCCCGATACCATCCATCATAAGAGAAGAAAACCAATATGCTTTGTGAATATAGACAAAAGATAGGAAACAAGATAAAAATATCCTTTTCTCCTCATCTATGTACCATATATTTTGCAGTTGTCCCTCAGAAGGCGAGATTAACCACCCTCACATGTTGAAACAGATAATGCCACACACACACTGTATTAATTCCATGTGGCTGCAATAACAAATTACCACAAATATAGTGGCTTAAAATAAAAGAAATGAGCAATCAGTTTCACTGGGTGAGAAATCAAGGTGTTGGCTGGGCTGGCTTCCTCCAGCAGCTTTAGCAGAGAATCTGTTTTCTGCCTCTTTTAGCTTCTGGTGGTTGATGGCATTACTTGGTTTGTGACCATATCATTCCAACCTCTCCCTCTGCCTTCACATTGCTTTCTTGTCTGTGTGCCTTTCTTCTTATTTTTTTTTCTGACTATATCAAATCTCTCTTTGCCTCACTCTACTAAGGATACTTGTGATACCATTTAGTGCCATTTAGTACCATTTATTGCCTACCTGAACAATCCAAGATAGTGTAGCCATTTTTAGATCCTTAACTTAATCACATATGCAAAGAGCCCTTTTTCTTTTTCTTTTTTTAAGATTTTATTTATTTATTTGACAGAGAGAGAAAGATCATAAGTAGGCAGAGAGGCAGGCAGAGGGAGAGGGGAAAGCAGGCTCCCTGCTAAGCAGAGAGCTCAATGCAGGGCTTGATCCCAGGACCCTGAGATCATGACCTGGGCCAAAGGCAGAGGCTTAACCCACTGAGCCACCCAGGCACCAGAGCCCTTTTTCTTAAATGTCACATTTACAGATTTCAGGACTTGGTAGCCTTGTCAGTCCATTATTCAGCCTACCACACACACCAAGAAGGTATGAAGAGATCTATTACATATTTAGGTTTTCTGAGGTGAGCAGGGTAGGCATCAAAGCCAGTCTGAAAGTGGCCTGGGTAAAGGTTGGGTAAAGATTTCTGCTTCCTACTGGGGTGAGGGTCCCTGCACAGGTCAAATTTTGCATGGCCTGATGAAGTTTTCCAAGAAAGAGAGATCCTGGGATTTCTTAGAAACTTGAAAAGATATGGAACAAAAGGTAAAGGAGAATGGTAGGATTTGAAAGCTCTTGACTCTCAAAATCAAAAATAGAGTCAGACTCTATTGTAACATAGCATTGAAGTTCTAGGCAGTGAAATTGGCAAGAAAAATAAAGAAGGAAGATAAGAGTAAAATTGTCTTTATTCAAAGATCATATTATCTTGTATATAGAAAAGAGTAAAATTGTCTTTATTCAAAGATCATATTATCTTGTATATAGAAAAGTAAAAAATCCAACATCAATGATGAAGTTAAAAAACTATGAGAACAAATAAACAAATAGGTCAGAGACATAGGAAACAAGATTAGTACACAACGATCAATTGTCATTCTGTATATAAGCAATGATCACTTCAAAAATAAAGTTAAAAATACAACTTCATTCACAATGGCATCAAAAATAAGGATATATTTAGTAATAAACTTAACAAAAATGCATAAGGCTTATAAACTGATAATTACAACACCTTAGAGAAACGTTCCATGTTCATGGAGCTGAAGACTCAGTTAATGTTAAGACAACAAATCTTTCCCAATTGATGTACAAATTTAATGTCATACCTATAAAAATCACAGCAGTTTTTTTGCGGGTTATTTTGTTTGTTTGTTTGTTTTAATCGACGAACAGATCCTAAAACTTAGAGGGAAATGTAAAACATCTAGAATAGTCAAAATGATTTTTAAAAATATAAATACAGGTGGAAGACTTTTACTTGATGATTTCGAAATTTACTATAGAGCTACACTTATTAAAACAATGTGTCACTGACATAGATATGCTTGAGAGATTACATAGATAAGAGATGATGATAAATGATAGATAGATGATAGATGATAGAGAGATATAGATAGATGATAGATAGATAGATAGATAGATAGATAGATAGATAGAGATAGATAGATATCTAGCATACATTTAAGTGTAACAATTTGAAAGCATGGGCCACATGAATAAAGAATAAACTAGATAGACCTCATCAGAATTAAAAATTTTGCACTTCAAAAGATACCACTAAGAAAATGAAAATACAGAACAAATATTGTGAAAATGTCTATGCTACCTAAAGCAATCTATACATTTAATGCAATCCCTATCAAAATACTATCAATTTATTTCAAAGAAATGGAACAAATAATCCTAAAATTTATATGGAACCAGAAAAGACCACATATAGCCAGAAGGATGTTGAAAAAGAGAACCAAAGTTGGCAGCAGCACAATTCCAGATTTCAAGCTCTATTACAAAGCTCTAATTGGGAGACAAGTTTATTGGGAGACAAATGCATGTCATGACCACTAATGTATGTCCATTGGGGATGGGGGTTCACAGAGTGGTTCCCAACACCCCTCTAGGGACTCATTCCTGGATGTAGAGGTTGCTGGGGACAGTGTGGTACTGGCACAAAAACAGACACATAGATCAATGGAACAGAATAGAGAGCCCAGAAATGGAACCTCAACTCTATGGTCAACTAATCTTCGACAAAGCAGGAAAGAATATTCAATGGAAAAAAAGACAATCTCTTCAACAAATGGTGTTGGGAAAACTGGGTAGCCACATGCAAAAGAATGAAACTGGACCATTTCCTTACAACGCACACAAAAATAGACTCAAAATGGATCAAAGACCTCAATGTGAGACAAAACTCCATCAAAATCCTGGAGGAGAACACAGGCAG
>CM052811.1:73747507-73895050 GCA_028533885.1 Nasua narica | reverse complement strand
AGTTCTGTTCACTTTTGTTCATTCTTTTTTTTCTACACCTCACACTGAATAACTCAATTGTTCTATCTTCAAGTTCACTGATTGTTTTGTAAATCTGCTGTTGAATCCCTCTAGTGAAGTTTGAACTTCAGTGATTACATTTTTCAGCTCCAGAATTTCTGTGTGGTTCTCTTTTTATCATTTCTATGTGTTTGCTGAGATCCTCCTTTCATTTATATATTATGTCCTGGAATTCCTTTAGTTCCTTGTCCATGCTTGCCCTTATCTGTTTGAGCCAATTTAAGACAGTTGCTTCAAAGTCTTTGTTTAGTAAGTCCAGTATCTGGGCTACCTCAGGGACAGTTTCTGTCAATTAATTATTTTGTTCCTTTGAATGAACCAAAATCCATTTTATTGTATGCTTTGTGATTTTTTTTTGTTGAAAATTGGTATTCGATTTTATAATGTTGTACTTCAGATATTCTGTATTTCCTAGAGCTTTCTGTTTTTTGTTTGTTTGTTTGTTGTTGTTTTGATAATTGAAGGCTGTTGTAGTCCATTTGTTTTGAGACTTTTACAAACTCTTTTTTTCAAAGATGGTTCTTTGGTGTGTGTACTCACTGTCTCTGTTCCTTTAACTTGTGTTCAGCAAATGTTTTGACAGAGATTTTCTTGAATGCCAGGAGCTGAAAGAGACAAACAAAAATACACCAAAAAAGAAAAAAAAAAAAGGATAACCACATCTTTCAGTCTTTACAAACTAGCTCTCTGTGGGTGTGTGCTTTTACCGATTAGCTAGGCTTGTGAACAAGAGAAGAGCTGAGGAGAAAGTTGAAGGTCTTCTTAGGACTTTTGAGCATGTGTCTTGCCTGGTATGCATGTGACTTTTTAAATTTTCCTGTATATGCAGTTTCCAATGCAGTTTTGGAATGTTCTAATTCTCCAAAGAGTCTCATCCCAGTTTTGTCTCTTGGTTTTAGATCATCTATTGTAGAGCTCCACTCAGAATTTCTTGCCTTCGGTGTCTGTGGATTTGTTGTCTTCATAGCTCTTAAGAGCAGTGCTGATTGCTTATCCTACCTATGTTCCTAGTATGGAATGAAGATGAACAGGTCAGTTATTGAAGAACGTCCCAGCCAAGTTAGGCTACACAATAATTTGCAAACCAAGTCTGCTCTGCTTCTTCTAGTTCAGGGAGAGTAACAAGTCACCAGGCTTGCATTGCTCAAAATCAAGCCTGCTCTGTGCTTGGAGGGGGTTAAGAAATAAAGACTAGGAACATTACAAAACTTCCTTAACATTTTGAAGATAGCTTTTTCTTGATTGAGCATTTGCTTGACTTCTGTAAACCTCCGATCATGTCCCAAAGCTCCTACAAAGTTGGTTCTCACAGTTTCTGGTTGTTTCTTACTGTTGTTGTCATTCTTGTTTATGTTTGAGGAAGAAGAGAATGAAATTTCTTTTTTTTTTTTTTTTTAAGATTTTTATTTATTTATTTGACAGAGAGCGAGAGATCATAAGTAGGCAGAGAGGCAGGCAGATGGAGAGAGGGAAGCAGGCTCCCTGCCGAGCAGAGAGCCCGATGTGGGGCTTGATCTCAGGAAGCTGAGATCATGACCTGAGCTGAAGGCAGAGGCTTAACCCACTGAGCCACCCAGGAGCCCGAGAATGAAATTTCTTGATCCGCCATTTTGCTGACACCATTCTTCCAAGAATTCCCATTTTGACACATCTAGAAACCTTCTATTTATTCCCTTGTCATATTCTGAGACCTCTAGGAGGGGGTCAGCATCGTTTTAATCAAGTTCATTTTATGGCCACATCTTTTTTATTTTCATTGTTGCTGGCTGTTTTCAGAGATTACATAATGTTTATAAGTTGCCACTCTTTAAATTTAAACATCTATGAAAAAAACATAAAAAACATAATAAGGTCATTAGTTTGTTTTTCTATGAGTATATATATGACAGACATTTCTTGGAACTGAAGATGTAAGTATACTTTCTTTATTAATTGAGTTCATCTATAATGATGAGGTTTTATGTGGTTCTTTTACAATTCTTATTTTTCCCCCTAAACCTGCTATTTTTCACTGTGATTTCCATTCCAGTTTTTATTTCTCTACCAAATTTAAACATAATTATCTTAAAAATTGTATTTATTTTTGTGAGAAAGAGAGAGTGCATATGTGTGAGTGGGGAGGGTGGAGGGACAGAGGGAGAAGCAGACTCCCTGCTGAGCAGGGGGCCTGAGGCAGGACTAGAGACTAGATCCCATGGACCCTGGGACCATGACCTGAAGGCAGATGCTTAACCAGCTGAGGGACGCAGGAGCCCAACATAATTATTTTAAGCTCATTTTTTAAATATTACATTAATTTTTGTATTTGAGGATAGCAATTCTACCTGTTGTATCTGCTGACACTTTCGATGCTGGTAAATTTCTTTATGTGGTTTGTATCTTTAAATTATGATCTAATCCTCAGGGTCATTTTTTCCATAGGTTACCTGGGTGCCCTGTGTTGTAAAATTATCTTATAGACTGTTTTATTTGTGCTTCTGCTATACCTCTTGGGATATACACTTGGAGATATCCATATAACAGCATCCCAAGTTAAAATGAATTCAAGGCCCAAGAACTGAGTGAAGCATAGATTTAGTGCTTCTACTGTTAATAGAAAAGTTTTCCACACTAGAACTTCAAAAAAGTGAAAGCTTATTTTCTTCTATTATGGGATGGTGGAGTGCATATTTTCTTTGCTTTTTTTATGAAGTGGGCAGAACTTTAGAATCCTAATTTTATGCAGAAGGTCTTATTTGAAACTCCCTATAGTTTTTTTTTTTTAACCTAAAGAAGGTCCAATTTTTTTTTGCTTGTTTTCTCTTCATTTCTCAAGTTTCAATTTCTATTCCAAACTGTTGAAGAGCATGTCCCATGGGAAGGTCTTTTCATTCCATTGATTAATTACATCTCACAAAAAGCACAAAATTTGTGTATGCTTCAGACATAGTTGAATAATGTCAAAATATAATGGTCTGTTAGTATTCACTTTGTGAGATTTCAGAAACTACCCAACATTGATGAATGAATATAATTCATTTTTTAAAAGTATCAGACAGATACACAGGCATTATGAAATTAATATATTTCATTCTGTCTGCCTATATCTTAGCTAAATACACAAATAATGATGATATTGAATATTGTGACTTTATGATTTACTTTATTGGCCATACATACCCATACACAGGGAGGTTTCATAAGGTTAAGAGCAAAAAGCTTCTACAGTGACATTCCTAAACTCTTTTATCCTTTATTCTCACTGAAAGTGGTAACATGCCTCCTCAAATTAAGGCCTCTTTTACATTTAGCGAAACTACTTGGAGATTTCATTATTTTTTTCTTCTACTTAATGTCCTGTGATAGGATCTAACTTCAAACTTTTATTTTAACCATATATTTCTATGTATGCAAATCTCTGTCTGTCTATACATAAATAGCATAAATGATAAATATTGAACATCAAATTTAAACCTAAATGTCCTTACACTAGGAGAGTAGGGGTTACTTTGTGGCTATTACTATTGTCATAAGGTACAGTTTAAAGAATGATGGAGGGATATAGAAGCAAAGAATCCAGCAAATGTTATCCCCATATGTGAGATTTCATTTCCTGAAACTCCCAAGTTCTATCAACCCTCTACTTTGCTTTTCCAATAGCTGACTATACCTTTGGATAACTTGATGTTAGGAAAGGGTATAATTATATCTGTATGATTCCCCCTTACCAAATTTAACTGAAATCTCTATTTTGTTGATATTTATCGTTTGCTAAGCCTCTAAGTGAATGTTGTAGAAAAAAAACTACAATTGCTGATTTTGCTGTAGGTAAGAAGAACAAAAAAGTCAGCTATCTTGCATTAAAGAAGTCAAAGTAGGTATTCGATAAATGTGTGTGTGTGTGTGTATCAAGATTCTTCTTTCTTATTTACATGCCCAGTGTAAATGAGTCTTGGGATAGTACAATTTAGTATAAGTTGATATTGCCAATGTTGAATTGTTTTTAATTAAAATTTGTATAGGATTTTGACTGAGGGAGACATTCTTTCCCTATTCTTTTGGGAGGGAGAGATTGGCCTGGGGGAAGGAAAGGACAGAAATACTTTGGTTTAATTCTGGGGGAATAGGGAACAGGAACATGGGTTTCACACAAACTTGACCTATACTAATTGCATTATTTCTGAGATTTTGTCACACCTGTCTATTAGTTACATTTCATCAGTTCTAATCACACTCAAACATGCACGCGAATGCACACATACACACGCGTGTGCACACATACACACGCACACGTGCACACATACTTAAAAGCATGAGGGCCTTTTCTGTACAGATGAGAACTGTGGTGCTCCACAAGGCACCGCTCTTAAAATAGACAATGACTTGGGACTCTAACTTTTAATTCCCCACCTTACTCTTATCCTTCGTCCCCCATGGAATTTGATGGAATTTAACTGTTTCACATAGAATCCCGGTCATGAATTTGAGTAGCCATGATTACAAACATCTTTTTAGATGTGCTAAGGTGGTGAGACTCTTGACCATTCTTTGTGAACATGCTTTGACATGACTGATATTCAGTCTTAAAGTTCACAGCATCTCTTACCACATTCCAGGCAGGAGTTCGCCATTTTGCACCAACGGCCAGGAAAAGTTTTCTTCCTCCCTTGGAGAATAAGTGTGATTTCACGCTAGGGGGCTTTTTCAGTACAGTCTATACTTTGGCAGATTGAGGCCAAAGGGAGGTGCTGTCCCGTGTGTGGGATCTAGATGTGTGGATAGCAAAATCGTTTTCCCTCCAAAGAATTCTTTATATAAACTGTAGCTTTGTAGATTGGGTTCTAGCTGGGAACAATAGCCAAAGTAAGATAATTCGGCCTTTCCAGCCAGTGTGGAAAGTTGAATCTGTCTTGTTCTTCACAATAGGCTGTACATGAAACCCACCTGGGATCTTGGGAAAGTCTGCTCAACACTCCCACTAGGCTCCGTTTTGTTTTCCTTCTCCCACTGCCAAACCTCTGTGCACTCCCAAGGACATTCAATCTTTCCAGTTTTCCCACCTGTAATGAAATATACAAGTGTAAGAGTCCCATGAAAAGAACCCCAGTACAATTGCTCCTCAACCATTAAGTTAAACCAGTTGAAAATCTGGTGAAAACAGTGTCATCAGATCTGGTCACTGAACCACAAATATGGAAGCAATTTTTTTTTCTCTCATAAATGCCATTCCATAGATATGCTCTTGGATGTTGTCAAATATAAATTATCAAAGGAAAACAAGGCAAATAGCATGAGCTTGACAGGGACTGTCCCGCGGGTTCATTTTATACCCACATATCAATAAGAGAGCCTTTTATAGCCACGTTTCCATGACTGGTCTCGGCCCACCCTTTCTCTGGCTGCACAGGACTTGCACATTCCTCCACCGATAAGGCCACACAATTACTGGAGTCTAATTCTGATCGCGTCGCTTTTCATATTTTTTAAGGAGAGCTGGAAAATCCGAAATACAACCTGTGAGGCCGAGTTTATGCTCCTACAGACTTGTAAACGTGTAAGGTTTCAAGAATGGTTTTATAAGAATCATTAACTTTTTAAAAGGCACCCGTTTCCTTCTGTCATTAATGATATGCGTAACAGTTTAATGTAATGCTACTTTTAATTATCACAACCCTTTCTTTTAAATATCAAATTTCCCTCTCTAAACTGTCCTGCCTTCTCTTTAGAGTCTCATCTGTCACTGTAAATGCCATCACTGTATTCCTCCTGTAGATGCAGTGACAGTTTCACTCTTATCCCAAGCTTTATCTCTTTTTCCATCCTTTATTGTACTACAAAGATCCCTTTTTCATAGTTTACAGCTGTATCCGCTTTCCACACGTGGCAAATGATTGCCTCGGTAAAGGTATTTTCTGTTTCAATCTTACATTTTCCCAAGGGAGAACAAAAGGGACAAGCTTTCTGGAGTTGGTTTCACTGAGAAAATTGTTTAGAATTGCCTCATTCCTCAGCAGATTAACGAATGCATACAATCCCAGCTTAAGTGCTATTGTACTGCACAATTTGTCCATTATACTTTGTCCTTTCCATTTAGAAAACCCCTCACCAATTAAAGTAATACAGCCTTCCAATACCTGCTCCCAATTAAATCTGAGCTGAATTACCTGCCCCATTGCAGCTGGTCACAGATTCCTACCACTTACCCACATTCATTAGGCCCGTTCATTATCAAGGGGATGGTGGCAGGAATTCAAGCCCCTGCCTTTCTTTTAGGGCTCACCGAAATTATCAGCTTCCCACCCAAGGCCCCAATAAGGACAGGATTAAGTATAAGGAGGAGGAATTCATACAGTAGCAAACTTCCATTGTTTCTCTTTTGCTCATGTCCTTTCTACCTCAACACATCAGAAAGATACAGTACAGGTACAAAAGAACACTCATCTTAATTAAAGGATCACTTTTCCCTCCTTTTCCAGCCCAAAGCGTACCCCCAGCTTTGTTCCTCTGTCTTTACTGCCCTCTGCCTTCAAGTCCTTTCTTCAAGACCACAGTGAGAACCGTAAAGAAAGGCTCTGAAAGTGACCAAGGAGCCCACTTACTGCGAGCTTTGTCATTTAAGAGCAGGCTTTGCTAGCTTCAGGCCGGACTCCATTTTTGAGAAGTGTTATTTTTCTACCCAAGGCTTAAAGGGACCCTGAGAAAGGAGGAGGCTGCAGATGGACGGAAGGGAGCGGGGAGCTGGCACTTAATTACTACCCTGGCATTGTTGTGCGGATGGGGGTCCCCCAGATACATTTAATGGCCTCCGGGCAATAAACAAAAATAGACAACCTATGCTCTTTACTTTCATTTTGGAGAAGGAAATACGGCAGTGACTTCCCTGGGAACTCGATTAGGTGTTTCAGGATTATTGGTCAGAAAAGGAAGAACAAGTTGAGGGGGAGGGGGGGGGGAATCACACCTTAATGAGAAGTATAAGGAAAAGCTCTTGAGAGAAAACACAAGCTAGCTGCCAGGGGTAGCCGCCAGGGTCCGTGCCTTTCAGGTCCTGAGACTACTGGAAACCTAGAAAGTGAGTCCTGAGCAAGACATTCATGTTCCCCTGGCTCGACAGAGTCCAAATGTGAGGGTTGACTCAGCTACTGGTGGCCCTCGGGGACAGGAGGGGTTCACGCCCTTGGTTCCCTTCATAGGAGGATCCAGAGCAAATTCCATCCATCTTTTCTGGAGAGACAGGCCCGTGATCCTGCACCAGAACGTCCCTATTAAGAGCATTTATTATTATTTTTTTATTTTTAAAAAAGATTATTTATTTAGTTATTTTTAATTACTTAAGTAATTTATTTATTTCTATTAGAGAGTGTGTTCACAGGCACACACACCACACATCCTCCACGCACCCCAATGAGGGGAAGGGGCAGAGGGAAAGGGAGGAGCAGACCACCGCCCCCACCCTACCCCTGCTGAGCAAGGAAGGCACTGGACTCAGGGCTGGATCTTTGGACCCTGAGATCATGCCCAGAGCTGAAGGCAAAGCAAATTCCACCCATCTTATCTAGAGAGACAGGCCCATGATCCCGCACCAGAACGTCCCTTTTTAAAAACATCTAAATAAGAGGTGGGATGTGTGTCCTCTCCCGCATTCCTAAATAATCCCTCATTCTTCAGTCAGCGACATTTGTGAAGGGCTTCAGTCCCCTCGTGCCTCTAATGAGCAGGCACTGGGGGGACAACCTGAACCTGGAGAGACTCTAAACATTCACAAAAGAGCAGATATCTGGTGGGTGGATAATCAGTGAAAATCCATCCTTAGCCATCTTGGGATCAACTTTACTATGAGGCTTTATTGTATACATACAAATCTTATCAATGAACAGCACCGTATGCATATCCACGGATTTTTTTTTTTTTGTAAGAGGGGAGGTTGTATATTAGTGTTTTCCTCTCAATTAACTTCTAGGCAATTTTCCCAGCTAAATGCATAACATCTTTGGCAAGATGCCAAACAAAACCTTAAGACCCAACACTAAATTCTGCACTTACACAGGCAGCTTAGATTTTCACGCGGTGAACTGGAAGCATGCCAGCAACTCCCACTATAAACCCAGCAGTGGGAAAGCTATATATTTTTTTATCAAGAAACTCTACTTTAGATTTCCAAGACCACTTGAAAATTGCACTATTTTAATGTGCCTTTTAGACAAAATAAAAGAAAGATTTAACCTGCTATTAAATTAACCCAATTAGCTATTTATTCCATGTAACCTTACACTTTGGATGATGTTAAATCAAATAAACTGGCAGTGAATGAATTTTTTTTGGTGAATTATGGAAATTACAAGATGCATTCTAGACAATAAGTTTTTCTTTTTCCTTACCCTTTTCACTCTGACAAGATTATCAGAATACTTTTTTTTAATTTCCTTTTTTTTTCTTTTTTTATATATGAAACGGAATTACCCAGGATACAATGGAGCTGAAGGGTCCAGGAGTAGTGGCTGGGAGAATTAACAAGTAAAGGAAAGCTAATCAAATAGAAATTTACACAACAGTCATTCCTTGGAAGGCTTGCCATCAATCCCTCAAACTTTGCTTTTTTGGTGTGCTTTTATTTGTACATTCCATTCAACACATGTGTTCTTCCAATAATGTAGTACTTTTCAAAGGCTAACTGCAGTCAGGCTGCTTTGGATCTCAGTCAAGTTTTGTTGACGTTAAATTTAGAACCAAACTCTACGAGTTTGAGTTCATGTCCAGTGGGATCTAAAAGTTGAGGTAAAAAACACTTTTGAGAACTTGTGTAGTGTCTGATAAACCTCTTTCAGCACTAAAAAGCTTTTGGAAAACAACATTTTGACGATTTAAGAGGCAGTGAACCAGAAACATATGGATTAAGTTTCCCCTGAAATACTCAGGGGTTTAAAAATTAAGGGGGAAATGCTTGGCCAAACAAATTTTGCTGAACCAAAAAAATGTGCAAGACGGTCCAAGATAGTGTGCCAAACCCGAAAGGACTGATGAACTCTCTTTCTTCAATATTAACCACTACTAGTATTATTATTATTATTTTTTAATTTTCATGTGACAAATCCAGAGTCTTAAACACATCTGGAATGGGTTCAGAGAATAGCAGGTCACATCAAAGTGATTTTGCAATTTCAAAAACAAATCATAAATCACCAGCAAACAACACTGTGAATTTGTCTACCTAAAGTTGAGAGCCAGGAGGGTTTGACCACGTCCTGGCACATAGTCGCACTCATGGCTGGGGAACCCAGCGGCTGTTAAGCTGGCCAGGCACTCACAAAGATGGCGGGGCTCTCATTGGAATGTTAGTGGAAGCAGAGGCACCACTTGTGCAATGGTCTATGGCACGAGTTTTGACCAGACAGACAGACAGGCACACAGAAGACAGATGGTAGATACCAGTGGGGAGTTTAATATAAAAATATGCAGAAAGATGATTTCCGAGGTCAGCTCACTAAACTTGGCCACTTCAAGGCTTTGAAATCTGCCAGACACGCTATTAGAAAACTCCGAACCCAACAGAAGCCTTAACGTTTATTTATTTTTTTTTTGGTTGTCAACAAATTCCAAAAATTGACACAGCAGCGACTCCTGCCTATTTGACCCTTAAGTAGCCTTTAGCAGCAACACAGGTCTCCCATTGCACAAAGCAGCGACAAAATAGCATGGCAAACATCACGGTGAAATAGAGTGTCCTAAGCATCTTTCCCACTGTCTTTTTCTATATTTGTCATCTGTTTCCTCAAACCATGGTTGGAAGGAGGCAGATTCAGTGCCATGTTTGGCAGATCCAATCCTGGAAAAAACAGAATAAGCATATACCATGAAAGTAAGGATGCTGGAGGGCAAGCCTAAATAGAAAAAAAAAGGCAGAAAGGATGGAAAGAAGGACAGAAGGAAGGAAGAAAGGAAAGAAGGAAGAGAAGAGGAAAGAAAGAAGGACCAAAAAAAAAAAAAAGGAAGAGGAGAAAGCGAGGCAGGCACTCAGTATATATATATTAGTAAGGAAAAGGAGGCTATAGTCAATTTGCTGTCCATTTCATCACATGATACTCTGCCATTGATTTATTTCAGTGTTTAAGTACTATTTTTCGAGCAAGTCAATTACAATTGCACATGATATAATAGTGGCAGAGGTGACGGTAATGCTGGCAATAAGATAGATCAGCATTTAGAAACTTTAAAACTCTAAGATAGAAGTGACAGTTTGATATGGAAAAAAAAGAAAAAAAGAAAAGAAAAAAAAAAACCTCCCTTTAAATATTTCGGAAGAGCCATAAGAGTCATTTGACATTTAAAAATACATTTAAAGATACAGCAGCAGTTAACTAGTTTGACTATGGAGAACTGATATTTAAGAAAAAAATGTATTCATGCTGCCGAAACATCACAAAATCCCTGCAAAACTCTGAATGTATTTATAAAATTAACCGTACTCTTTGTAGTCTATTTTACATGAGACCTTTGTGTCCACAGACTACAGTGACTGCAACAAAAGATATTACACTACTGATAGAAGAGTAAATTAATTTCTGTTTGAAATTCGTGGAAAAGTGGAAGAAGGGTGATTTTGTTAGTGGAGGAATTTCTTAAATATGTATTAATGAGTCAATTGGCAATTGAGAAATAGCTTAACATATCTTTCTTTCTGTCTTTTAACTAGAAGAAAAAAAAGTTTTTTTTTTCTTCCATAAGGGCAGTCTAGAAGATTGGGCATGATTCATATTGCATCTTATTACCCCCCTGAATTTGTATCTATTTATATATAAATTAGCATAATTTGACTTAAACTTCTATTACTTTGTAAAAGAGTTATTTCACATATTTCTCACCACAAGCAGCACTAGGCTCTGAGAAAGAATTTTCTTCTGGGAAGGCATAGTCTAGCTTGTGTTTATACATAACTTCACTCCAACCTGTATAATCCAAAATCGCAGGGAACCGAGCTAGAAATGTAACAGTATTCGCTCAAGTGTCACTATAAGGATGCTTTAAAATATCATTTATTAAAAAAAAAAAACACATTGGATTTTAAGCACAGGCGCTTTGATTTAAAAGGCATTTTTAGAGACCTGTGTCAAACTTCTTTGGAAACCTGCTTGCCCTCTGACAGAGGGGGCCATCCTCAGTAACTGAATTTCCACCTCGCACAGTAAAGTTACGGGTGACAGAAGACTGTAGCGTGAAGGTCTTTGTCCAGACTGTGAATTGTTAGAAATCAGGAATTATCTTCATTAGGAATGAAAGGAGGTACAAGAGTGAAATACACACATGTATTCATACATGCGCACATACACACATGCGAACATACCTAGGTACGTAAAACCTGGAAGCTTTTCAAGTCTGGGAATTAGCGTCAGAATCCCAGGTGGGGAGGCAATGTCAGAAAGCCAAAATCAGAATGTCTGATAAGGGTAAATGAAGGATGACATATAGTTCCCAAATCCAGCCACAATCAGAAACTAGAGAGGAGGCATTACCCGAACTTGAATCAGAATCCAAAGTCGGGGTCAACAGGCACATGAAGGGGTAAGCCTTGGAGTCCACACAGGTCAGGACGTGGGGACAGCCGACGGCCACTGATCAGCCCAGGGCTCCTCGGGCTTTGCAGGGAGAGAGAGTGAAAGAGAAGGCGAGGCTGGAGATAAAAGGCAGCCCGGAAACCAGGGCTGAGGGTGGGGTCAGCAGGTTACTGTGCCCTCATCAGTCAAGGTCCACACCTGGCAGCCAGGCCCCGAACCCCCGGCAGGCTTCCACTCAAGGGGAAAACCTTCTACAGCGAACCGGGTGGCAAATAATACAGATCAAGAGATAAGAGAGCTCTTTCCACAGCTATTTGTTTATTCAGAAGCCAGTCATTAGAAAAAGGCTACTAACTACGAGGAAAATGCGACTTGCTCCTGCGGGGCCCCTTTATTTTGGTACGGTGGTTACTTTGGTAAAATGAAGACTTCCCAGAACTGGGGAGGAAGGAGATTGTAAAATGCGCATTATTTCAAGACCTAGTTCTCCCGTCTTTGTACTGATCTTCCTGCTCTTTTAATGATTCGCGTCTCAGTGTCCAAACATAATCTTGTCTTTTTCAGCAGAGTTCAAAGCAGAGGAGATGTTATCACATCAGTTTTCATAATTTCCATATGATCCACCATCTGGCTCTCCTCTGCAAGGCGAACCTCCTCGCGGTACTTGCTGCACACTCTTGCCACACCTGTGGCTCCTTCCCCGCCTCCTCGGAATCTGAAGGTGTTCTTCTCCCAACCCCAAGGACTCTTCTCTCTCCTTACTCACACCCTGTAGGGTTAGAGACCAAACCACGTGTTTAATCTGCGCTAGGGCCTGATAGGACAGCCAGGTGACCTTGAGAGTCCGCCTGTTGGTGATGGCACCGACCTTTGTCAACCAAAGCTCATTGCCCCCGCCTTTGGGAAACCTACTCCACTTCCCCATTTTGATTTCACCACCCCTTTCTAAGGGCACCTGGTTGGGGAGGGGGGGATAGGATCTATATATTTATATTCAACACTATTTCACCAGAGTCTGTATTTGAGTTAGTTATCTGCATGTCTCACCTCTAGGGGATAAGTTCCACCCATCCTGGCACCAGAGTTTTGTGTCCTGTAATTATTCAGTTGCAGTATCTCTTTATTAAATGAATGGTTGATGGATAGATGGACGGGTGGTCAGACAGGTGGATGGATGGATGACTGTGGATACATAAAATTGAATATTATGCCTTTTTTGTTCCTCACACTCCTGCATTGCCCATCATTGCCCATCACTGTTCAGTACAATAACTCTGCGTTGTTTTTCTGCCTTAACTGGGAATTAATGACTTTTTAATTTTAGCAGTACTTCCTTATCGCACAACAAATAGGATCATTCCTCATATATTTTGTTATAGAACTACTCACTTTAAACCAGACTGGCTATGTAATAGTTTTTGCTTGCACCCTGAACTTTTACAGGGAGTAGTGGTGTATATTTGTTAATCTTACAATACTGTATTAACTTAATAATTAACAACAGTGCAACTGTCGAAGGAGGGCCCGGATTGTGGATTGATGTATTTTTCTAAGTTTAAGAAAAATACATATGTATAAAAAGCATTTATGCAGAAAGATATAACGATTGATATTTGTAATTAAATGTGTCTCCAGTTTGCTTTGATTATACAAAATTATTGAACCTGAATTATCAATTTATATATCTTTAACTTTCTTTTAGAGATATTTCAAAATGAATTTGTGACTATCTTTGTATATTTAAAATTCACATATAGTTGATATTCATATTTTAGTAGATTCTATGTGGAAAATGGAAGTTTGCTCTATCATGTTTTGACAATTTAAAAAAATTCATTTCTGCATCCAAAAAATCCTTGATACAGTAGACTGATTCTGGCACAGGTATCATAATTCAGAAATGTGTAAAAAAATGCTGAGAGAAAGGCATATCTAATATCACCGTCCTAACACATTTGATATAGATATAGTATCGCCGAGCTCATTATAGCAGACCCTATACTATAATTATATTACACACATTTTAAATTATCATTATAATTTAAGTCTGCAATTTTGTTTGGGGCTTAGATTTTCCATATTTGTTCTCACATGTGAATCATTTAAATTGTTGAAGTAGAATCTGTTTAGCTATTTTGAATTATATGAATGAAAGAAAAAAATACTTTCCCTTCAAAGCAAATTAAGATATTTGGGGATTCGAGTGAGCCTGTCTGAATTTATAAGCTTGAAAATTTTGGAGTCAATATGAATTTAAAAATATTTCCTAATTTCCCTCAAACACAATTTAAAATTAAAAATGAATTAAGTCTTTGATACAAGTCAGACAAAATGATCAGTTTATGTAGTCATTTTAATTTTGCTATACCAAGAATATTGAAGCTAAAATAGACATCATAAATTATTAAATAATTTTAGATTTTTTTTTCAGTAACGGTACCATTTCAGTGTGTACAAGTACATGATTTTTAAGAATCTTTAATATTTGGGCATGACATTCAGAGGTACGAATTAAATAATTCTATTATTGTTCCCTTTATGGTTGATGTATAAATATATAAAAATGCAAAAGTCAAAATTTGCTAATCATTAATTTTCTCTGAACAAATTCAGTGTTACTGGTAGCTGGAAATTTAATTGCAGACCTGGATACCATCAGTCCTTTAGACCCTGCATTCACGTATTTATACTTTGTGAAGAAACTTGGCAAATATTCTGAACAAACAGAAAAGATTGAGGCTGAGGTTTTCAGGAATGGAGACTTCTATCATCTTTTCTAAAAATGACTTAAAGTATAAGCCTTCAGATACCCCCCAAAAATCGCTTAGTCCATGCCACACTCACCTTCCTTCGCGTTTTTAATTTCATAAGGCCATAATTCTCGTATTGGTTTTTTTCCCTTAAACGTTCACCTTTGGAAGTCAGCAGAGAGATATAATGATCAGCCTGGATTTTTTACTCTTAATGATGTAAGTATATCAAGTTGTAATAAAAGTCAACGTATTAAAATTTGCTCTCCTGACTTTTATGCAACAACAAAGGGCCATTTGTTTATGAGGCCCCGAGGACTCACAGAAGCAGCAGGACCTCTGAGCTTCTGTAGGTCTCCAGAACTCCCCGTCTCACCTAAACCAAGCCGTGATGGCTGAAAACAGCTCCCCACACACGGACCAGAGCCTCTAGAGGAGCTGGGGGGGAGGGAAATGGGAGGAAAAAGGAGACCAGATAGGATTATAGGGAGGGGATACTAACTGTTGGCGTCCTGTACCCTCTCTTTAATCTTTTCTTCCGTATTATTAAAGAAACTTCATTAAATGCCTCGTAGACAATAGGACACATTTCTTTTTCCTGAACACTCCAAATAGCAAGAAGCCCACAGAATATTTGTCACTGGTAATGAAAAAGGACGGTATGTGCTCTCAAGAAAGCTCTAACATTAATGCCCATTCAAAATCCTCTAACCCAAACATAAGTAGATTTACCATGTACCGTGGGCCAGCATTATTTGGAAAGATTTTATATGTTGCGTGTCATAACAGAAGTTCCAATGCAACCGGTAAAGCAGTTAATTCAGATTTAAAACTGGAATTCCTCGGGACGCTTGGGTGGCTCAGTTGGTTAAGCGGTTGCCTTCGGCTCAAGTCATAATCTCAGGTCTTGGAATCAAGTCCCACATCAGGCTTCTTGCTCGGCAGGGAGGCTGCTTCTTCCTCTGCCTCAGCCTGCTTGTGTTCTCTCTCTCTTTAGCAGATAAATAAATAAAATCTTCAAAAAAATAAAACTGGAATTCCCAGCTTCCCTAACAGTACAGATTACTGCGTGACAACTTTGCGTGGAAATTGTATTGCTGTTTAAAATTTTAACTCACTCACTTTTATTTTGAAATGTATTTTAGTACCATTAAGGGTAAGTACAGTTGCCATTTTGTTTTTTTTTTCCCTCAGTGTTGCATTTCAACTAAATTACCTTCTAGCTCCTCTGGAGACTTTGCAATTTACATAAATTCCACTGTGCAATCTTTTATAAAATAAAGAATATTTGAGGTGATTGTTAATTCCTATTTTGCTGTGAAATTTTTATTACCATTTAGCAAGCCTCCAAATACATTCCCTAATTTTCAAGTTTGATATAGGATGTCAACTGTTTTTTTTTTAATGGTCTTGAGATTACAGTATTTGTGGGCCATTGTCACCCATATTCTAATTGCTCTTGGAGCATTAAAATGTGAAGCAGAAATTTTAATTTTTTAATTTCTTAATTGTAATTTTGTAATCCCTTCACACTTTCTTATGAAGTGAGTGAGTGAGTGAGTGAGACAGGGGATGGCAATGCTTTTATTTTTTATTTTATTTTATTGTTTTCAGATTTTATTTATTTTTCAGAGAGACAGAGAAAGAGAGAGCACAAGCAGGGGGGGTGGGCAGCATGTAGAGGGAGAGGGAGAAGCAGACTCCCCACTGAGCAGGGAGCCCAACGTGGGGCTCGATCCCAGGACTCTGGGATCATGACCTGAGCGAAGGCAGACGCTTAACCAACTGAGACACCCAGGCGTCCCTGGCAATACTTTTAATTTGGTTAATTGTTTTGGTACATTTTCCAGATACTTCAGGCATTAGTCAGTGTGTCTACGTGTAGAATGTAATAGTTGTCACTTAGGTTTTGTCAAAGAAAACTTTTTGCCTGTGTAATAGCTACATTACGAGAAAACATTACTTGCAGTCAACAAGGAAGAATAATCAGCAAGTTTAATAATGTGGGGTATCATTTCTAGATTAAAGTCATTTGTGATTACAAACCCCTGCAATTTGTTTGTGTTTTTTTTTTTTTTTTTTTTCTGTGCTTGGTAAGGCTGAGTAATCTAAAGCAGATTTGGCCTGTGAAAACGAGAAACCAAATTTTTAATTTTCCTTAATTTTAAACACTCTCTATTTATATTTAAATACAACCAGACCACGTGCACTTGGGAAGAAAACAAAACAAAACAAAACAAAACAAAAACCTGATTCTGTCTGTGGCTGTGCAATTGGGGGAAATTATAGTCCCTGAGCCCAGTGCTTATATCTGTGAAATGGGATAATAATACCTCCCCCCTACAGTTGTCCTACGGATTAAGGAAGATGTCAAGGCTTCAAATATTATGTGGCACAGGCTAGGCACTCGACTACTAACTCCTGTTAGCTCTTAATATCACTCAGTTTCGTATTTGCTCTTCACATTGGTCAACACAGCTTAGCTCTGATTTTCTTGGGTTGGCATCTAAAATAAATGAATATAATTGTGACTAAACCAACAGATAGATTTGGATTCAACCTTATTTATAGTGTAAGTGTGCAATTCTGGAACTTTGTCTCATAAACCGATCCACATAGACAGACCATCAGCCTTTTCTTGGGTGGCCATAGCCACCTAAAATTGTTGATTTTAGGAGATTTGTGAAGTCTGCTTTCAAAAGACTATTTTGTGTGAATTTGACTAATTCTGGAGTTCTGAGTGTAAAAACAGAACCATGAAATATTTAAAATATCAGTTTGTATTTATTGCAGAGAATACACCGCTTTTATGTTAATTGTGTACCTGGCGGTCTTTAGGAAATTAAAATTAAGATAACTTTAGTGTTTAAAGAAATTTATAGCTTTATACTGTTGGACACCAATACTAATATTAACACATTTATAACTCTCACGAGACTTTTCCTTCTCCAGGGAATAAAGATAGCTTATCTAATGAGCATCTTCCATAGTCAAAATTAAAACTTTTTTTTTTAAGATTTTATTTTTTTAAGGTGATCTCTATATCCAACATGGGGCTCGAACTCACAACCTCGAGATCAAGAGTCCCATGCTCTTCCAACTGAGCCAGCCAGGAGCCCCAAGATTTGTCTGTTTTTTTAAAAATTAATTATTAAATTAAATTTTATTTTATTTGACAGAGAGAGAGATCACAAGTAGGCAGAGAGGCAGGCAGAGAGAGAGAGAGGGGGAAGCAGGCTCCCCGCTGAGCAGAGAGCCTGATGCGGGGCTCGATCCCAGGACCCTGAGACTGTGACTTGAGCCGAAGGCAGAGGCTTTAAACCACTGAGCCACCCAGGCGCCCCATGGATTTGGGTTTTAGTGGATAAAGCTGGACAGAAGTTAACCTCTAAAACTAAGCAAGCCTGGAGGGAGAAGGGATGTTAATAGAACCACGTAAGTCTCTTTCTTTCTCCTATTGTCTTTTTTCATTGTAATAATGTTAAATTATTTCAAAGCAGCATATGTGAACTAATAAATTACCTAAAATTAATGCCTCATGGTAAGTTCGATTCTGAGTGACACGAGCCTATTTTGAAGTGGGAGAGCCAGAATCTCTGCGGTGGACACAAGACAGAATGGGCTCAGCCTACTCAGTGTTTAGTCAGCCCGATCAATTACAAAATGCTTCCAGAAGTATGTTGAAAGTGGGAATTCATCCCTTTCCAAAATGTTTTTCATGCTGAATTTAGGTTGTTTGAAAATGACTATCAAAAGCAATGTCAAGGAAGGCAAATATCAGATAGCATCATCAACAAATATTTGCTGAGTACTGAATATCTATAATGTCGAGTGTAGGAGGTTATAAAAGCAGATGGAGGATGTGATTCTTTTCCCTTGAAGCTGGTGTTCTTAAATCTGATAAATGAAAGCCTGGGCATCACATTCGGGAAACCCTGAAATTACTATGCAAACCTGGGTGTGTGAGTGCCTATGCACTTTTATGTGAGTGTGGAGCGAGGGCAGGGTAAATTACGATAGTATCACCCTTTTTGTTGCTGTTGTTAGATCCTTAAAGTATCCCATGACTGTAAAAATGTCAACCATTAATCTCCTTGGGTCACATCTAAATGGTAACTGAGGAAAGCTCAAATACAGACCTGGTTTTCCTTGTGATATTGCCATGCCGAATAGTTCAAGATTTGGAGACTCTTACGTGGTCCGGCATCATCAGGGTTATAATATTAAACCTGTAGAGTTTTATAAATAAAACCTATTTATTATATAAAAATAAATATATATAAATATATTTATATAAATATAAAATATAAAAATAAAAATATATAAAAAATAAAAACCTGTAGAGTATTATAATCTCTGTAGAGATTAAGATCTATCTCTGTAGAGATAGATCAATGGGTTTTCTTCTTTCTTTCTTTCTTTCTTTCTTTCTTTCTTTCTTTCTTTCTTTGTATTCACATAACACCTAAAAATTTTGGACAATCCATGTGCTCCCTGGCATATAAAAAGTAGGCAAAATCTTTTTTTCATAAGTTTAAATATTTTCAAAGAATATAATTTCTGGTATGTTGTAAATATTGACATTTGAATGCAAAACTGCTGCCCCACTTTTTAAAAATGTATCCAATGGAGTATAAATACCATAGGGCCTTGGTTTGGACCATCATGCATTTAAAAAATACATGCACACACAAAAAATTAAAAATACATGCATGGGATGCTCTTTAACAGTCAGGAATTTTATATTGTTCCTTCTCTTATTGAGCCCAATTTCCACCCCACTCTCCCTTAATATCCTGATTTATCCTAATGTAGAATATTTTTATACTTAGAGATCTTTTATTGCTCATGAAATTTTGCAACCAAAAGTGTATGCAATTAAACTCCTAAAGATAATATTCTGTGTCCGTAATTATTTATGTTTTCTAATGTTTTTCCAGAGAGAATTATCATTATAACACTATTTAGTACACCGTTGCTGAAGACAATATAAACATAGTATGAGATTGTTGGCTAAAGCATCAAGCTCTACCATGGGTTGAAGTAGGGTCTACTTCCTCCAACACTCTGCTTTGCTCTTGTAGGACTCTCCCGTTGAAGCATTGTGCTCTATGACAATAGTTCAGAGATAAGAACAATGCAACATCCTTGCAAAAGTTACGATCATTTTTCTCCACTCTATAATATGTCTGAACTCAGGAAATCAAGGTGTCATCCTTCACTCACGACAGTGTTTTGGATGTTCTCTCTGATTAGCAGTCCAGCCTAATACAGCCCCTTACCATGCTAAATAGGCAGGAAGTTTGCTTGATTTTTTGTCCAGTGAGGGAAGATTAGTTGTGATGAGAACATAACATTCTCCAAGAAAAGAATGGAGGAAATTAGAAAGGAATATTGTCTTGAAGAAAGATTTTAGAGCCTCCCACTAGTTTCAGGACTTGTGGTGATATGTCAATAAGATAAGGATGCCATTGAATTACACCAGCCAGTGTTCACCCTCCATCTCCTCCCCCCCCCCCCAGTGATATGATGGTGCTGCTCTGCTTTTCCCATCCAACGCTGTTTGTCCTATGCCCTTGTTTAAACAATAGAATGTCGTGAAACTGACATTAATGTGAGTTCTGGTGTGGAGATTTTAAGTGCCCTTCCAGCATCTTGGGGTGCCTGGGTGGCTCAGTCCCATCGGCCACTAACTCTTGATATTGGCTCAGGCCATAATATCAGAGTCCTGGGATGGAACCCCGCCTTCCACTCTGTGCTCAGAAGGGAGTCTGCTTCCCTGCCTCTCCCTCTGCCCCTCTGCACTGCTCACTCTCACTTTCCCTCTCTCTCAAGTAAATAAATAAATCTTAAAAATAAAAACAGAGAGAGCCCTTGCAGCTTCTGCTTGGACATTTTTGGGAACCTCAATGCGGTATACTGTGTGAAAGCTCTGTATAGCCTCCTCGACGATGAGCTGACACAGGGAGAAGAAGAAAAGCATCATACAACCCACATCAACTATCAAGACATGGGAGTGGAGGCCATCCTAGACCCATAGTCGTGCTGACTCTCCGACTGAAGGTGGGAAAAACCAGAACTGTCCAGATTGCCCACCCACAGAATCACGAAGATGTAATTCACTGTTTTATGTTTTTTAATTTTATTTATTTATTTTTAAAGGATTTTATTTATTTATTTATTTGACAGAGAGGAGAGAGATCACAAGTAGGCAGAGAGGCAGGCAGAGGGAGAGGGGGAAGCAGGCTCCCTGCTGATCAGAAAGCCCGATGCGGGGCTCGATCCCAGGACCCTGAGATCATGACCTGAGCCGAAGGCAGAGGCTTTAACCCTCTGAGCCACCCAAGTGCCCCTTCACTGCTGTTTTAAATCTCTAACATTTGGGATACCTGGCCACACAGCAATAAATAACTGAAGCATCTGCAAACTTATAAGACATTCTCTAAAATTTAGGTATTTCAGTATCAATTTCATTGATAAGCCCTCCCATAAAATGAAGGGGTTTTATTTTCACAAATGAAATACAAGATGTTCCAGATTTTTGATTAAAAAGACCTGTGTCTTAGCAGTGAAAAGCTATGTAAAAAGAGCTTTTTAAAAAAAATTCCCAATATAAATAAATATAAATGCCTAAAGCTAGGTTTTGAACACGTGGAAACACACCACACACACACATACACACACACATACACACACATCCTACAAAGTCAATTAGAAATCAATTAGATTCAATTTGAAATATTAAAGTCAGGTCAAATTTTTATGTGTATTAAAGAGCAGACTCTGGCTCGTAATATATACACAAGCATATTACAGGGAATAATCAAATGAGTTATTTTATTGTGTAAATAATATCGACCACTTCTAACAAAAATGACATTGATTTGGGAATTTGGGACACAACCACAACATCTGTAATAAAGTATTATTTTCCATCTTACACAGACAACATCATAAAGTATTTCTTTTAGTCGAAACCACAATTCTTGTAGAGGTCTAAAAGGTTTTATGTAGTATACTAAAAAGCCAAAATAAAAACCAAATGATTTGGGAGAACTATGAGCTAATTTGCAAATACAAAGTTAAAGTTCTCTCCACTTTATGTCTAAATCAATTTTCAATTGCTTTAAATTTCAATATTTTTTTTTTGTGGACACTCTGGGATTAAGAAAATTCCTCACGCCACACTTGACATGCATGAAGTGGGTGGCAGAGGGCAGTTCAGAAGTATGCCTGTCCCCAAGAAGACCGTTTTGCTTCCGGGAAGACAGGATGCGTTTTCAGAAGTTAACAAATGTGCCAAATTTAGAGAATATACATGGTGAAATTAAGAGAGTCATGGAGTTCAGGATCAGGCAAGACTTCGGAAGTCTGTATTTTGACCTGCAAATGAAGGAGATAGGGCACAGAGAACAGAATTACAATTAAACAGCAATCAGGGTAGTCAGGATTCAAATCCAGACCTCTTCCCTTACACCAAAATGGGCTTTTGTTTAGAAGCACCCAATTCCCTACTGGAAAACGGTGGGGCCAGATATTTGGGAATCTGAATGTTTCAGAGTATTAGCTGTGCATGGTCTATATTCATAGCAGTCCCATTAGGATCAGAAATAATATCCCCTACACGAATATATTAACAGTTCTATAATGAAAAGTGTGGCTATTCACTCCAAATGGTATAAACACAAATTTTAAAAGCTTCTCTCAGTTCAGGTCGGTTTCTGCTGCCTGACGAGTTTGTTGCCAAATTTTTAAAGGAAAAAGAAAACAAGACAAGACACTTCCCTTTCTTTGGATTTTGGAACTCCAAAAAAGGGATCTGGGTCCCCATATATATCTTAGAATTTTCTTTTGGGGCCACCGGGCTTGCTTGGTTGGTAGAGCTTATGACTCTGGATCCTGGGGTTATGAGTTCAAGCCCCACATTGAGTATAGAGACTACTTAAAAATAAATCTTTTAAGATAATTCTCTTTTAATCCCTGGCCATAGGATTTCTTTCTCTCTTTTTTTTTTTTTTTTTAAGATTTTATTTATTTACTTGAGAGAGAGGGCAAAGGACCCGGTGAGGGAGGGGCAGAAGGGGCAAGGGGAAGGGCAGAGGGGAGGTGGGAGGGACAGAGGGGCAGAGGGGAAGGGCAGAGGGTAGAGAAGATTCCCCACTGAATAGGGAAAGACTCCTGGCTGGATCCCAGGACCCTGAGATCCTGACCTGAGCTGATGGCAAATGCTTAACTGAGCCACACAGGCGCCCAATCTCTGGCCATAGTTTTATCTTTTATCACACACGGTTTCTGTATTACAGTTCAGTATACAGAGTTGTTTGTTTGTTTTAGAGTCTTCTTTGGTCTGTGATCTTTTCTGGTATCTCGTTAACTGCTCACGGTGTATGCCAGTGGGTACAGTGGTTTCAGTGTTTTCTGTTCCACTTCGTGTGTGTAGACGGTTCTAATGGGGAGATGGCTAAGTCATTTTTTGGTGTTGGTCTTTACACCCAAAGTAAGGACTCTACACTGAGGGATCCAAACGTACCTCCGACATTAACGAGGCTTTGGTCTTCAGATGCGGGAGGAAGTTTAGAAGGATTAACATCAGTTAATTAACATCAAAACCTGAGAAAAGCGCTGGGGATTAAATGATGCCACGGTTTTACAAAACTCAGGAGTCACACAAGTGTAGGAAGAGCGAATCTGCCACATGTAGTGGAGATTTAATTTCTTAAAAAAAAAAAAAAAGCACACGGAGGGTCAGCCTTAACAATGTGTGACAATATGGTGCAGGTATGGGCATTCTGGGTGACACCAGACGAACTGAGTGTGTACAAAGAAGAAGAACACTATTTCTTGACCACATATTTATAAAGTTCTGGGTTAAATATTGAATTTTTGAGAGTTATATATGATTCCAATTTAAAAATGGATTTTTTTTTTAAGATTTTATTGATTCACCTGGCCGAGAGACAAGTGAGAGAGGGAATATAAGCAGGGAGAGGGGGAGAGAGAGAAGCAGTCTTTCTGCTGAGCAGGGACCCCCGATGAGGGGCTCGATACCAGGACCCCGGGATCATGATCTGAGCCCAAGGCAGACGCTTAACAACTGAGCCACCCAGATGCCCCTAAAAAGGAATTTCAAGAAAGAGTCTATAATCTTTTTTATATTCTTGTTATACTTTTCCTAAAACCCCCAATACCTTTAATACTCATTTGATTGTTACTGGGTTTTGTGGGAGACATTACAAGTTCTCCAAACTGACCTATTCTTCTCTTTCTAGGCCCCTAGAATTTAGGCTTCTCCATTTCTTAAAAAGGGGTATGGTCATATAACTAGCTTTGAGTCAAGGATCGATGGGAGAAATGGCGTGTCAATTCTGGAAGAAGCATCTAAAAGACAAAGAAAAATCCCTTGTTCTCACTTCCACTGTTTTAGCAGATTCTTGTGTCTGCACGTCAGCGAGATCACACAGTGGAGCGCCTACGAGTCTGGGCTCCCAAGTAACTAGACGGGACAAACACTAGTCTTTTCCTTCTCTAATTCCAACCTGTGCTAAACCTCGAGCAGGGCTGAAAATTCGATTGCTGCTTTAAGCTACTGAGATTTTTCAGGCTGCGGGGTAATTTCTGTGGGTCAAAAAAATAACTTCTCCACTGAATGGCTGCTTAGCCACCCGTCATTCTGACTCTGGACTTTGTCTACAAAGTTTCAAAATCTTTTTAATCCATATTCTCAATGCCAAAGCGAAACAGCATGACTTGCTCATTGAGATGAATACATAAAATATAGACTCAACCCCCTCAAATGCTTCGGTATACTACACTCCCACAGCATAGGTCCCATTCTTTCAAGACTAAGGGAATATGGCTACATTTACATAACAATGTGGTATCATAGTTCTACAAATACTGAAGATTTAATGGCATATTCTTTTTCACTCCAGTTTTTAAAATTGGTTGTAGCAGCTAATCAAGAGTTGTAGTGATCTGCTCAAAATAAAGGAAGATTCTGGAAAAGCTTAAGAGGCAAAGTATTATATGAGAAAAGCCAACTGTTGTACATAAATTTGAAAGAAACTATATTGATATTATAGAACAAAATCAGCATATCTAAAATCCAAAAATAGCCCAAATCCCCGCATTAAATTCTATGAATCTTGGTTTAATCTAGGTATTATAAAGTATTCAGGAGCTTAGAAGAGTGAATATTTTAGACAGAACTAGATATTTTAGCAGAAGTCCTTTGCAGTCACCCCCTCTCCTATATGAATTCTCCATCGGAAATACCCAGAGTCTTTTGGTGTCTTCCCAAAGCACGAGAGGTTTACTGTCTACAGTCATCCGCATCCTTGAACTTTATGTTTTCTAGTTATTGTTTTTTCAAAAACTCTTTTGAAATCAGAGCCGGGGGTTACATATTGACTTGATAGAGAATAAAATTGGAATATTGGAAAATTCAGTAAAGTTGCATTGGAGTTTTAGTGGTATGTGTGGGGCTATGGTGTATGTGTGAGACAGACAGAGAGAAAGAGAGAGAGAGCAAAGATTTTTAAATTATCTTAACTGGAATTCAGATGTATTGACGTTTGATTTTTGCTTTACATGGTTATCTTAAATGAAACTCTTTCAAAAATAGCCTTTAAAGTTTCAATATTAATATGTGCAATGAGGAAACTAAAACATAAAAGAATATATTTATACAGGCTGGTTGTTTTTATTGTTTTTATTTCTTTAAGATTTATTTATTTATTTGATAGAGAGATCACGAGTAGGCAGAGAGGCAGGAAGAGAGAGAGGGGGAAGCAGGCTCCCCGCTGAGCAGAGAGCCAGATGTGGGGCTCGATCCCAGAACCCTGAGATCATGACCTGAGCCGAAGGCAGGGGCTTTAACCCACTGAGTCACCCAGGCATCCCATGAGTGACTGTTTTGAGTTACCATAGCAAAGAAGCTGAATTAATAGAAAAAGCTAAATTTAGAAGTTTAAAAATCATCTTTTTAAAATAAGAAGCGAAACCCATAAAATTTGTGAAACCAAGGTTTATTTAAAAGTATTGTTAAAAACATGCTATACTCTTCAATCTGTAAAATGGGCATAAGATCCTTTTATACCTGATGGAGGATCAGCGGAGATAAAATCTGAAATATTTTGCAATGAAAAATCAATTTACAAGTGTAAAACACGGTTTTACCTTTCTATTTTCCTTGGTGACAATTTTAATGTAATTTAGTAAGTTTTCCACATCAGATCTGCATTTTTATGTACTTCACATTAATTGCAAACACATTCACTGTTTCTACTTGTTAAAGTTGCGGTAGGTTGGCTGAATTAAGCCTCATCTGGGCTAAACTGAGGTTATCGAAATGAAATTGGTAGATATGCAAGTTGTCCTGCCTTATTCCAAACCCTAATCTTTATTGTTTTCAAGGAAATGTAAGTCTCTGTCAAGAACATACATCACATCTAATTTACCCACACATTTAACCGACCACTTGTGTACAAATATGGAAATACAATTTTTAGTTATATATTTTTAAAAACTAGAATCCTTCAGTTACTCTGTGGTTTTCATTAATTGCTGACTACAAGTAGTCAATTAGTTCAGCAGATACAACCCTGTAAGACTTTTAAACAAAATCAACACTTTCTGCAAGCTCATGAGAGTATTTGTTGATTGCTACACTTTTGCATTATTTAAGCTGTCTCACAGATCCAAGATTCACATACACAAATTCAGCTCTGGTTTGCATGTTGGAAATATCACAAAGGGTCTCCAATAATGAATTCAACTGTGTATAATATTTAAGATCTGGGTCCTTAAAGTACATTGGAGAATATTTATCAAAATTCTGATCAACAGCCAGTGGTTTATCTAAGATGTTGAATCTATCTCCAATGCATTAGAGGCTCCTTCCTGCTGCTCATTACATTTTTGGTAGTTGTTGTTTATTTGTTTATTTGCCTCCTAAAGTAGTTGCTTCCATCAAGTTCATTTTGCTATTTCCTTAAATCTTACCTCCCCCTGCTGGCTGTGCAACATGGAACTTGTCTAGGTAGAGTAAAAATTAGTTGGCAAAGGTTGGAGACCTTTTAGAAGGGCGACTAGTGAAAATAAACGCCTGCATACATGTGTATAGAAATCAACGCACACACGTGTACACACACGCACACAAGGAAACCGAACTTTTCGGTAAACTAAACTGAATCTTAGATGAGAAGTTTTTAGGTGATAATCAACAGGCACAAGTGTATCTGAAAAGGTAATATGATAGTTTTAACAGGAAAGACGCGCAAGATACATTGCACATTCAGAGATGCTAGATGCTTGAACGGTGAAATGTGGTACTTTAATCCGGTCCTAATCCTAGTTAGCACATCACCTACCTGATAAGCAGTGACTTATCAGGAATACTGAGAACACAGACACTCTTGGTCCTATATATCCATTCATGTGCTAGTAGGCCAAAGCCATTGATTAGGTACCAATAAAGTGGATGGTTTTGTCGAACTTTTGTTACCTTATAATGGCATCAGTAAGTTTACAGGTACTTTCGACCAGGTCCTACCTTTCTGAATTACAGACGGGTCTTTCGACTAGGATATCTAATCTGCAATGCTGAAATTGCTTGCTAAATCAAACATACACGGAACCACAGGATGCATAATTTTCAGAACTGCTTCTACATGGTCTGCAATTTACATGAAATTGCTATGTTTTGGTTAAATGGCACCTTAGCTTCCAAGCAACACTCTTTCAATAGTTGTTTCTTTAATTATTATTTAATTTTGTGGTTATGACTGGTTTTCAGTTAAAGAGGGTACTACTGACAAATTCAATTAAATGAAAATAGAGGACTTAATGGTCCATGCTAACGCTTCATTTCATACATAATATTTTATCATTTTCTGTGCAAATTTGTAATGAGTGCTTGGTTTGTATTAATAAATGCTTACATTTAGGCCACATAAAGTACAGTAATTAAAATACTTCGCTAATAATATTTACTTATAAGTGCTCTAGAAACAATTAACCCATTGATTCCAATTACTTTTACTAAACTAACTTTGAAGAATACAATTCTTTGGCATCAAAAATGTTATTTCAATGCTACTTTTAATAAAGTGCCCTGGGTGCTATTTTATTGTATTTTAATAGAGCATGCTATATACATCTGCTGCTTTCTGGAACACAAATTTCATAGAAAAGTGGCAAACAAAAATTTAAACAAAACTACCATTTTTGGGAATTTTGAACAAAGAACACATATGTTATAGATCTCCTTTCCAAATATTTAAACTGAGAAATGTAACTGTTTATTGTATTGAAATGAGTAAAAGTTGGTTGCCTTTTGCTCTTTAAAGTAAATGTTGCTCTATGGTATTTTTTGCTTATAACCTATAATAGAAATCATCTGCAGACAATTTACATTCCTTCTCAAATGACAAGAAGATACGCTGCCTCCCCAAATGAGTAGAAATCTTATTTACAAACACATTGCAGAATATGTGTTACTCATAATTCAAAGAGATTACAGTTAATATTTAAATGTACATAGGCAAGATGTATAAGCAAACATAAAAGAGAGATAATTTTATTTTATGTTGTAGAAAGTTGGAATTAAATTTGTGTGGGATTATCCGGTTTTCTAGTCCACGTGAAAAAGGAACAATTAAAGTCCTTTTTATATCCCACCTCCAGAAATGTGGTCAGTAATTGGCTCATCACTGATTCAGGTTTTCGTGAAAGTGGCAATGTGCACAGGATGCCAACAGGAGGAAATTAGAGAGTTTTGAGATGAAACAACCCTTCTTTTTCAGTACTTCTTCCTACTGATGTTGAAGCAATAACCTGAGAATAAGAAGAACCGAAACACCAACAGACACAAAGCATTGACGTTATAAAGCAAGTTAAGAAAAGTCAAAAGACATCTTGGTGTACGCTCCTCTTTTCAAACCAACAATGAGAAAATGGAAACCTCACCAAACTCGTCAGATTACTAAAGCATGAGGCATTTGCTTTGAAAAAAAGAATGGAGGTCTAGGTTCTTTAGAAAGAGCCTTTATTTTTAAAGGCAAGTTAGAAATGATGACCTTAATTTTCACATCAAAATTCAAGGTATCCAATGATAAGTCTTCATCAAAAGTGCCACTTCAAACAATTCCTTGCAAAGAAAATGCCACTTGGCTCAAACATGTAAAGTGGAGTTATTACTATTTTAAAGGTGAGAAAAACACAACTTCAGGTCAAATGCTGAATAATAGGAAGGCTGAATATGTCGCTCAGACGGCCCTGGGCCCACGGGGTTACTGTCTTAACTTGTCTCCTAGAACCTTATGGAAATATAAGCCCGTACACTTTCATTTAAGAGTGATGTTTTGAGTGATTTTAATAGGATTGACACAACACATCTAGTGATTTTATATATATACACGCGCGCGTACACACACACACACACACACACACACACATATATATATATATATATCACATCATCTAAACAGAGTGGGGATGAAAATATTCTAGCACACATATGCATGCGTAGAGAAGGCGGATTTGGTTGTTGCAAGTGATAGATGTAGCAGTTAGTTCCACCAACAGCTAAACAGGAAGAGGTGTGGGTATCAACCTCCTCCACGACGTGGGGAGCACACCGTTTATGTGAGTTCATGGAAGAAGAGAACTGGAAGCAATTTTAATCAATCAGCCTTTTCTACTAGGGCTTCGTGTCTCAGACTACAGGCTGCTGCTGAGGGAATAACTAGATTTGAGCTATGTGGGCCAATATCGTTCCCCCAGGTAAAACAATTCAATTACGAACATTCTATTGTTTACAAAATCAGCCAACTCCTCTCGTTTTTTGCTCCAGAACATTCTGCACCTGGCTATTTTTTTTTTTAATAATATTCAATACCGAGGAAATCATTCAATAAGCTCTTTTCTTTTTCCACACTTCGAATAGAGCTTCGTTTGTAAAATGTTTTTTTGCAGATCTCTAAAATCAATTTTATTGTGGAGAATGCTTCCGTCAAAGTATTAATGGCTGCCTCATTTCTCTCGCTGAGGCTCCTGTTGGTACAACAAGAGCTGATTCTGCCTCTTGCCTGGCAAAATATGCCAGAGGAATCAGGAAGCTGGTGTTTCAGAACTCAGGGCTGCCTGCCTTTCTCATTGCATGCCTGTCACAGTAGCTTCAGCAACTGTTGCTCCAAGCACGGGAGATGTGAAACTTTTCTGTCGGGTTGCCTTTGGAGAAGTGGATAAATATGCCAGCTCCAGTCCAAGACACATCCTCGGAATCACAGAGAAAATGAAACGGCTTGTTCTCCCTGAGGGGAGTGGAAGCCACCCACCATCTAACTGGCCAGGGGAAGGCGGCCCTTGCTCTCCCTCGGCTTTCTTTTTGCAATGGACTTTGACAGCCCCCTTATTGACGCCATAAAGCAAATTTCTTAGACATACGTGTTTTCCACTGAATGAAAACGTGTTCACCCTGAAATCCAAAGATGGTCCGGTTCACAAACCTCAACCTGACACTGGAATGAATGTCACTTACACGAACTGAGCACAAATAGGCATTAGCAACCTCACAACACCCAGTTCGGGAAAGCATTTGTGAGTAATGACATTTTTCTTTTGCGTTTGTGTAAGAGATGCGTGAGGGGTGGAATTCTTCTGCCTGAAACCCTGCTCTGCTCGGCCAAACCCCGCGGTTCCCCCGGGACTTCCACTCCCACGTGCCATTAAGATTTACCTCTTGTGTTTCCTTTTCACTTCTTTCTACCTGCTTTCTTTAAAGTGACGTTGTTCCTTCACAGAATTGCGGCCGTGGATTTTTGCCCTGTTCGTTCTCTTGTTTACGGCGCGCCCTGTGACAGGAGAATCAGGGATTATGCCAGAAGCCTCCAGGGCTCATTCCTTTTTGCTGGCCAGTAGCAGTAGAGAGAGAGGCTGGTGATTTGTTCCCGACGTCCTCATTTTAAAAGTTACCGACCCAAGATTTGCTAGGCCTCCTTCTCATTTTAATATTTCATGATGTTCACACTAAGTGTTGTACTAAAGATACAGGCCTGGCAAGTGCTCATTGCTGATAAAATGCTGTGATGCAGGAAGATAGGTTTTAGCCACTGGATGAACAACTTATCCCTGTGCTGAAAAATATCAAATCAGCTCTTCCCTTGTAACACAAATTGCTAAGTAAAGCAATTTAGTTAGAAGCAAAATATATCATTAAAGAAAACACTCAGTCTTCAGAATAACTTGATCAGTTATTTCATTGGCTGGGAAGTTAAATAGGAGCCAAATTAAACCATAACTCCTCTTCTGTGAGATGCAGTGATATAGCCAGAGAAAGGGAGTTACTTCGGTGACAGAATAGTTTTGTTCTGTTTTTTGAAGATGGAGAAACTAAAATGAGGCACAAAAAAAAAAAAAAAAAGGAAGAAGAATATTTCTCTTTCTAGGTAATGATGGGGCAAACGAATTGATGTGTGAAATACTTAGATTTTATTGTCGTTGGTTCTGCTACGTGAATTTGACCAGGTTAACGAACACATATACTTTAAAGAGTGGCGTGCTTAGAGCTAACAGTATGTAGCGGAAGATAGAGAAGCTCTCAGAAATAAGTCATGGCTTTGGGAGGCCAGATTGGCTTGGTCATGTTGAATAGGGAGTAAAGGAAAAAAATGCACATGAAATGCATTTGGGGGTAAAGAAAAAGTGTTAATGTACTCAACTATCTTTCAAAAATACAATGCGAGGGGCTCCTGGGTGGCTCAGTGGGTTAAGCCTCTACCTTCGGCTCAGGTCATGATCTCAGGGTTCTGGGATCGAGCCCCACATCCGGGTCTCTGCTCAGCAGGGATTCCGCTTCCCCCTCTCTCTCTGCCTGCCTCTCTGCCTACTTGTGATCTCTCTGTCAAATAGATAAATAAATCTTAAAAAAAATACAAGGCAAGGCAAAACTCTCAACAGAGAAGGTACAGAAGCGGCACCTATGGTATGACTGACTGACTGATTGAATGAATGAATGAATGAATGAAAGACGCTAAACAAGAGAGTCCTTCCAAATGAGCAGAGACACTACCAAGGGCCATGGTCTGGCTCCGAAGAAAACCCATAGTTAAAAAAATAAATGGAAGGAAGGAAGGAGGGAGGAAAGAAAAAAAGAAAGGAAAGATGTTTCAGATGATGCTCTAAATGTTGACTTTTTTGGTAAGCTCAACAAATTCAGTTACGGGATGCTTTCATCCAAAGGCTATCTATATTATTCTTAGGACCTGCTTAGGCTTCACTTAAGAGAGGTTTTGAGTAAAATGCGATTTCTAATGGATGTTTTACAGTCAATTGTTTGTATTATGCACTGGCTTTTTGGTAGACTTTCCATGTTTGGAACAAATCCAGTGCATCATACCAGGGCAGTTGGAACATGTCTGTTCAGTAATGTCCATGTGCTAAAAATCCCCCAGAGAGGTCTACTGGGAGAGGATTAAAACTTGCCATCGCGCCAAAGAACAAATCTTTGTTGGTTCTCTGCAGCGTGCAGCGATGTTAGAGCTCATGTTACAGGTTAATTGCTTTCTGTGGTGGAGTAGCCTGGATAAGGTTTTCCTTGGCTTAGCAGAGTATTAATAAGGAAACCCAACACAACGTGACCACCAATAGCAGGGGCAGAGCTCTGGCCAGCTACGGCAGCGAATGGCCAATAGGAATGCTCCGGCGCCGTGGGACCATCTGATATGCAGAGCCCAGAAGTTCATTACCCTAATGTGGTCTACCATCTCCCAGCAGCGAAGACCTCTTCCTGAGGACTTTGGGGAGACTCAGACAAATGGTACACACAAAAAAGTTGTGTTGCAGGTGCAAAGTGGAAGAGAAAAGGAATGCAGGTCATCAGCCGGAAGTCCAGAGAATTTTGACGTGGTCCACTCGCTAGATGTGTAGCCTGGGACTAGCCTTGATTACTTTACTTCGCGTTTTCTTAAATAAAAATAAGATTGCCCATAGCTGGAAATCGGGTCCCAATTTTATCTGCAGCCCTTTTTTTTTTTTGCAGCCTGATTATAAACCCCTGAAAATCAGCATTCTTCGTATAATGGGACGACTGTGTATCGTTCACTATCACAGCCTGAGCAGTACTAATTACCCATTCTGTACTTAGAAAGTAGAAGGATAGAGCCTATATGCATTTACAGCACCCATGTTTGCAGAGGTAGCTAGCCGTCAGCATTTTCATTCTGTACGAAATGCCTGAGAAGATTTTAGAAATGGCAAAGCTGCCTCTTTAGCATCAATCTACATTGCAATTTTAGCAAACCAACATTACTCAGAGCACCATACAGTATATCCCAGTGTACACAGTCAAAGTCCAATTTGAATCTGTGGGATGAATTAAAATACCATATACTAAAGAGCCGTTCAAAAATAGTAAAACTACCGTAGCTACCAGCTGCAATCTTATTTTTCTCGAAAACTCTTCTCCGTTTAACTAAGATCAGCATATGGCTTAGCCAAACTGTACCTTTTAATAACTCCGTAAAAACGGACTTGTTGGAGCCTTTTACAGCACAGGTAGGGAGAAGGGCTGATAAATTCGCTTCTTACTACGGGGGTCTCCCTACGTGCTAAAAACCGTGCCAGTCCCAAGATACACGATTAAAAAAAGAGAGAGAAATGTATGTATCTGATCTCTTGCCTTTTCATTGCTCTGCAAGCGTCGCATCGCGCATTTCTACTCCAGCGATTCTGTAGCAAGATACATACACAATAACAATTGTCAGAGCCCGTGCTCGGCCCCTGACCACCTAGAAAGAAATGTTCTCTGCTGTGAGTTGTGCCCCGCGCGCAGCCGGCTGCGGTTTCTGCATGGCTGGTGCCGGACAATGTCGTACCATCGGCTTCAAAATGTGGTGTCAGTCAGCGCTCTGGCACATGTGCAACCTCAAAGGGTGAAAGAAGACGCGCCAAGGCCGTGGTCAGTGACTGGTGGCCGGGCCCGGCCGGTGTGTGGGTGAAGTGGGGTGGAAGGAAGCACGTTAGGGCGGTGGCTTTCGGGTTTCCCATGCTCTGACAGCAAGCGACCCACGGAGAGCGTTCCTTTTCTTGTCCCGGAGCCACTGTCTCCTCCTGCCCTTTCTGCCCCCGCCCCTCCCCCTTCACCTCACCCCCACCGCGCCTGCCTTTGGTGAAAGAAAGAAACCCAAGTGCCACAAAAGGCCAAGGGTAGCTCAGTTTCAGACCCGAGGGCAACATGTGTTCAGCGAACAAGGGTGTAAGAAACACTGAATATAGCAGTTAATACTTTAGACCTACGGTTTTCTGACTCTAGTTTTCTTTGTACCCATGCATATTTATTGCCATTCAAAGCGATTGTGCTCGCGTACCAGCAAACGGCTATTGAGAACACAGCAAATCTTAAACTGATTAAGGCGCTGGAGTTTTGCTAAAGATGTGGCATGCAAAGAATCAGGAGAAAGCCATGGAATATTAAAAAAAAATATTAATAATGTCAGTTCTAATAATTCAATCTCAGATTTATTTTGGTAGAGTCCCAGTCCAAGTGGCGTGCCCTGTCTTTTTTCTTAAGAATGAACAAAGATCATGGAACAGATTGTAACCTAGGTAAATTGCATGTCTGTTTACAATTGTATTTCACATATTCTATATATCATTTGCAAACTATTCCCCAAAGAAATATGTATCGAACTTTTAGAAAAAAAAAAAATGAGGATTCGATGACAATCTGCTTTCCCTTCATTTGTTTCAGATGCGGCAGATTTCATCTGCTGCTTAGATTCTTTGTATTTTGAATATAGTGCCCTGTCATGTTCGTCATCGTTTGCTTTTGTTCTCTCATAAACTACATTTCTTGAAATGATGTCACCACAATTAAGCAAAGAAAGCCAAAGACCTTACAGAAGATTGGAGTGAAGTTTACATGTGCAGGGGACTCGTGAAATGCTGAACATCTCACGTGGAAAAAAAAAAATCAAATTGCACCCCCCCACCACCCTACATACCCTTTTACTTAGAGGAATAGGCAATTTGTGAGTTTTAAGCGCTTGCCATTGCAAAGATGTCTTAGGTTATACTTGGAGGAAACGGTTGAGTATTGTAGCATATTTATGAACATGTTTTCATAGTCTGCACTTTTGGGACGGGAAATTATTCCGTAGTAATTAATTGCTGCAACTGTTTTAACTGTCAAAACGAAAGATTAATCTTGCAGGAGCCGTTTAACCAGTCGAAGAACCAATGGCAACTGCTCAGGAGGCTGACTCATAGAAAACAGTCAGGAAGAGCAGAGTCTGAACCACAGACTAAATGGATCTAACAGCTCAATTCTAGCATTACTCACAATGTATTAATAGGATCTTCTTACTCCTAACTTACCACGGAACTCAGACAAAAACATTCTCATTAAGAGGAATCTCTATCCCATTACAAAGAAGGGCTCTCAGATCACACTAAACACCATTGTGCCCTAAACATTTAATTGCTGTTTGTACTGGAATTTAAATCATCGGGGAAAAAGCACATTTTTTTAAAAAAAATGTCTTCAAAAATAATTATGAGAAAAACCAATCAATACCGCTGCGTTCATTTGGCACATAGGCGTGTAATAAACGTGTATTATAGAGCCAATCGTTGTGATTAATTGTAAGCAGGCGTGGGCGTAAAACTTGACTTTGGCTTAGGAGCGAGATACACACATTTAGAAATAAATGGTAAGGATCACTGGTGAGACGCGTTACAGGGCTTGGGAAAAGAAGCAGTTACTCCGTGAAAAGGCTTTTGGCAACTCTTGACCTTTGAGTTCCTGACTTAAAGGACACACAAACAACACCATTCTCCAGCAAGTTTTCCTTGATAACCTGCTGGAAAGGGGACAGACCATCCTGAAGCCATTTGACATGCACAATTTAGCAATTATGTGGTCGGAGGAGGAATGATTCTGTTAAGCCATGGGGAATTGCTCGTGTTTACAGCCTTTACACGTTCATAGAAAAATCTAAAATCTAACACAGCATAATCGATATCAGGATGGATTCTCCTTTCCAGCAATGAATGGTAACATACATTCGACGGGAAAAGTAAATTTGAAAGATTTCGTATATTTGATTTAATCTGCCCCCCCCAAAAGGAATAAATGAGGGCTTAAGGCTATGCGGTAAGGGGCTATTTACCGCTATAGTTAAATGAGGAATACAAAAAAATCGCGAGTCAAAATTAATGTGATGATTTTTTAAAAATTTGGATTGAAAAAAAGTAACATTTCTCCTAGGTGAAAAATAACTAAGTTTACTTAACTTCTCAGCTACGAGAAGTTGTTCGCTTTCTAAGTCACCGTTGATCTCATAGCCATTTTTATTTATTTTTATTTTACCGTCTGTGCATAAGTGTGGACGTGAGACCAACAACGTTAATGCCTTAAACACTGCACCCTAATTGGAGACTCTCCGTTCATTTCCTCTCCGAATAATTTAAAGCTGTTTTCCTTTTGTTTAGTTGTCTTGATATGAAAATATATTGTATTTGCATTTTTCTTTGTAATAGATAAGTAGATAGAATATCGCTTTCTTCCCCTCCTTAAAAAGTAAAATCCTGCTCAAATCCTGCTCTGATAGTCCCATGAAGAGCTGCTCCCCACTTCCGCTCCCGAAACTTGACTTTTAATGGGTTGTTTCCACCAACTCGTGTGTTCATCAATCAGATATCAATGGCAGCATGGCTGATGGGGTCCCCCTCCACCTCCGTCATTCCCTGCTGCCCCGCCACTGCCTGCCAAATGTTGTAGGAAGTGACTTGAAGAGTGACAGCAGATCCAGCAGCACCCTCAGTGTGTGCTGGTGGGTCACTGTCGTCCCCACAGAGAGCCCCCAGCGGCTGCTCTCTGAACAGGGTGGGAAGTACCATCAGCTGGCCGCAGCCCATCTCTTACTGCGCAATTAAACCAGTTCCCCACATCTACATCTCACTCCAAAGTCTGCTTCAGGACACCAAGGTGGTATTCGTTATGCAGACTCCAGTTTTTGCTATTTTTTTCTTTTTTTTTTTTCTTAAAAAAAACAATCTGAACTACACAGGTTAAAGAATGAATGAAGGCCTTTCATAATCTAATCGAGAGTATCCCCATATGAAAAGATCACAGTGATAGAGACAAATTCAAGAGATAAGGAAAGATTGGTTTGGCATTAGCAATTGGATATTGCTGCTCCAAGGATCCCAAAGTGCACTCTTTCTCTGATGTAGTCTTCATGCAAGTGTGATGTTTCAGCATATGGGATATAGAAGGATAGGGCTCCCTGAACTAAGTCGCACAAAACTGATATTCCCCCATTGGGACTTCACTTTTGGAGAACTACCTGGCAAGGAAATTTCTGTGAACATTCTGCAGAATACAAAAGATAATACAGGGGCTCTTGAACTGTTTCCTTATTGTGCTTATCTCCGACAGATGTCGTTTTGTTCATTGCATCTCTTGTACCGATAGAGCGGCTGTAACCTTCTGCTGTAGAGGGACGAAATATGACAATCTTTCACCTGCTGATATGCTGAACAAAAGTGTCTGTGCCTCTTGTTTGATTACTTAAGGCCTTAGTGGCAAGAGACAATAAATTAAAAAAAAAGTTGAAAAAAAATTGAAAAAAAAAAGAGATAATAAATTGATACTTTGATAGTATTGTATGAAATAGGAAAGCCAAATTTGGCTTACTGTATTTTTGTTATTAAAATATTATTGAATTATCATAGTCTTTCTTTTTAGAGTGAATTTCCAGTTCTATCTGAAACACTTCGACACACACACAAACACATACATACCCCACACAGAACGTATCATCTGGTAATAAACAAGGTCTTGCTGAATATAAAATCATGGGTACTCTGTTAACAAGGAGGTTACCAGGTATAGAACTTGGCTGCAAATTTCTGATGCCCCTATACCTTAGCTTTGTGACCTTGAGCAAGTCACCTTACCTCTCTGAACTTCAAATCTCCTCAAATGAGATAAAACCAATTTGTAGGTTTGGGGAGAGGTTTAAATGAGATAGAACATATGAAGTGCTTCTTACATAAAAGACTGGCACCATGATCTCCTTCACATCTTAAAAATGCAACATACTCATTCTCCTACCCCTACTCCCACTCCCAAGACAGTTTCTTTTCCTTGCTTTATTCTTTCTCTAGTATACTCTTCACTCTTAAACATGCTCTGTAATTTCCCTGTCTGCTTCTTTTATTGTCTGTCTTCCCCTCACTAGAATATGAGCTCATGAGGTCAGAGATCTTTGACTATTTTTTTTATGATTCTATCCACATTACTACAACTCGGTAAATATTTGTTGGTTGAGTGAATAAACATATTAACCAATTGATAAGGGGTCGGATTAATTTAAAATCCCTCTTTGCCATCTTGAGAAATTACATGGAATACTTTGTCATAGATTTATTGAAAATATCTCTTTCCAAGCCTTTTGGGCCAAATGGAAGATTTTCTTCCAAATACACAAAGTAAAGTTTGTATTTTTTAAGCGTGTTTCCTAAAGCACTAACTGATGTTAAATCTAGCATGGAAATTAGTCCTTTGTCCTCTTGAGAAAATACTTTGCTTATTGAAATTGGATGGCCAAGTGGAAGAGCCTGATCATGCTGTCTTCCCACTAAATGGAATGTGTGCCATTACAAGATGCAGTGATGGGGCACGGCGGCCCAGGATGCTACAGTGCCGGTGGTTGAGCCTAGAGCCACTTCCTAGTCTCGACAGGCCTGAAAACAAGCTATCTCACCCTTGAAGAGTGAGGTGAACCACCAGCGCTTCGATTTCCTCATTTATAAGAATCGTGCACTGAACTGATGTCCGTTCTATCGTTAAAATTACTCTTAGGAACTTCCGACATTTTGTTTTAGATCCTTTCAACAGCATAGGTGAAGAATGGATCCCGGTAATCGTTTTGCAATATATAAGGGTATCAAATCACTATGTTGTACACCTGAGACTTACACAATGATAGGTGTCATTTATAACTCAATGAAGCTGGGTTAAAAATGCATCCCACCCAATGTCTAATTCCATTCCTTGGTGAACAGCATCTTTTGGTGTGTTAACACTACTTAAGGCTCACCTTTTGTAGCTATCCTGGAGTACTGGGAGGTCTGAGAGAGACTCCTGGAAAATAAAAACAAGAGACTGTAGTAGTGCCTGGGGCCCATAGTCCCATATTCTCTCCCTCTCTCTCTCTTTCTCTTTCTTTTTTTAGAAGGGTATCTACAGATTTATTAAATCAGGAAAAGCAAGAGAAAAAAAAAATCCTGATTTTAAATGCATCCCTTAGCATCAACTATTCCTAATGTGGATGAAAGTAAAGTAAGCCTACGCTGGAAAGCATATGATTACAATAAAGAGAGGGAAGAAAATCCTTTTTCAGGAGAGAAGGTTATAACTTACACATGTTTAGAATTACCAAGAGAGCTATTTGTCCTCCTAATGCACACGGAGGAGTGCTCATGTCATTGCTGTGCACACCGCCTTGAACAAGTCCTCTGCTCTTTTGTGAAATATCGATGTCGCTTACCTTAAGTGGGAGTGTTAACACCTTTGCTATTTCTCTAAAAATGGGGTTTGCTGCTTTTTGAGTTAAAAAAAAAAAGATTGCTATAAAAGGGAGCATTAAGGAACTTAACAAAGTACTTTTTTAAAGGATCGAGCTAAGGAAGGCAATACTTCCTTAAAAGGTTTCACTTCTTATTTCCCAACTTAACGGTATGACAGAACACCCGTGGAAAGGCTCAAAGGAGAAATATGTTGAAACTCAATTACCTGTGTTAGTGAACCACCTACAGATATTTAAAAATATTCTCTGCTCACAGGTACCCAGTATGAACCAAGTGCTTTATTTGTGTCTCTCATGCCCCATTAACATAATGAAATGCTGTATGCCTTTTTTTTTCACAGTGGGAAGAAAGGTCCAGAAGGGTGATAAAATATCCATACTAACTATAACCTAGTGGACAGCACCTTTAACTGCTTTCTGGCTGCTTAGCATGTGTGGAATACCAAGCAGGCGTAGACGGCATCTCTATTTGTAGTTCCCGGGGAACCTGAAGCGGACCCGAGTTTTGATCTGGACAAGAGCCCTTTGGTCCAATTGATTTTCTGAAACTTGTGAAATCAGCAGACTAGATTTACGGCACTGGCGACTCTTTAAAGATTCAATTCTCTGCATAGTTTCATTTGAAATAGAAAGGTTATACGTGTGAATACATTCTCCCTGGGTGCAACCCCTTTTTTCCCCAGGAGATGTGACCACCTTCACTTCACATTCCAAGAGCAGAAATATTCTCAGATCAGAATGAATCTGTATACTGAATATTTAGTCTTTATATAAAATCATTCTTGAGGCTTCAGATGCCAAATATTTCATGTAGAGTCATTCAGCATTGTTTTTTCATTCATTTGGTCTAAAAATAGTTTCAGAGTGCCTGCTAGACACAGAATCCTGTGCTTGGATATTCTTGGTTCAACTGTTGATTTTTCAAAGATTCAGTGTTGATATTTAATTCAATATGTGTCTGTTCGACAACTATTAATACAATAAATCTTGAGAGAAAGTGTGTGAATGAGTTAGATGCTACTGTTTCCCAGACACAATACAGACATTCATGCTCTAAATTCCCCACTGTTGGCTTTGCACTCTTGATGGAACCTCCGACGTCTTCCTCTGTTAATGCATCCTGCCCATTCTCTCCTTCTAGAACATTCTTGATCAAAATCCTTCAGCAGCTCTCCATCGCCTGCCCACAAGACCAAGTTCAATTATTAAGCCTTAGCCTTTAAGAAACATCACAATCAGATCCCTCTCTGCCTATGTCCTTAACAGCTCCTGCCCATTTTGCCCCAGTCACACCAGCTCATCACTGAACTTGTCTGTTCATTTGCTGCTTCCATGCTTCTTTGGCCTGCTACCTTCTCCCTGAACATCTTTTTCAGTCTCACGTTAACACCCCATTCAAGCGCCCATCTCCCAACAAGCCTTTTGGAACAATCCCAATCAGAAGGGGCTTCATCTTCTACCATTTTTGTGTTCTGAGCATTTTCTCCTGTAACGCCCATTCTCCTAATTTTAACATTTCTTTTTTATTTGTTATGGCCATTTCTCCACAAATAAATTCTACTCTTGAAGCAGGTAAGGACTAGGTCTTATTTTTATACACGTCTTTGCACCCCTATTCTTTCCCAGCCTCCATAGACTGGAGACATGGAAGAAACTCATTTCCAGATGAAAAACAAAACAGTCAATTGACCTATAAACAAATAATTCAAAATGTTGAATGCTTCTGCTGCTTACAAATTGATTTCTACAATACTTCTTCATTTGCTTTACTAATAAAAATGTCTTATTTATTATTCCATTTGATTTTTAAAGCACCTCTATTGGACAAATGCCCAGCATATGAGCAAATAAACAAATAAATAAGTTAAATGAAACCCCCAAAGACCAAAGTAAAAATTCTCTATGTAATAATCTAAAGTTTGATGGCCTTTAGTTGACTGCTAAAATAGCCATGTCTTGTAGAGTTGAAGTTAAACTGTCGTGTGTGTGTGTGCATGGGAGAAGAAGATGGATGTGCACTCTTGTGTTGATAGAGAAGCTAGGAGTATGGAAAAAAGAGCAAGACAGTCCAAGAGTTACAGACCAGCAGATGATAATATAGATGGGACAAGCGCTTTCCTTTTGTTTTTGTCCTTCTAAGTGTTAGGAAAGAACTACATGCAAACCAATATTTTATACTGAGGAGCCTGACTGAGCAGAGGTTATTGTGCACTTCATGGGGCTTTAGGCACAACGTGTAGGAAAGCGCTCTAGGAAATTCAGTCAGGAAACCAAAATAAAGTGAAGAACATAACCTCTGAGGCAGAGTACACTAATTCCAAGAGCAGTAATACAGCAGAGAAGTGTTTCAATTTTCCAGGTAAAAGTCTCTTTTAAGATAGTGCAAGAAGTCATAAAATAAAAGAGAAAACAAGAATAAAAGCAAAATATTTCATAAGAGAAATGGGAGCATTTGTGAATCAAATGAATCTGCCAAATACAACGCTGAAGACGGTAGACAATTAAATTTTCATCATCCACTGATCAATCAGAATCATTAAACCGATTACTATTCATTTACTTAGAAAAGCTCAGCCTGGTGTTTAAAAACAACCATGATTGTTCTACTTAAAACATTGTGTTCATTAGGCTTATTTATATTACTCTTTAGGAACACAGTGCAGATTCAAAGACTGTTTCATAGACATCCTTGTATCCCTAAATGGACAGAAAGTGATTAGGTAGTGGATTTATACTCAAAGGTCTTATGGGAAAGAGCCCAGGACAACACAGGAAAACACTCTCTGACAGAAATATAATGTAAGCTATGTGTGTCATTTTATATTTTTAAGTAACCATACAAAGAATACAGCTGGAATTAACTTTACCATTTTAACATATAGTTATTAACATAATAACATATGTTAACATTAACATATGAAATAATATTAATGACATCTTTAAATAATTCTGTGGGAGTGCAAAAAAGGCTCTAAGATTCCATGTACATTTTTCACTTACATACACTAAATTCAGATCAGCCATAGTTTAAGGGCTTATGGCCACACGTGGGCTGTGGCTGCTGCCTGCTATATGGGACAACATATTTCTGGAAGACAGCAAGAGATCAGGTAAGACTAGAGCTTAATTCTGAGTCCTGGCAGGAAATAATGATGTTGAAAGTCTTCTCTTCTAATCAAGGATTTTTAATTTTGTCTTTTGGAATACAAAGGAGCCTGAATATGTGTGTGTGTGTGTGTGTGTGTGTTTAATAGTGGTAAGGGGGTGACACGAAAGGTTTAAACTGAAAGAAGCTAAGTTTGGTTAAAAATCACAAATAAATTGAGCATCTACACTGTTCCAGACAAAACACTGGAAATGAAATAGAAACATTAGTTGTTGTATGCATATACAAAAGTGTGCAATGTAGTTCAGTGGGCTGTTTGTATAATAGTTAAGATCAGGGAAAAAATCTTAACTAGATAGTAATATTATTATGCTTTTTTATGAGAATTTTAAAAGATTTATTTATTTATATGACAGAGAGAGAGAGAGCAGGAGGAGGGGCAGAGGGAGAGGGAGACAGACAATCCCCACCCCCCTTGGTGAGTGGGGATCCTGATGCAGGTCTTGATTGTACAACCCTGAGATCATGACCCAGAGATTTTGACCTAAGCTGAAATCAAGAGTCAGATGCTTAACCGACTGAGCCACCCAGGTACCCACTTTTTATGAGAATTTTAAAAGCTAGAAAAGAATCATAGAAAAAGAAAGACATCAGTAGAAAATGGGGAGGTGGGGCAGGAATTGGGGTGAGACACATAGATAGAAATGAAAAGGACATATTAACATAAATTTGCCAGATAAGTACAGGATGCCCAGTTAAATTGGGATTTTTGTATAAAAGATAGTTATGGGGTATATAAGTATGTTTCAAATATTGCATAATTATACTACAAATGTCTTGGTGGTTTATCTGACATTCACAACTCTCTAATACCCAAGCAAAATCATGAAAGCTGGGATTAAAAGTTCATATTAAAAAGTCCATGAAGAGAATTTCTTAATCAGTTCATGTACATTATCACATTTAATTTTAAAGGAGCATTAGGTAGTAATCCCTTTGTATTATCATTCCTAATTTAAAGATGAGGGAAACTAATTCTTAATTTAGGTAACATGTCAAGAGGTCACATAGCTAGTAAATGACAAAGCCAGTATTTGAATCTAGGTATGTTTTCTACTATAAGAATATTTATTCCAGAGATGAATGACAGTGCAAAAAGATGGGTTAAAAGTTTGCATAGAAGTTGATATCTGAGCTCCTTTGTGACTCAAAGATTCAGAATCTACTTCTGGCAAAGATGTACAAAATCCCAGCTCAGATCGGATCAACCCTCCTGCCAAGGATAACTAGATAAAATCTGGATAAAATACGGAACCAGAGAGCTACCCAGGGAACCAAAACTTGAGGAGCCAAGATCTTGGAAATGGAAATCCATTAAAGTGAGTCAACATTGGCTCTGCCTTTCCACCAAAGGCATTTGTTTCTTAGGCAAGATGAGTTGAGAGACTGAGCATGTAAGATCAAGTAGCAGCTAAGAAGCTGAGGAGCTGAACAAAGCTTCCAGTAGTTTCATGAAGATAAAGAAATAATATATTTTAGACCTATCATTGTAGTCAAGATTGACAAGGAAGGATTCTTGAGAGACATGGGTGCAATGTTCCAGACTGCTTTCTCTTTCAAAACATTTGCCTGTTTATTAGTGGTGGCCAAGCAAGAAGAAAATGATCAGAGGTTTTGGCAGTCTCACAGTGCTGGGGAGACAAAATTGGAACCTAGAAGCCAAGGGGAATAAGCTGAAGACAACTCAGACTTGGGGCCATCGAAGGGTTATTCCTTAGCTTGAAAATGAACAAGCACTAACAAAGACTAAATTCAGCATCAAATCAGATCAACTCCAAACCAGACAGAAGTAAAATATTCCTGCAGTAGTAGGCTCCAAAAGTAAAAATAAATGATCTCTGGGCAAATAACCTTCATTCCAAGTCTCAACCACATTTCATACCGAGTTTTCCAACAAAATTTTATCAAAAGTCTTTGGACATACCAAGAGATGGGACCAAAATAAAAACAAAAAGAAACAGTAGAAGAAGATCTACAGATGATTGAGACATTGTTGTTATTAAATACAGAGGATAAAATACTGTGATTAATATGATAAAAATGTGGGACGCCTGGGTGGCTCAGTTGGTTAAGCTGCTGCCTTTGGCTCGGGTCATGATCCCAGGGTCCTGGGATCGAGTCCCACATCGGGCTCCTTGCTCAGCAGGGAGCCTGCTTCTCCCTCTACCTCTGCCTGCCACTCTGCCTGCTTGGGCTCTCTCTCTCTCTCTCTCTCTGACAAATAAAAAAAAATATGATAAAAATGTATGACAAGATGGAAAATTTCAAAAGGGAAACTGAACTCATACAAAGAATCAAGTATAAACTCCAGAAAAAAATAAAAATGAAATTAAAACTCAACAAATGATATTAGTAGGAGGTAAAACACTGATAAAGTTGAAATATAGTCACTAAAGTAGATTAGTAGAGAATATCAGACTGAAACACAAACAAGAAACCCATAAGGCATATTGCAATGAGGAGAAGAAATTTACAGAGCATGAAAATATACATGTAATACATGTAAATATACATGTAAAATATATATGTAATGTACATGTAATACATGAGGTAAAGCACTGATGAAATGGAAATATATTAACTGAAGTAGGGTAGTAGAGAATATCAGACTAAAACACAGCAAGAAACCCATAGGGAATATTGCAATGAGGAGAAGAAATTTACAGAGCATGAAAATATACATGTAATTGGAATCCCTGAAGAGAAAGAGACAAAATTTGACAGAGTAACATTTAAGGAAATGTTCCTTTGGGAATTTTTTGTAACCAATTAAATAATTTAATAATAGTTCTTGAGACAGTATAAACCCAAAACAGGATTATAAAAAATTACAAATCCAGTAAAAGTGGTTGGACCCCAAATAAATACTAAAAGTACACAGAAGAAGAAAAGGGTACAAAGATCACTTTCAAAAGAGCAACAAAAAGCTAACTTCTCTACTCAAAAACTAAATCTAAAGTCAATAAAATTATAATGCTCAGTTTTTAAAACATAAACTAATCAGAATTCTATAGCTAGTGAAAACATCCTTAAAAATGAATGTGAAATTAAATAATTTTCAGAAAAAGAAAAGCAGAGATTTTTTTTAACCAGTAGACTTGAACAAAAATGACCCAAAAATGCTCAAAATAATCTGCAAGCAGAATGCAAATGATCTCAGATGACAATGTGGAAATACAGGAAGAAAAGTAAAAACTTGTGGTAAATCAAAATGAATATTTGCTATGAAAAAATAATTACAATGTCTTTTGTGGCTTAATATACATATACAATTAAAATAACTAATTTCAAAAAAGCCAAATGGCAGGAAGGGATAAATTGCATTAATGTGTGTTAGAGTCTTTGAAATTGGGGAAAAAATCTAGTTTAAGATAGACTGTAATATTTCTAAGATAAATGCACATGTTTTTAGGAAAACTAAGACATCTAATTAGGAAGTATAGCATTAACAGTTTATAAAAAGGGACAAAGGAATGGCAAGAAATAAATACAGTATTAGGTAAGACAAGTACAGGCAACGAAAGATATACAGATTGGGTGGAAGAAACAAAACTGTCTTTGTTTACAGATGAAAAACTCAACAACAAAATGCTTCTGTAATTATTAAGTGATTATAGCAAGTTTGCAGGATACAAAGTTAATACAAAAGAGTCAATCTCTTTCTTACATATTAGCAATGAACATGAACAAGTAGAATTTGACATTAAAAACACATTACCATTTCAATAGCCAAATTATGGGAAGAGCCCAAATGTCCATCAACTGATGAATGGATAAAGGAGATATGGTGTATATATACAATGGAATATTACTCAGCCACATAAAAGAATGAAATCTTGTCATTTACAATGATGCAGTTGGAGCTAACAAGCATTATACCAACCAAAATAAGTCAGTCAAAGACAAATACCATATGATTTCACTCATTGATGGAATTTAAGAAACAACACAAGTGAACATAGGGGGCAGACAAAAGAGAGAGGCAAACCATAAAACAGACTCTTAAGTATAGAGAACAAACTAGGGTTGCTGGAAAGGAGGTGGGGGGGGATGTGTTACATGGGTGAGGGTATTAAGGAGGGTACTTGTTGTGATGAGCACTGAGTGTTGTATATAAATAATGAGTCACTAAATTCTATACCTGAAACTAATATTACACTGTATGTTAACTGGAATTTAAATAAAAACTTAAACCCCACAACACATTGCCATTTAAAAAATCATATATCCACTTATATTAGCACATTACATTGAGGAAATGAAATAGTTAAGTATAAACCTAACAAAATATATACATGAACTGAATGAAAAAAACTACAAAACTCAAGAAAAGAAATCAAAGAAGACTTAAATAAATAGATATTCCATGCTTATGGAGAAGACTCAACATTATTAAAGGTTAGGTATTCCCAAATAGATCTACAGATTTAATACAATCCCAATCAAAATCCCAGTTGTTTTTTTTGTGGATATCCACAAATACAGTCTAATGTTTATATGGGAAGTCATAAGACCCCAAATAGCCAGCTCAATATTGAAGAAGAACAAAGTTGGAGGACTGATATACCCTGACTTTCTAAAAACTTACTAAAAGGTGCAGAAATCAAGACAGTGTGGTATTGGTGCAAGACTAGATAAAGAGAACAGAGCAAAGAGTCAAGAAATAGACCTCCATAAATATGGTCAACTAATTTTAGACAAAGGGGCCCAGGTAATACAATGGAGATAGGATAGTCTTTTCAACAAATGGTTCTGGAACAACTGCACCTTCATAAACCAAAAAAATAAAAATACAAAAGAATCTGGAGGCAGACCCTAGACATTCACAAAGTTAATTCAAAATGATAATAGACCCACATGCAAAATGCATAACTATAAAACTCCTAGAGAATAACAGAGGAGAAAACCTGGAGAACCTTGGTTAGGGTGATGACTTTTTAGATACAATATCAAAGTCACAACCCATGAAATAAATAATTTATAAGCTGGACTTGATTAAAATTAAAAACTTAGGATCTGCAAAAGTCAATGTCAAGAGAAAGAAGACAAGGCACAGACTGGGAGAAAATATTTGCAAAAGGTACATGTGATAAAAGATTGCTGTCCAAAATATTCTAAGAATTCTTATAACTCAACAATAAGAAAATGGAGAACCCAATTAAAACATGGACCAAAGACTTTAACAGACCCCTCACTGAAGACATATAGAGATGGCATTCAATATCACATCTCAGTAGAAAATTACAAATAAAAATAATAATGAGATACCACTACAGATCTATCAGAATGGCCCAATTCAAGACACTGGCAGCACCAAATTCTGGTGAGGATGTGAAGCTACAGGAATTTTCTTTCATTGCTAGTGGGAAAACAAAATGGTACACCCAGTCTGGTATACTGGTAATTTCTTAAGAAACTAAACATGCTCTTATCAAATGATTCAGCAGTCTGGGTCCTTGATATTTACCCAAATGAGTGGGAAAAATAAAAAATAAAAACCTTTCAGACTGATGTCTATAAAAGCTTTATTCATTGCCAAGTCTTGGTAGCAACCAAGGTGCCCTTTAGTAGGGGAGTGCATAAATAAACCGTGTATATCCAGACAATGAAATATTATTCAATGCTAAAAAGAAATAGGTTTTAAGCCATGGAAAGACATGGAGAAACCTTAAGCACATATTATTAAGTGAAAGAAGCCAATGTGAAAAAGTTTCAATACTGCATGATTCCAACTATATGAAATTAGCCACACATAGCCTTATATGAATATGCTTCTGGAAAAGGCATAACTATGTAGATAATAAAAAGATCAGTGGTTTCCAGGAGGTGGGGGGTAGGGATAAGTAGGCAGAGCACAGAGAATTTTTAGGGTCATGAAACTACTCTGTATGAGAAACAAAATGGTGGATACATTTCCAAACTCATAATATATACAACACCAAAATTAACCCAAATGTAAACTATGGCCTTTGGGGGATAAGGATGTGTCAATGTGGTTTATCAATTATAACATATAATCTACTCTGGTGGGGAATATTGATAAAGGGGAGGCTACACATATATGAGGGCAGAGGATATATGGGGACTCTCTTCCTCTCAGTTTTGTTATGAAACTAAAACTGTCCAAAAAATAATCTATTCAAAGGAAAAAAGGGCAAAAGACAGTGAGAGAGAGACAAACCAAGAAATAGACTCTCACGTATAGAGAACAAATGAATGATTACCAGAGGGGAGGTGGGGGGGGGATGGGTGAACTAGGTGATGAGAATTAAAGAGCACACTTATCATGATGAACAGTGAGTATTGTATGGAATTGCTGAATCACTCTGTTGTACACTTGAGAAACTAATGTAACACTATATGCTTACTAAACTGGAATGAAAAGAAAACACTTAAAAAATAAAGTCTATTAAGGTCAATAAATACATGATTACTTTTTAAAAGGCAGGAAATAGAGATAAAGAAACAGAACAGATGAAATGGTAGACTTGAACAGAAACATGTAAATAGTCAAATTAAATGTAAATGAACTAAATCATTCGAAATTAAAATTAAATATTGTCAACCTGGATTAAACTGCTTATAAGATATACACTTTCAATGTACAACAAATATGTATTATAAAACTCCGATGCATAAAAAGTTGGACATAAGACTAATTAGATATACTGATACAAGATCGATTATACATTAAAGAAAGAAACATTTCTTGTGATTCATGGTTCAATTCACCAGAGAGACATACTACTTCTAACTTTTTATGCACGGATAACATAAGTTAAAATATATGAAAGAAAAAACGAAAGAACTAAAAGGACAAATAGATCATCTGTAATCATTGTGGAAAATTTTTGCACACTATTCTCATGAAATGGCAGAATGATGGACACAAATCAGGATATGGAAGACATAAAGAATATGATTGATGAAAGGGATCTAATCAACATACATGGAGCACTGTGACCAACAACTGCAAGACACATTATTTTCTCAGCTGAACATGGACTCTTATAACTGACCATAACATCAGCCTAAAAGGGCAAGATTTATTAAATACACACTAATTAAAATTGTATGGGGCTTATGTGCTCTGTCAAGAGTAGAACTAACTAGAATCATTAACCAAAAGGTATCTAAAGAATTCTAAGAATATTTAGCAGCTTTTAAATAGCATATAGGTCTAGGAAAGAATCAAACTGAAAAACTGAATATTAGTCATAAAAAAGAATGAAATCTTGCCATTTGCAACAAGGTGAATGGAACTAGGAAATATTATGCTAAGTGAAGTAAGTTGATCAGAGAAAGACAAATATCATATGATTTCACTCATGGGTGGAATTTAAGAAACAAATCAAATGAGCAAAGGGAACAAAAAAGAGACAAACAAAGAAACAGACTCTTACCTATCACAAACTGATGGTTACCAGAGGGGAGGTGTGTGAGTTGGGGGAAATAAGTGATGGGGATTAAAGAGTGCATTTGGGTTGAGTACTGGGTGATGTGTGGAAATTACTATATTCTACACCTGAAACTAATATTACACTGTGTATTAACTAACTGGAATTTAAATTTAAAAAAAGAAAATTCAGAGATACTTATAACTGAACAATAATAATAACAATGTGCAACAAATTAAACTCATGGGACCCAAATAAAGCCATACCAACAAGAAAATGTTTATCCTTAAATTGATATGTATAGAAAGAAGAAAGGCTAAAAATCAATTTTCTGTATATCTAAAGAAATTAGGCAAAAAGTAATAAATTGAAAACACATAATTTAGAAGGGAAAAATAAGGGAAGAGTTCAAATTGGGAAATCCTAAAACAATATTTAAAATAAACTGAGCCACACTTAGTTCTTTGAAAACTAAATTGACAAAATGATCTATAAACTTTGAAATTAAAACTCAAAGGCACAGATTACCAATATCAGAGTAAAAAAAGAGAGTACAGATCTCGTGGGCATTAAAATGATCGTAGAAAAATATCTTCAATGACTCTGTGCCAGTAGATTTGCTTACATGAAATATGCATATTCTTAGAAATCTGTAATAGAATAAAAACTGATAAAATTTGGATAGAAATTACACTTGTGGTTAAAAATCTTCCCAGAAATAAGTGACACAATCTCAAATGGCTTCATTGGTGAATTCTCTCAATATTTTAAAAAGGAAATATCATGACTCTTATCCAATTTGTAAACAACAAAGAAAGGAGAGCCCTTCCAAACTCATTTTGTGAAGCCAGCATAAGATGCTTTCAAATTCTTTCAAACAGTACGAGATAGGAAATTACAGATTAATATCACTCATTAACATATATGCAAAAATCCTAAACGAATATAAACAAATCCTAGAAATATGATAAATTAAGTTCAAGAATACATATGTAAAGAAAATTTTATCACCACCAAGGTCAATATATTCCAGGAGTGTGAGGTTAGTTTAACTTTTAAAAACCCATCCACGTAATCAACCACATTAATGAACTTGAAGAAAACAATTATATTATTTTCTCAATAGATACCAAAGGATGGAAGGCAATGGGAGAGGTAGACAAAGAAAGAGAGAAAGAAAGAGAGACACAGAGACAAAATGAAATGGAAATATAAAAATTCACCACATATTCACAAATTAAAGATATTAGATGAAACAATAGCAAAAATGGAAAGGAGAAAAGGAGAGAGAAAAACTTAACTTGCTACAAGGTATCTAAAAGAGAAAATATACTTAATGTTAGAATATTAACAACTTTTTCCAAATTAAATTGGGAAAGACACAAAAATGTCCATGAGCCACGTGTCTATCAACATTGGGTTGGAAGTTCTCTCCTGCACAATTAGCAAGAGAAATGTACAGGTTTGAAAAGTGAAATAAAAATATTAATATTTGCAGATGGCATGATCATGTATATAGAAAATTTTAGGGGCACCTGGGTGTAGTCTCTGTCAGCCTGACTCTTGACTTTTAACTCAGGTCAGGATCTCAGGGTTGTGAGATCAAGCCTCATGTTGGGCTCTGAACGGGGCATGGAGCCTGCTTAAGATTCTCTCTCTCCCACTGCCTTCCTAGAAAGAAAAGAAAGGAAGAAAGGAAGAAAGAAGAAAGGAAGAAAGGAAGAAAGGAAGAAAGAAAGAAAGATGGACAAAGGAAAAGAAAGAAAGAAAGAGGGACAAAGGAAAAGAAGGAAAGAAAGAAAGAAAGAAATTAAGAAAAATTTTAAAATCTACTACCTATATGCCTCATTATATGCGTTTAGTAAATTTATTGGCTACAGAACCAAGGTACAAAAAGTGATTGCATTTCTCTATACCAGCAATAAACCAGTAAACCGGTTGGAATACATTTACATAATATTGTTTATCTCGATACCAAGAAACACCAAATGTCTCAAAGTAAATCTATCAAATACAGTAAAGACTGCAACGTAAAAATCCTGCAGAATATTATTGAGACATTATTACACGTGGATTGAAAGAATCAGTACTATGAAGATGTTGATCCTCTCCATATTCATTTGGTTTAATACAATCTCGGTGAAAATCCTAGCAAGGTTATTTAGGTTTTTGTTTTTTGTTTGTTTGTTTGTTGGGTTTTCTCTTTTCTTATTTTGGGTTTATGCAAAAATTCTAAAGCTGATTATAAAATTTGTATGAAAATGTATGTGGCCAAACATAGTTAAGGCAATTATGAGAAAGAACAAAATTGCAAGATTTCACTTCCAGATGTAAATAAACAACAGTTAAGACAGTATGGTATTAGGGGTCCCTTGGTGACTCACTCGGTTAAGTGTCGGACTATTGATTTTGGTTCAGGTCATGATCTCAGGGTTGTGAGATCGAGACCCACATCAGGCTCCACACTCAGCAGGGAGTCTGCTTCGGATTTTCTCTCTCCCTCTTCCCCTCACCTCCAAAAGACAGTATGGTATTAGATCTCAGACATACAAATAGACCAATGGAATGGAATAAAAAGTCCAGAAACATATCCATATGTATTTGGACAGTTAAATCATGACAAAGTTGACATTTCAGAATAGTGGATGAAACTTGGATAGTCTTCATAAATGTTAGTAGATCTATTTGCTATTCATGTGGAAAAAAAGAATACCCTTGTCTCACACAACACACAAAAATTAACTCTAAATGGACACAGATTTACTTGTGACAGTTTAAAAACATAAAGCTTCTAGAAAATAGCATAGGATAACATGTTCACAATTTGAGGATAGATAAAAATTTCCTATACAAATCCTATTATCCAAAAGGAAATTTTGGTAAACCAGGCTATATTAAAAATAATATACACAATTCTCCAGAATGTACCAATAAAAGAATAAAAAAACTACAGAGTGATTTAAAATAGCAGCAATACAAATACAGATACACTAGCAATATTGGGCAAAATACTTTTATTCAGAATCTGTAACTCCTATAAATTGATAAGAAACAGGTACATTTTTTTAAAGGAAAGGCTTGAATTGAGGGCGCCTGGGTGGCTCAGTTTTTAAGTGTCTGCCTTCTGCTCAGATCGTGGTCCGAGGGTCCTGGGATCTAGCCCCACATGGGACTCCCCCCTCAGTGGGAATCCTGCTTCTCCCTCTCCCACTCCTCCTGCTTGTATTCCCTTTCTTTGTCAAATAAATACATAAAATCTTTTTTTAAAAAAAGGCTTGAATTGGCATTTTTGAAAATAGATATCAAAATGGCTAATAAACATGATGTTTTCCTACTGTGTTCATGTTAGCAAACTACAAATTAAAACCACAATGAGGTATTATTACACTCTGATGGGAATTCCAATATTAATAGGACTAGCAACACTTAACTGTTGGTGAATAAGAGTCTAAATTATTTCAACCACTTCAGAAGAATTCTTGGCGTTATCTACTGAAGCAGAAATTATATACACCACTACTGGGTAGTAGTGAAATTAGTAGTAGTGGAAGTAGTAGAAATTATTTCCACCACTACCCAACAGAAATGAATGCATCTATGCACCAGAATACATACACAAGAATATTAATAGCAGCAAGATTCCTAGAAGACATAAACTGAAAACAACCCAGTATGTTTATTTAATGGAATACTCTAAAATAATAAAAACAAATGAATTACTGTAATGTATAATATTGGGAATAAATCTTACAAATTGTTTAGAAAAATCTCATTCATATAAAGTTCAAAAAAGGCAAAATTAGGCCCTGGTTATAGGAGAGGAGAGTCACTGTCTGAGGCAGCAGTCACTAGAAGCAGGCATGAGGAAACTTCTGGATTATTCACCATATTTGTGCTTTCTCCTCTAGATGTTGTTTACATGGGTCTGCTAACTTTGTGAATATGTATTGAGTTGTACACTTACAATGTGTACATTTTTTCATACATTTCTACTGCAATGTAAATGTTATTCTAAAAAAAAAAAAACAAAACCGTCCTGGTAATTAAGATAGACTATGCTTGAATTTTGAAAGTTGTAGACTTTTTCAAAAGAGAAGTTATGTTAATGATGTCAAAGGAGCTCTCAATGAGCATGGTTTCACAGTTGGCATGGGAAAAGAAAGAGAAGAATATGGTCCAGAGAAATCTAGATTTTCTAATGTGGTAACAATGGGAGGAAGGACATGCTGAAGATTGAGATGAGGAGATAGAGGTTTCAATATGTTCTGCTAAAGGCTCAGGATTATGACATCATCTTCAAATGGATTATATACTGGACACAGGACACTGAAGAAATATTGGCACTTCCCTGAGGGGGAAATTAAATAAAGGAGACAGTCATAAAGGAAAGATTAATAACTCAGTTTTTTCTATGCTTATCCTGAGTTGATATAATTATTGTCTGTCCATAGCATTTATTATATTTGTCACTCATTTCGACAATTGATTATGTGTATACAGTCTTGTGTTGTCACTTAATTATTTCAAGATGTATTAGGTTGAACCATATGAAATTATCAATATTCAACCATTTTATCTTTTACCTACAAGAATGGCAATTTCACACGGTCTAACTCAGTGCATCAGCCTTAGTGAGATTCACCCCCACTAGCATTTTTTTGTGGCAAGCATGTCTCCAAACTCTTTGGGCCTCACTTACTTCATCAACAAAATGGGTATTCACAGGGCTTGTCTCAATGACATATTGAAACTTTCATGTGAAAATGCTCTCCAAATTCTGATGAAATAAAAAGATCCGCTTCTTGGTACAAAAACTGATATAAGCTGATATAAGGTAAATCCTGCCAAAGGAAAACATTTGTGCAGTGGCTATAACTGGAATCTGTGTAACTAGAGGAAATACAAGTGAAAAGTACATTATAAGATGTAGTCCAGCAAAAATGGCAGAAGACAAATAAAAGAAATGGATAAGTGCCCTTGGGAGCTGGCATTGTGGTCATCTATCCCTTCTATTACTTTCTTCTTTTAAAAGCTTCCATGGACAACACCACTAGTGTGGAATGTAATTTCTTCCTCAGCTAATTCTTAGCTTTCATTTCTAGTCTCACATTTACGGCCACCTATTGTGGCAACCCCCATGCTAGATGTTGGAAACGCAACCTTGATCAAAGGTGATAGAGTCTTGGGGGCACCTGGCTGGCTCAGTTGCTTAAGTATCTGACTCTTGATTTCAACTCAGCTCATGATCTCAGGGTCCTAGGATGATCTCTGCATGGGGTTCCAAACTCAGCAGGGAATCTGCTTGGGATTCTCCCCCACTTCTCCTTCTGCCAGTCTCCCCACTCACATATATACCCTCTAAATACATAAATAAAAAATTAAATAAATAACTAAACTCTTAAAAAAACAAAAATAAACAACCCAGAAGCGACAGAATCTCTATCTTCTCAAGTGTCTAATCTCAAAGGCAAGGCCGGCAATTCTTGGTGGATAAAGGTGAATGGTGAATGGACTGACAAAGGGCATTGTGAATACATAACCCTGTCTCAGGAAGGTGGAGGCCGCTTCCCAGGAGGACCAAGGTCAAAGTGCAGACCTGAAGGTTGAATGGGTGGTAGGCAGGCATGTGCAAAGGCCTGGAGAGAAAAGTGTGAGACATTCAGAAGCTGGGGAGTGAAAGATAACTGGACAAGTGGAAATATCACTGAAATCATTGAAGGAATAAAGCAGCAAGACAATCTGAGTAGCTCTGCATTTTAGACATGCAGCTAGCTGCCAGGGGAATGAGAACTAAGGAGGAGGCAAGACCAGGGGCAGGTGGCAACCAGTTGCTAAACGCAGAGCTGAGCCAGGATGAGGGGCATGGAAATGGAGATGAGTTGGCTACTTACTTCCAAGGCACAGAATCAACACACAATTGGGGGAGTGGTTTCCTGTGGAAGATAACGGGATAGATAATCAAACAGGATTCTCATGCTTCTGCTGTGAGCCATGAAGTTCAGCATACCAACCTCAAAGCAAGATGCATTGACAAAGCAATAGATTTGGTGAGAGTGCCGGGGTGGGGGGGAAGCATAGGTAGTAAGTTGAGTTGGGTACATTGACTTTGAAGAGGTTATCCAATGTCCGAAAGGAGAGGTTCAAGCTGAAAACAGCCACCTAAGCAAATCTGGAGCTTGGGAGAATTGGGGGAAGGGTTGGAGGGGCTGGAGGTTTAGACTGGAATGGAAGCCAAGCAAACAGAAAGAATTGTCCAGAGCAGCGTACATCGTGAGGACAGCAAAGTGTTCAGGGTAGTTGAATCCAACATTTGAGGGGATATTCTGAGAAGGGAAGGCCAAAATTTGAAGAGAAAGGTCAATATAATAAGAGAGAGTGTTTTCTAGAGAACCAGATAAGACAGTATTTCTAGAATTTGATACAGCTCTAGATGTTGCTAAGAGATTGCAGTGATAAAATTGAGAAGTGCCTTTAAATTTATAATAAGGAGATCACTGGTGACCATTGGGAAAGTGATGTCAGTGGAAAGGCCAGACCCTGAAAACTCTTGCTGAAGATGAAAATGAGGACTGGAGAAATTTTATTTTTAGGTCAGAAGACTGTTGAGCGTATTTGCATGTCAATGGAAAAGCATTAATACAGAGAGAAGACTGAGCTTCAAGGAAAGAGAATGCATTCTTGATAAGAGTGAGGGTCCTGGAAACATCAGGGGGTAGGATTCAAAGATTCAAAGCACAGGAACAGGAATTAGTTTCAGACAGGAGAAGAGATCCTCATCCCTCCTAACAGGAGGCACAAAGAACAGGGTGTGTGCGCCAGTCCAGACGATGGGGTGCGAGTAGTGGGGTGAGGTGTGAAAATCCTATTATCTGGTTGCTCCAATCATCTCTGTAAAATACAAAATGAAGACAACTGTTAAAAGTAAATGCCAGGGGCGCCTGGGTGGCTCCATGGGTTAAAGCCTCTGCCTTCGGTTCAGGTCAGAATCTCAGGGTCCTGGGATCGAGCCCCGCATCGGGCTCTCTGCTCAGCGGGGAGCCTGCTCTTCCCTCTCCCTCTGCCTGCTGCTCCCCCTGCTCACGCTCTCTCTCTCTCTCTCTCTCTGTCAAAGATGTAATAAATAAAATCTTTAAAAATAAATAAATAAAAGTAAGTGCCAAAGATGATATCTGTGTAGAAAGGATTTTAACTTAGCCCCCAAAGACGACTGCCCTTTGCTGTTGCCTTCTGGGAAGTGATGTCTCTCTAGACTCTTGAATATCATGCCTCATAGGAGTGTCTTTCTTTGTCTGGGGGCCTTGAGTCCCCCTGGATAGTCTAATCATATGATTTAGAGTAAGAGCTGGCCATGTCAGAAAGACTATCAATTTGATTTAAGATAGGGGCTTTGATTTGCGTTACATGGCATCCGTCATGCCGGAGACTGAGGTCAACCACATGGGCAATTCATCAGTCAGTCATGCCTATGTGGGGGAGCCCTGATAAAAGCTCCAAATACAGAGGCTCAGGTGAGTTTTCCTGGTTGGCAGGGCTCCATGAGCTTTATCACACATTAGTGCAGGGAAAGCCAAGTATCCCAACTCCCTAGGAGAGAACCATGGAAGCTCTACATTCAGTATTTCCCGAGGCTCTGCTCTCTGCTGTCCTTCCGTTAAAGTTAAAATCATGGCAGGTTTTTTTTTTTTTTAAGATTTTATTTATTTGACAAACAGAGAGAGATCACAAGTAGGCAGAGAGGCAGGCAGAAGCAGGCCTCCTACTGGGCAGACAGCCCAATGCGGGGCTAGATCCCAGGACTCTGGGATCACGACCTGAGCTGAAGGCAGAGGCTTTAACCCATTGAGCCACCCAGGCACCCGAGTTGGTAGCATTTTATCCTATGGTGAAACAGAACCACGAGTAGTAGAAGCTGTTAGTGAGTTCCGTGAGCCCTTCCAGTGAATTATCAAAACTCGGGTGTTATATGTAAATAATGAATCATGGAACACTACATCAAAAACTAAGGACCTACTGTATGGTGATTAACATAACGTAATAATTAAAAAAAAAATCTCAGGGTGTCTGGGAAACTCTTGGAACCTGCAATTGATGTCAGAAGTGAGAGTCATCTTGGGTGGACTATATTTCTTCCAACTGTATACTTGGCCAAAATGCTTGGAGCATCACTGGGCTCAGGAGAATTGGGAAGATGGAAAGTACTTCTCCTATTACCCACTTTTCTGGATCTGTGCTGCTTGTACTCCAACAGAGATTCTGTCTGTTTCCCAAACAGGTTTCCAGTCTTCCGTGCATCACCAGAGTCCCCTATATTCTATCAATTTGTTCCCTATTTTGTTGAAGATAGCCACAAGTCAGAATCCCTTTCTTTCTTTCTTTCTTTCTTTCTTTCTTTCTTTCTTTCTTTCTTTCTTTCTTTCTTTCTTTCTTTCTCTCTCTCTCTCTCTCTTTCTCTCTCTCTTTCTTTCTTCTTTCTTTCTTTCTTTCTTTCTTTCTTTCTTTCTTTCTTTCTTTCTTTCTTTCTTTTCCTTCCTTCCTTCCTTCCTTCCTTCCTTCCTCCTTCCTTTCTTTTTGAAGATTTTATTTATTTATTTGACAGAGAGATCGCAAGTAGGCAGAGAGGCAGGTAGAGAGAGAGGGGGAAGACTCCCTGCTGAGCAGAGAGCCAGATGCAGGGCTTGATCCCAGGACCCTGGGATCATCACCTGAGCCAAAGGCAGAGGCTTTACCCCACTGAGCCACCCCGGTGCCCCCAGAATTGATTTCTGTCACCTGCAAACAAGAACCCTAAAATGATCTCTTGTTACATCCACAAGCAACATACTATGTTTCACTACAAGTTTCAATTATAACATTTTCCCCTCTTACTGTAGTCTATGCATGCAAGCCTTTAGCATACATTTTAGCTGAAACTCCGTTTACTGAGTCTCCATAGAACATTATATTGATATTTAGCCCCCTTTAGATTAGGCTTGCTGATGGTCCTCATTCTTCGAAAGTGCGCCTAGTCACACACTTCTATTTCCCCTCACACTTTGTTACAGAACATCTGTGCCTTCATCCCCTACCCCCAACTTCGGTATTATTCATTTTGGAAGTCTCGTCCTTGTAAGAACTACTGACAGTATTTCAAATTTGAGGGTATTCAAGTGACAATATCCCTTAGCTTAGGTTAGGATTTCCAAGCCACGTTAGATCACTGTTTTTCATTAGTCCATGCAGAAGTAACCATTTCTTTCTTTCTTTTTCTTTTCTTTTCTTTTTTATTTCTCAGAAGTAACAATTTTTTAAAGTTGAAGAAGACATGGGACTTTAGTCAGGAACAAAGAAACAGACAGTACTGTTGGCTTATAAAGAGCATTGACTGGAATGCATTCTTCAACATCCAAGTATCCAGAACCACTGAGGATAGACAGCTGTGTGTCGAAACATTTGTGACAAACAGAACTCAGATGGAAATGTATTTTTAAAGGAGAGAAAAGCATCAACATACATTCATCATTGGGTGTGAGAACAATGCAAACTTACAATACAGGTCTGAGCAAAAGAGAATCAGCTTGTGAAAATGACTTTTTTTTTCCTTCCATGAAATAGTTTCTGCATTTGTCAGCATAGTTCCTTCCTCTTTGCCTTGTAACTTTACAGCCAGCATTAACTTTTTACTCATGAGGAAGATTCGAAAGACTTTAGAGCCAACCCAGCAGGGTTCGTGGCCCAACATAGATCTTTGCTCTGGGATCTATGTGAATCTTACATACTCAGGTGGAAAGAGGGGAGGGGGACTAAGTTAGAGTCAAGTTTAATAACAATGAGCAACTAATGATAAGAAACAGCCAAATTCTTGAGAGAACTTTTTAAGCACAATGATCTATTTTTATAACTTATGAGACTGGACAAGTTCCCATTCCTTTAGCATTTATGTAATGAATATATATGCGAATATAAACACAGATGGGGTATCGTGTGGCAGAGATAACATAATAGTGCCATGATTTTAAAACTAGAAAACTTCCATTCTTGATGTCAATAAATTAAATTACATTAGAAGTTGTGCTTTGTTTTAAAATCAAAAAAGAGGGGCACCTGGGTCGCTCAGTTGGTTAAGCGGCTTCCTTCAGCTTGTGTCATGATCCCAGGGTCCTGGGATCAAGCCCTTCGTTGGGCTCCATGCTCAGTAGGGAGTCTGCTTCTCTCCCTCTGACCCCTCCCCCCACGGCTTGTTCTCCCTCTCAAATAAATAAAATAAACAAACAAACAAATAAATAAAATCAATCTTTAAAAATAAAATAAAAAAAGAAACTATAAAAGATAATCTTTTTCTTCTGCCTGGTATGCTTACTCTTTTGTCTTTTCCTACAAAATACTATTTAAGGTCCTGTTCAAATGCTAATTTTTTTAAAGATTTTATTTATTTATTTGACAGAGAAAGAGAGATCACAAGTAGGCAGAGAGGCAGGTAGAGAAAGAGGGGGAAGCAGGTCCCTTGCTGAGCAGAGAGCCCGATGCAGGGCTCGATCCCAGGACCCAGAGATCATGACCTTAGCCAAAGGCAGAGGCTTTAATCCACTGAGCCACCCAGGCACCCCAATGCCAATGTTTTGATAAAGCAAAGTTTATGTATAATTGTTATTATGACCAATGTACATTCCCCTGAAACTGTCCATAAATTGGTTATTTCGTGAAAGTAGGTCATGTTCTACTTTATTCTTATTATTTATGAATAGTAAGTTTGCCATCACAAGTATACTCCTAGATATTTGGGAAATGTTAAATACAGAATGGTAGAAGAAATACAGTCCATTAGCTGAGTCTATCATTTCAAGACTAAAACAAGCAAACAAGTGGAAGCTCCTACATTCAATGCAAAAAAGCAAACAACAATAAAAAAAATCCACTGGATTAAGTCTTTCAGTGTAAAAATAAACCATAAAAACTAAAAAAATACATGTGAATAGTAACATTAATTTTATTATGCATACTATCAAGGTGAAGCTATGAATAAAAATGCTGTTCCAATTGTATAAAATTTTTAAAACCTTGGGTTGTAAATACAAGTTAAAAAGCAAAAAGTACATCAATGGAGTGTATTTTTTCTCATACGCAAAAAGATACAAGAAAGGCTTAATATCCTTGTGATATACCAAGTAATTTCAAGTGCCCTAGAGTAACACCAAGCATCTCCATAAAAATTGATGACATATATGAACAATTAGTTTAAAAATTGTAAGTATGTAATAAAAAAACATTGGCTTTATTTATAAGCAAATGAATTGAAACACACACACACATACACATGCACACACACCATTTTTCTATCTTTTAGATGAACGAAGCCTACAAAGAATGGTGATCCTAGGGAAGAGTATGGGAAAAGCGGCAGGCCAATCCCCTAATGAGGATATTGTAAGGCAATTTGACAATGTATATGATGAAACATTTTAAGTACATACTCTGCAATTCTACCTTTAGGATAAAAAGTGATAAGGGCACAGGGAAATCAAGAATTAGACTCCTAGTTTTGAGAGCAATATGATGGTTACCAGAGGGAAGTGGGCGAGGGAGATGTGTGAAATAGATGATGGGGATTAAGGAATGTACTTGTCGTAGCCCAGGAACTGTAAAAGTGTTGAATCACTATATTGTACACCTGAAACTAATGTTACACTGTATATTAACTAGCTGGAATTTAAGTAAGAACTTAAAAAAAAGTGACAAGGTACAATGATGTAGGACAAGAATATGTATTACAGAATTGCTTACATATACTTGCCCATGAACATTAGACTGATTAATTATAATAAATCCATATGCTGCACTATTAAGAATGATGATGTGGATAGTTATTTATTGATATTTGTGATATGTTGTTAAATGCAAAATACGCAAAACCATATTGACAGAAATAAAGATAGCTCTTAAACATAAACCTTACAAGGGTGAAGTAAAACGTGGCCAACAGTTGGCATTGGTGAAATGGTACATAAATTGGCGATTTTTTTCATTTTTTTGTATTATCTAATTTTGATATAATGAGCATGCATGACTTCAGCAATCTAAAAATATAATTTACTAAACATTATCTCTCAAATACAATTAGAAATAAATTGTAAAATAAATTGATTTTATAAATCAATTATTGAGTTATTGAATTTTATGAATCAATTATGAAACAATTATTATTGACAACATCAAGTAAGTGGTGGATAATTGGTAGCCAAATGAATTATGGTGCCTCCATATAATGAAATGTAAGGTAGCTATTAATTTAGTTATTTTTTTAAACTCTTTTTTTTTAAGATTTTATTTATTTATTTGACAGAGAGAGAGAGGTCACAAGTAGGCAGAGAGGCAGGCAGAGAGAGGGGGGAAGCAGGCTCCCTGCTGAGCAGAGAGCCCAATGCGGGGCTCGATCCCAGTACCTCGAGATCATGACCTAAACCGAAGGCAGAGGTTTTAACCCACTGAGCCACCCACGCATTCCTATTAATTTAGTTATAATATGGGAAGTTTTTGTATTATAATGTTATAATTTAAAGTCAGATATCAAAATTGTATATTCTTTAGGATCTCAACTGTGGAATTTTTTTTCAAGAGACGACTGGAAGGAAATACCAAGGTTTCCAGTGGTTGTCCACGTGATAATAAAAATAATACCATATTCTTTCCAGTATCTTGCACTATTTTAATTTTTTTTACACTGAGCAAGTTTTACTGTTGTAATCTTTTCAACATTTCATCAATCATTAAAACAAATAGACTGATATTAACGACAAAGAACATAAGCTTCACACTTGCAGGGAAGGGAGATTTTCATTTTACTTCGCCACTAATCCATCTGGATAAAGATGATTGTGATAATGCCTGAATGCCAATGACAATGAGAAACATGAGGAAGATCTCCTCTTCTATGTACTTAATGATAATTTGGTGTTTGGTTTAAGCTTTAAAATAGATATCTCAAAAAAATAGATAAAATAAAATAGATGTCTCCATATACATGATGCATACATAAATATATACATAAATCATTTCTTGAAAAGTATGTAAAGTTTCACTTACGCAAGATGAATTAAGTCCTAGAAACTCACTGTATAACATCATGCCTATAGCTAATATTATATGAAGTGCAATACTGTACACTTAAATACACTTAAAATTTTGTTAAGATGATAGATCTCATGTTCCGTGTTCTTACCACAATAAAGTTAAATGTACATAAGTTAATTGTATTGGAATAAATAACTTTCATCTACAAAAACAAAAGATATACATATGTATACACATATATACACACAAAAGTTGTATGTGTATATATCTATATAATCCTAATTCTCAAATTTTCATCACAAAACACACATGAGTTCATATATACAGAAGAACAAAAGCTCTGGCCAAAAACAAAACAAATTGTGAATTAGCAACTTATTTTTTTGTGATCTCAGAACCGTGCAGCTGTTCACTTAGGAAAGGAAGCTGTTTGGGTATCTGGGTGGCTCAGTTGGTTAAATGAGTGCCTTGGGCTCAGGCCATGATCCTGGGGTCCTAGGGTAGAGTCCTGCATCAGGCTCCCTGCTCAGTGGGGAGTCTTCTTCTCCCTCCGACCCTCTCCCTTCTCATGCTTTCTCTCTTGCTCTTTCTAGTTCTCAAATAAATGAATAAAATATTAAAAAAAAAAAAAGGAAGCCGTTTGTCTTGACATTTTGACACTCTTTCTGAAAGATATCCAGTTTTCTCTTTTCATTTCTGAATTCCATAATTACTCTAGAGTCCTTCACATTCTTCCCTATACCTTGAAGACCATTTTACTATAGACCTTCCTGGCCATGTTCCTAGACATCATGGTCTAGACATCAATATACTATACAACATAAAATATACATTTGATTGTTTCTGATTATTAAAATTAGGTATGTAGAAATTTTGAAAATTAGGGTGAATGCAGGAAGTACAAGAAAACTAAAAATTTCCCCAAGTGGGGAAGAGAGGCAGGCAGAGAGAGAAGGGGAAGCAGGCTCCCCACCGAGCGGGGAGCCCGATGCGGGGCTTGACGTGGGACTCAATCCCATGACTTTGGGATCATGACCTGAGCCAAAGGCAGAGGCTTTAACCCACTGAGCCACCCAGGCACCCCAAATTTCTCCAAATTTCTATACTTATAGATAAATAATATTAACCTTGAGTTGCATTTTCTTCAACTTTGTGTATGTGTGCATATACATATATACATCTATTATATGTATATATAAAGTATAATATGATGTTACATTATGCTCTTTCCACATAAACCCTTCTCAAAAATCTAATCTCTTCTAGATTAAGTACCTAGTCTGCAACTTTTTCGTGCGTGTCCATATTTACACTTGTGGTTTATTTTTTAATAATGCTCTGGGTTCAAATTGCATTATTTCAAATCCCTAGTTCTACAGCTTAGGAGTTATATGGCTTTAGATAGATGACTTAACCTCAGATCCTTCATCTATCAAATTGTTATAATAATAATTACTATTTTGTAAGATCATCTTGAGATTAAATTGTGGATTATGATTTAGGTTATAGTTAACCTAAATATTAACTATAATGATTGTCCAGCAATACTGTATTACTCATTCTTCCCAAATGTGGTCCATGATTTCTCATATTTCATCTTGGCTAACACGTGTACTATTATGCCTTTCCCCCACTCCATTCCCGTCTGTTAAAATCATTAGCTATCTTCAATAACTACCCCAAATAAAACTTCCTCCAAATTCCTATTCAAATGACATATTTGCAGTTTTTAAAACCATTTAACACTTTCTTATATAATTCCTCTTATTGCATGAATATTCTGTCTGGTGCTATGGTGATATATAAATTACTTATTCCTTTATTGAATTTAAATATTGTAAGTGTAAGAACCAACTTATCCATATTTTTAACCCTCTCAGAGTCTAGCACATTTATTTGGAACATAATAATAAGTTAAATGAAGTAACAATTTAAAGATTGCGTCTCAAAGAATTCTTAAGAGCATTTGCCTGTGATGTTTTTAGGCATTTCCAACTAGGTAAACTAGTCTGAATGTACCTCCATTCATTATATACTCATTTGTTCATTCAACAAGAATTTACTGAGCTCCTATCATGTTCTATGCTGGAGAAATATTGGACAAGATAGGCAAAATCTCTGCTCTCAGGGAGCTGGTAGTCTAATGAAGGAAAAAAGACAATAAAGACGTAGACAAACAATGAGATAATTCTAGTGCAAAAAGAACTAGCTCAGAAAGAGTGCGAGCACCTAGTGGGGTAAATCCATTTAGGTCAGTATCCGGAAATGGCTTCCACAAGATGACATCTGGAAGAAAAGAAGCCAGCCCTAGTAAATTCTAGGGGATTTGTGTTTTAGGCATAGAAAACAGCTTGTCCAGAAAAGGCCCCTGGACAGGAGACAGTTTGGTCTTTTCCAGAAACAGCAAGAAAGCTAAATGTGACTGTAAGATGGTGAACAGAAGGAGTGGGTTGGAATAAGTGAAGCTGGAAAAGTGGAGGCAAATTTGTTCCTGCAGACCTTAATATATTTGTCTTTATAGATTTTTATTAGAAGGGCAATGAGGAAGCACTGGCAGAGAGTGATATCATACTTTGGGTTTGGCCAAACCGAAAGGAGGCACCAGCAGGAGTCTGAAGAGTGAAAGGGATTTATTCCTGTCCCACTGTCTTTGCTCAGCAGGGTCTGGCAGGGACTGCCCTTAATCTGATGGTGCTTGCCTGGTTCCCCTCATCCTCAGGTCAGCTTTCCCTGGGTTCCAAGCACATGGCTTCCTCCCCGGAAACCTCCAGGCCTGAGCCCTCTAATGGCGACCGGCTGTTGTTGGTCCCAGAGTGCTTCACTCTTCCTTGTTCCCTCCGCTCTGTTCACATCTTTGCAAAATGGCCTTCATGAACTCCTGTGTGGTTACACTCTCTAAGGCAGCTCTTTCTGCTGGAACACTGCCTGAGAGATGTTTTGCAATCGTGCCAGGCTTGCAAGACTGGGAGCTTCCATGTGGGGCTGTGTCCCAACAAAGGCTAAATCCAAGAGGCTCTTTCCTTGTCTGGTACAAGCCAAAAATGAAACTGGCTCTAGTTACATATATTCTTTCCATAGCTGAATACTCTTGAGATAGTACTTTTAGGGGGTACATTAAGAAGCCTGTCTGTCTAGGAAGGAAGTCCGTGGCTGTCTCCATCAAAACTCTGAGTCAGGCTGGTGTGTCTTAGCCATTGAGCTCCGCTGTGAGCCACACAAAGAATCTCCACTCCACGTGCCCTGGCAGAGATAGGTCCTAGGATCTAGGCACTCTGAGGCTGAATTTCCTACTATTCCTTCTAGCTCAGCAAGGAGCCTATTCTCAGATTTGGTTTGTAACACGTATCTCAAAAAGAGATCACAATTATATGAATGGCAGTAAGATGGCGGGCGTCATTCTGACTTTAGTCTAAACCATGTCTTGAAGAACCACAGAGAGCAGTTTTTCACATCCATTTCTTTCAGAATCCTTCATCTTACACTCCCCACACATTCTCTTCTAGGAATGCTCCAAAATTTCTTATAGTCACTCACAAATAAATAGGAACGCTTGGTGAAGAAAATGTACTGTTTATAAATGAGTATTTCCCAACATAAACTCGACTGCTACTTATAGTCACACACAACTGAGATGGAGAGCAAAAACTGAGGGTAATTCTACATGCAAGGTCTGGGGGCTGATGTAACTTCATCCTTGATACACTGGCATTGTCTAGAAGTCACACAGGTAGGCTGGGAAAAGAGCATTCCAACAGAAGCTTAGCCAATTAAGAAAGACCATAAATAGACATAAGCGTGATATACTTTCAGCCTTCATTGAGAAAGGAAAGAAAGGGGCACCTGGGTGGCTCAGTCAGTTAAGCATCTGCCTTTGGCTCAGCTCATGATCTCAGGGTCCTGACACTGAGCTCTGCGTTGGGGGCTCCCTGCTCAGGGGGAGTGGGCTTCTCCTCCTCCCTCTGCCCCCCACCCCACTCATGCATGCTCTCTCTCTCTGTCTCTCTCTTCAGCTTGTTTCCTCATTCTCTGTCTTGAATAATGTAACAAATAATGTTACAAACCTCAGTAAAGTTTGGATATTTTTTGAATGCACTGCACACGTAAGGCGCTTAATTCCCCCATGGAAAATATAGATGTGTTATTTAAATTAAGGACACTTCAGCCTTTTCCTTTTCCAGTCTGGAGATTTATGGCAGATAAGCAGGGGAGGCTTTTCTGTTTTAGTTGTCTTTCATTGTTACATTCATCCTGGCCCTTCACTGTCAAAATCTATCTTTAAAGCATCAGAAAAGGCATTTGATAGTATTTGATGCCATTTCAACTTTACTTTTTCTTGAATTCATTGCTGCTTTTACCTCCCAGATATGTTAACATTTCTGCTATGAAAATGATCCCTATAGGTTTCAAAATCCTCAAGAGAACACAACTTCATGTATAAATACTCATTTCTGTTTTGTTTTTTATATCCTACTCCTTTTCATATGTATATACAACATATCCATTGTAGTGTGGCTTATACAGTTTCTTCCAGGGTCCCCAAATCCAACACATTCCACTGTAGTTTAAAACAAAATTTTTTCCTGTTTTGAAACATTGCGCTCACTTTCACGGTATATCATTTACTTACCTGTGTGCTCTAAGAAAAATAAATGGCATATTTTTGTTTTCAGAAATTCAAATCTATTGGAGATTAAGTATATTTGCTAGATGTCACATATTCCTCATTAAACTTTGGCAAACATATCTTCTGATTCACTTTTTTGTTCTTAAAATTTCTAATATAGCATTGCTTATGTATATACCTGTATGTATGTGAAGACATGTATGTAGGTGTAGATAGATAATTGTATCTTCCTCTCTACCTTGTTTGAAGTAGAATTTGAGGTCGTCACATAAACCATTTAATTATGCATTCCATTTACCTATTAAGAAAATATGAAGGGTATGGAGCACCTAGCTGATTCAGTCAATAGAGCGTGCAACTCTTGATCTCAGGATTGTGAGTTCAAGTCCCACATTGGGTGTGGAGCCTACTTAAAAAAAGAAAAAAAGAAAAAAAGAAAATATGGGTAATATCTATGAAAAATGGAAATATTATGAAATAAGGGTAGGTTTGGGACACCTCGGTGGCTCATTCGGTTAAATGCCTTCAGCTCAGGTCATGATCCCTGAGTCCTGGGATGGAGCCCGCACCAGGCTCCCTGCTCAGTGGGGAGTCTGCTCCTCCCTCTCCCTCTGACCCTCCCCCCTGCTCATGTTCTTGCTCACGCTCTCTGTCTCTCTCTCTTTTAAATAAAAAAAATCATAATAGTAATGGTAGGTTTGTAAAACTTATGAACTCTGTAAGAGTTAAGTTTTAGAAGTGCAGGGGAAATATTTTCTACTCCTAGTTTTTCAAAGTAAAAATCAGTCACTGTGCATTTCACAATTTTCCATAGTTCCTGGGTTTCACACGCTAACATTTTATATCACAACATTTACAATGCATTATTAAAATCTGGAGCTATACTTTTGAGATATCATCCAATCTTGCCTGCTGAACTAATGAGAAATTCATTAATACTCATTAAATTTGTTCAATAAAAATTAAAGAACTGTTACAAGGATTACCAGCCTGGGGATTCATTTAGTACATTCCATGGGACACTTTCTGTTTACTGCATGCTTAGTTTTTGCCAAAGAATAAAAACTTGCACATTTTGCAGGATTGATGAATGGCATGAGGGATTACGTTTTCATGGCTCTGTCAAAATTTTATTAATTTGATGCCAATGACATAGAATTTATGACAATTCTGCCTGCCACTGGTGATGTTCACCCATCAGAGGGTTTCCAGAAACATAATTGTGAGGCAAATGAATGGGTATAAACATGATTGCATGCACTGCGTTGGCTTTCAGTGAGAATATCACTTCTAAACAAAGTGAAGTATCTGTACCTCGATATTTGTATCTTTTTGTTGAGATGGAGTAAATGTGTTCTTTTTCTTTCTTCTGAAAGGTTTTATTTATTTATTTATTGTAGAGTGGGGGGTTGCTGAGGGAGAGGGAGAGAGAATCTTATGTCTGCTTGAGCTCTGAGCCTGACTCAGGGCTCGATCCCAGGACCCTGAGATCATGACCTGAGCTGAAACCAAGAGTCGGACACTTAACAGACTGCACCAACCGGGTGCCTCTGGTTTAAATATGTTCATAGTGGTTCAAGGGACTTTATACTAGATGATGGAAGTTTCGGTTCTACCTCTGCTAATCTCCCATTGTTTCTGTCCTCAGAGATCCCAACAAATTGAGATTCCTTTCCATCTCCAAACCCTACAGTCCAGACTTTTCACTATTTCAAACTGACCTCCAAAATTAATAAGGCTACCCAAGGTAAATAATGTTATATGTGTTATTCAAAACCGCCAGTTCTCAAGTACCTATAATACTTAAACGACTACTTACGAGCCTCAGATATCTAGATGCTTTCCACATTTTAAAAGTATCTGCACGTTTTATGAAACCTCCTGATATCAAACACAGTAATGTGTTCGGTCTCATCTCCTTATGCATTCCCTGGTCCTAATAGCTAGTAAGACAATTCTAAAGAAGGAGGAGGAAAATGTCTAGAAAAGCTTCCTACTAGATAATGAGTCTATGTGTACCCATTCAGGGGAATTACATGTCTATTAAGAGAAAATAACCCTTGAAAAAATTGACATGTCTCCATAAAGAGCTGCATTCGTAGCACAGAGCCCAGGATTGAAGTGAAAATTCTTGAGGGTCCTATGCACCCCTATTAGAACAGTTCTAGAAATTGACCATCTGGAAGTTGCTATTCCACAGCCAACAAAATATACATAAGGAGCCTTGCAGCTGTAGAACTCAGGCCACAAAAAATACCGTTTCAAACATCTGCCTTTTATGAACCGTATGAATCCTGTCCCTCCAAAATCATATATTTATAAACATTACAAAGTAAAGTTTGATAATCAAAGGACCAGGATTTTTTTTAGGAATTATTTACAAAAATGCTTCTTTATCATATGCATTTTCCAAATATATTCATTCATTTGAATAATAGGGATGAAAAAGTCATAATTACTAGAATTGAAGTTGTTACTAAAGTATTTATCTTGTTATTGAATGTAACATTTTGCCTCACTTTGAGTGACTTTTGGAGCTGTAACTCCCTGGTTTTTTTCATGCATATGTATTATGGACTATCTCATAATTTCCCTTACATGTGATGAATTTTGTCCCCAGTTCCTCTACTTCCAAGCACCTGGATATGAAAGCTTTTATTTTGCAGATAAACCATATTAATGGGAAAAGCTTGAGACATATCATAATAATAGAACAAATCAAGATTTTTTTTTTTAAATGCGGTCACTGGTTTGTAGTGGCCAAAATATTCTATGTCTGCTTGGACCAAATGTAATGAAATCAACTATCGACCAATATTGCTTTTTCTTAGGATAAGACTGTCAATGCTTTTATTCACAGAAGCAAACATGATAAGATTAAAAAAATCATTATTTTAATTAATTAAGTACCTCTTGTGTAGCATTTCTATGTCAGAGGTGGTATGGGGCCTGAATGTAGAGAAATAAAGGAAACACAGCTGTTGGCACAGAGTGAAGCCTAGAGGAAGATTAATCCATGAACTGAAGTTTCAGGTAAGTCTTTAATGAAGGCCAGGCCTTACTGAGGAGTGGAACTTGGGGTGTGAGTAAGCTTCCTATAAAGAGGAGTAGCAGGGGCGCCTGGGTGGCTCAGTGGGTTAAAGCCTCTGCCTTCAGCTCAGGTCATGATCTCAGGGTCCTGGGATGGAGCCCCACATCGGGCTCTCTGCTCAGCAGGGAGTCGGCTTCCCCCTCTCTCTCTGCCTGCTTGTGATCTCTCTCTCTCTCTCTGTGTCAAGTAAATAAATAAAAGCTTAAAAAAAAAAAGGAATAGCATGGGTGTGCTGTGTGCATATTTACATTCTCTGTGCCCACTTTAGCATAGGTTTTAGAATGGCAGGGGACTGTAACTCTTTGCTGAGTAAAGTTAATTCAGTAAATATCTTACTAATTGACTGTTGTTTGGCCCTGGGTCTGCTATTTCAGTGAGTTGTGATGGAAGTTTCAAGGTGAGTGTAAAGTGGTGACTTTAAGAAAGCCATAGGGTGGTGGAATGATTTTATATCCTTACAATACACATCGGGTTATTTTTAATTGCAGACCAAAGGGAATGGTAAGCATAGAAAATGTGTTTCTTCATTCAGCAAATAATTGCTTGACCATGATGCTCGAAGAACTGCCTTTTGGAGGTACGGCACACTTTATCTTTTATATAGATGGCTGATTTTATATAAGAAAACATATGAATGGTCCTTGACAGAGGTTTTGGTTGAGAAATCTCTGGTTCTGGGCAGAGCGGACATAACAAGTCAATATGAAGAGACATCTTCCATGCAATGCTTAATAAAGTGGGAGATGGACACATTTTCCATGGGCAGCCAAGGATAGAGAGAGAGAGCGCGGAGACTGGCAAATAGAAATTCAAGGAGAAGGAAAACAGGAAGAGTATCAGGAAACGGAAGGGTTCAAGAAGTTGGCAAGAGAAAAAGGCCCAAAGGAAACGTTCCCCAAGGAAATCCTTGTGCTGAAGAGGCCACAGACTGTTATGTGTTCGTACACTTGGCTCAGCTGGGCTGTGCAATCCTTCAGGCTCGTTTCCCTCATTCTCCACAAAGTTTGAGGAAAAGACTGACACAGAGTGACATCTCAAGGGGCAATGCCCACACCAGGGAAACAGGGATGGTGGGGGGGGGGGGAGAGGAAAGCTGCATGAGCCAAGAGCTACAGTTTGGAGTTAAAGGACCCAGGGACATGATCTGCTTGTTACATGGTCCCATTTAGATGTGGTGGGTTTTTTTTTTTTTTTTAAGATTTTATTTATTTATTTGACAGAGAGAGTGATCACAAGCAGGCAGAGAGGCAGGCAGAGAGAGGGGGAAGCAGGCTCCCCGCTGAGCAGAGAGCCCGATGCGGGGCTCGATCCCAGGACCCTGAGATCATGACCTGAGCCAAAGGCAGAGGCTTTAACCCACTGAGCCAACCAGGTGCCTCTACATGGTCCCATTTAGAATATGATGTAAAACAAACATTTTTTCCCCTCCATAATTATATTAAAATGAACTATGGGAGAGGGAAGAGAATATCACCAGACATCTCCTGTGTCAGAATTTATGTAAACAGGACACAAATAGATGAATACAATAATTATTACCAGATTTGGGGGACGGGGCGTTTTTAGGTTGCCGTTGTCGATTTTGGCGAAATGAGGAGGTTCCGCCAGAATTAGCAACCGAGAGACAAGAAGAATAATTTGGGAGTGATGGGGATTCATCTCAGTCAAAAGTGAAGGCCCTGCAATGCCTGCAGGGGCTGAGATGGCACTCGAGGGGACACAGCAGATGTTTAGGGGCATCAGCTTTGGGGGCAGCCGAACCTAAATGGGATTCTCACTCTCCCACTCCTGTGTAGTAACTTCTGGGATTTCTGTTAGTGTGCTTGTGTTATTAGGGGAATTAAGTGGTAAAATGTCTGCAAAATTATTTTCTTGGTGTTTGGCACATGATATGCCTTTACCGAATGACAGTCACGTAATTGGGGTTGGGCTGTGGGCAGGTGACTGAGTGCAAATCATGGCTGAAAACTATAGGTCTGCTCTGTGGACTAGGATCTGAGTCTCTGCGGTGCCTGAATCAAGAGCTTCTGACTAGTTACTGGAGGAGAACCTGGAAGAGTAGTGGGAGATGATTAGACTTCAGATAAGCACCTGCTTTGCGGATTGTTCACTTCATTGTATTTTAATATTCAAAAAGAGGGCCAGCAGAACCACGCAATAATCAGGGTCTTACCAGTTAACCCTCTGCACAGAATCTTTCTGCCAAAAGGATATCCTCATCAGTCTGTGATACACATTGTTAAGTGGATTTTAAACTACCCTAAGTTGCTATTTTTATTGGAAGAGTATTAACCCTATCGTAAGAAAAAAGTCCACCGTTGACCTGAATTATAAACAAGATGTTCAAAGGTTATAGAACGAAGCTGCCATGTTTCTGCTGAAACAAGAAGACAAAAATAAGGGTAAGCATTGGCTCCTACCCTACGTCCTTCGTTTAAAAACCACAGGGTTCTCGTGCGATGTTACGACTTCCTCTCTTTTCTCCACACATCTCCTTTGATGACGTCACCACAGAGTCGGAACCAGTCAGTGTCAGAAAAGCTGAGATTGCATCTACACTTGTAACAAAGTTTGGTTCTGGCTCTGAAGGGCAGAGTGCCTGAGCGTACCTCTCGACTTGAGCACCGATCAATTCAATCCGCATGCAAGATGAGTCATAGCGTTGGGAGGGACAGGAAGGGACAGCGGCTCTAAGCATTGTCGACCTCATCAGGACTCAGCGCAGTGCCGACCGTGGCGTGACACCTGTGAGCACGTCCGCAGGCTGATTAATGGGCTGTCACCTTAGGTGTTGACTGGTGAATTATTTATACTTATAAACCGCTAAATAATTTAAAGCTGATATCCTAAATTACAGCTGAGAGTGACAAGGAGAAGGTGGCTTAAATCTCCAACCAGGGAGATCAATGTCCTTGTTCTCAAGCACTTTAGAACACGATTCTTGCTGATGGTTCTCAGCAAAGAGAAGGAAAAAAAAAGTATGTCCAACTGGTGTAGCATGTTGGAGAAGGTAAAATGCTTCAGCAATCAAAGACAAAGTTGTTTTACACGAAACAAACGTGGTACGAGTCTGAAGGACGCTAGAATTACCTAAGAAATAAAAATATTTGGCTTCCCTATGTAATCATGAAATCTAGACCCATGGTATGTTTTAAACTTTGGCTCAAAGAAGTTTACCGCGACACAAAAGAGCTGGGTGCATAGTTTATATTGTCACCTGTGGCTACTGCATTACATTTGGTTTGGTTTTGTTTTCTGGAACAGAAAAGGCAGCTTGGAAATAAAATATTAGTTAACATAATGTGGAGGTGGGGGAGACAGGATATGGGGCTGCAAATAACCAATTCCAGACCAGGTGTTTGGAGAAGAACAGAAGGAAGGGGGGATTGAGAAGGAAAAAAGTTAAGATCCTTAGTATCTTTTTGTTGCCACAAAAAAAAATGTTCTAAATAACCAAATAGATCAAAGAAAGTTAAAAATGATTCTTGTGTACCATTTAAGAACATTAAATATGTGTTGTGTAAACAAGAGTTGAATGTGTTTTAAGACAGCATTGCCTTATTGCAAAGGGGTTTTTCCATTAACTTAAGTGAGATTTTCTTTTTTGACTTTTTAGTTGATGAAAAATAAATCCTCTATGTGTGTGTGTGTGTGTGTGTGTGTGTGTGTGTGTGTGTGTGTGTTTAAGGCAAGATATCAAAGAAAAATGGAACTATCATAGGTTCCCAATTTCTCTGGTCACTACCTTTCTTCACACATTTCATAAAAGTCTCCTCTGATGGTGGCTTATATAGCTATATCCTTTTTTAAATGCCAGGTTACTTGTAAATACCTATATCCAGTGACTGTTCAATAATTGACTTTTGTTGCTATGTTGACTTGCTTTGAAATTACTAGTAGCTTGCCTTGCATCATGGCTTCTTACAAAGAAGTTTTAATATATTTGCCAAAAATTGGATAGGGCCAAGTTCCCACAGTCTAGTTCTTTTCCTGAAAGAAAAGAAAAAAAAAAAGTGAACTGAAGTGACATATCTTTTTTCTTTCTTTTCTTTTTTTCCTCTTTCTTTCTTTCTTTCTTTTGAAAAGATTTTGTATTATGATGGCAAGTAAAGAAAAAATATGCATGGGCCTTGGGGCTATACAGCCTGGGGTACATTATCAACCAGAGGCAATCGGACCTCTGTATGAGAGGACAGCCTGCCTTGTTGTTTGCCTGAACCAGCAATGCTCAATGTCTCCCTCTTACTTCCAGAAGGAACTTTCTGGATTCTCTGTCTCCTACAATGAAATGATAACTCTGTAAGCCTGTTCTTGATTTCTCATTTAGTCTTCTCACATTTTGAGTAGACACTTCCTGTCATTTTTACTAAGGATAGGGGCGAAATTCTGGAGTGATCAAGTTCTAAATAAGTTAATCTCCTCTCCCTACATTTCATAGACTTGCTTAGTGATACAATTATATTCAGTTTCCAAATTTAGGTATAATCATCGTCTTTGTAAAGGTTAATAGACACTTAAGAACACCAGCAAGTGATTGGATAGTCTTCTAAATTGGGGATACAGGATAAAAAAACTTAACTTAGTGCTACTACATATACTAAAATATTGAAATGTTTACTCTTTTAATATTATACCTGCCATGTACATGCTGGCTTCCAAATTTATTTATTCAAACAAGACCACTACCGTGAACTCTAGGTTCATATAATAAACTGCTTATATGGCTGGTCCAACTTTGCTGAGTGATAAGTACCTAAAACTTAACATGTAAAAACAAAACTTTTCACATTGGGCTACTTGACTTTTCTCTATTTTTTTTTTTTGCCATCTCAATTAATGGGCCACTCTTTATCTGTTCTTCAGATCCCAAATTAAATCCTGTCTGATTACTTTCTTCCTTAAAGTCCACATCTAAGCATTGAGTACATCCTACTGACCAGCTTCAAGACCTACCTATAATGTGACCTTCCTGTTAGGGCAATATTTGCATTGGAGAATAGTCTGTACAATATTCCCAAATTTCGTATTAAAAAAAAAAACAAAACAAATAAAAAATAAAACAAGCTTCTGTTTCAGACCAAATGGCCTAGACCTATTTCTCCCTGGTACTCTCTACTAACCACAACTAAAAACATTTGAAATAACTTAAGAAACAAGAATTCTGAAAGGAGGTGAGAAGAATAGGCCTGAGAGACCAGGACTAGAGAGAATATGGTCTCTGCAGCCAACAGAGGAGATGACTCATACCCAGTGTTTCTGACAGCTGACCAAACAGAAGAAGGCAGTACACGTTGGCTCCTTCTCCTCTTGGCTTGGACAATGTCAGATGAGCTAACACCCCAAAAGCAAAGGAGAGTGCTCTTTTTCCCGTGGAGCCAGAGACTCCCCACAAAGAGGTATGAATTTGGAAGGCGAGATATGCCAGAGGGAGTTAGCCACAGCAAGAGGATCAGAGCCAAGAAAATCCTTTGTGCCTGGGGAACTGAAACTCCTGCCTCCCACCAAGGAGATACCAGAAGCCTGGGGACACTACCTCAGCAAAACCTGATAGGCAACACTCTGTCCTTAATAGGCAGGGGGTGTCTGCTAACAAGTGCCCTCTTGGGGAAGCGTCTGTCCCCACAGGTTTGAGTCCACTGTCCTCCACCAGGAAACATCTAGAGTGGGAGACACAGCCACATGAGATGCCTGTCTGGAAAAGATTCTTTGTCCAGACAAGCCTGACTTCCTTCCCCCACTGAGAGAAACCTAGCTAACCTGGCAGGGAAACCCTGTCTGCTCCCACCCATAGCCCTATCAGGGGGCCAGTGGAAGCCCCAGCAGCACCAGATAAACCAAGCAAACCAAGATAAAACCACAAATATACTGAAGATTAAATTGTCACAGGAAATCCAGCTCCCGAAAGTCTGAAATAAGCTCCCCGTTGTTGAGATTATCTGACAAGATTTTTAAAGCGGCCATCATAAAAATGCCTCGACTTGCGGTTTCAAATTATCTTGAAACAAAAGAAAAACAGAAAATCTCAGGAAATAAATAGAAATCATAAAAAAGGGCCAAGTATAGAACTGAAATATATAATAACACAAAATTCAAAACAAAACAAAATAAAACTCTCCTATGGGTCCAGCCGTAAAATGGAGACCACAGGCAGTAGGACTAGCACACTTGAGAACTAAGAACAGATAAATAGGATTCACCCAATCTGAGAGAGAGCACAGTAAACTAAAGAAAAAAACCCAAAAAACAAAAAACACAAAGCCTCAGGGACTTGTAAGGCAATAACGGACAATTTGAAATCTCAGAAGAAATTGAAAAAGAGAATGGGCTAAAAGAATGTTTGAAGAAACAATCACTGAAAACTCCCCAAATTTGTTGAAAAATGTAATTTTAGAAAAGATGAGAAAATCCCCAAAAGAATAAACACAAAGAAATCCACACCAAGATACACAGGAAGTAAATTGCCACAAGCTGAAGATGAAGAAAAAAATCTTAATGATAGCCAAAGGGAAATGACAAATTACATATAAGACACTAATTCTAATGACAACAAACTTCTCATTTGAAACTGTGAAGATCAGAAGAGAATGGTTCAGTACTCTACTGTAAGAACAAATACACTTTTTTTTTTCCTTCAAGTGCTCATGGAATATTTATCAAGGTAGATGATATCCTGGGCCATAAAACAACTCTCAAAGGGCCCCTGGCTGACTCAGTCGGTAGAATATACAACTCTTGATCTCAGGGTCATGAGTTGAGCCACACATTGGGTGGGGAGCCTACTTAAAAAAAGAAAAAAGAGAATACCAACAAATTTAAATAAATTGGAATCATGTCAAGGCTGTTCTCTGCCCACAAAAGACTCAAACAAAAATCAATAACAAAAAAAGGATAATTTCTAAACACATAGAAATTAAGCAACACACTCATATGTAATCCTTGGGTAAAAGAACAAGTCTCTAAGAAATTAAAATGCATAGAACTGAAAGAAAATTAAACTGAAAATATGCATATCAAAATACATAGGATGCTGCTAATGCAATAGGGAGAGAAAAATACCATTGTGACAATTAATTTATGTGTCATCTGGGAGGATGTTTTCGGATGAGATTGATTTTTAAATCAGTGAACACTGAATAAGCAGATTGCCCTCCATAATGTGAGTAGGCCTCAGCCAACCAGTTCACCACCTGAGTAGAACAAAAAGACTGACTTCCTTACGCAGAAGAAAATTCTTCCAAACAAAAGCCTCCACTGACTTCCCTGAGTTTTAAGTCTGCTGGCCCATGCTACAGAGCCTTCATAATTGTGTGAGCCAATTTCTTATAAGAAATCTCTCTCTCTTTTCTCTATTTCTTAAATATGTTTGATGACCCCGACTGAGGAAATTACAAACCAATATCCCTCATAAATTTAAATACAAGACTTCCAAAAATATATTAGCAGTCTATACCCAACAATGTATAAAAATAATTATGACCAATAGCGATTTATTTTACATATGCAAAACTAGTTTAATATTAAAACTTCAATTTAATCCATGATATCAAAAAGCTTAAGAAGAAAAAGCACGTATTCAGGGTGCACGGGTGGTATAGTCGGTTAAACATCCAACTCTTGGTTTCAGCTCAGGTCATGATCTCAGGCTAGTGAAATTAAGCCTCGTCTTGGGTTCCACACTCAGTGCAGAGTCTGCTTAAGACTCTCTCTTCCTCTCCCTCTGCCCCTCTCCCCAGCTCTCTCCTAATCTCTCTCTAAAATAAATAAATCTTCAAAAAAAAAAAAGAAAAAGCACATTGATTTTTTTCAAAAGTATTTAAATCCAGAGCACCTGGGTGGCTCAGTGGGTTACAGTCTCTGCCTTCAGCTCAGGTCTTGATTTCAAGGTCCTGGGATTGAGCCCCATATCAGGCTTTCTGCTCAGCAGGGAGCCTGCTTCCCCCTCTCTCTCTGCCTGCTTCTCTGCCTACTTGTGATCTCTCTCTCTCTCTCTGTCAAATAAATAAATAAAATATTTTTTAAAAAGTATTTAAATCCAATACCTATTTGTTATTAAAAAAAAATCCCAGTAAGTACGAAATACAGAGGAATTGCCTCAATTTGATAAAGAACATTTACAAAAAACTTAAGCTAACATCATAGTAAATGGAAGAAAGACTGAGTTATTTCTCCATAGGCTCAAGAAGAGGCAAGAATGTCTGCTCTAATCACTTTTATTGGAAAGTTACAGCTGTTGCAATAGGTCAAGAAGAAGAAATAAAAGGCATACATATTAAAAATAAAGAAATAATACTGTCTGTAATTGCAAGGGACATGATTATCTACATGGAAAATCCCAAGGTATCTGATACAAAAATTCCTAGAACTGATAAGCAAATTTAACACTGTTATGAACACAAATACAATGTATACAAATCAGTGGTATTCCTATATACAAATAGTGAACTTACAAAAACAAAACTGCAAACACAATACCATTTATAATTGCTCCAAAGAAAATGAAATACTGAGGTATGTAGTTAAAGCAAGCACAGAATTTATATGCTGAAAATTACAAAATGCTGGTGAAAGAGATCAAAAAAGATTTAAGTAAGTGAAAAGCTATACCTTGTGGTATATGGTCACTGCATGGTCATGGATTATAAGGGTCAACCTATTAAAGACCCTAATTCTCCATATATGTATATATAAATGTGAAATGCCACATAAGTATTTTTTAAAGATTTAATTAATTAATTGATTGATTCATTTATTTGACACACAGAGAGAGTGGGAGAGAGAGAAAAGCAGAGGGAGAGGGAGAAGCAGACTCCCCACTGAGCAGGGAGCCCAGGTATGGGACATGATCCCAGGACTTTGGGATCATGACTTCAGCTGAAGGCAGATGTTTAACCAATTGAGCCACCCAGGTATCCCTGACAAAGTATTATGTAGACAGAAAATAATTTTTAAAGTATTTTATTTATTTATTTATTTATTTGAGAGAGAGCATGAGTGGGGGGTGAGAGGCAGAGGGAAGTAGATATCCTGCTGAGTGGGGACCCTGAGACAGGGCTTGATCTTAGGGCCCTGGGATCATGACCGGAGCTGAAGACAGACGCTTAACCGACTTAGCCACCCAGGTGCCCCTAGACATAGAAAATCTTGTTCTAAAATCTATATGCAAAGTACTGGCCCTAGAATAGCTAAAACACTTTTGATAATTGAACATAAAGTATAGTAATCCCTCTATTTCCTATTAAGACTTATTTATAGCTATGGGAATGAAGACAGTGTAGTATGGAGGAGAGATTGACATATAGGTCAATGTAATCAGATAGAGGCCTGGAAACTGACCCATACAAATATGCTCTACTGATTTTTTTAAAGAAAGATATAAAAGGAATTCAGTGAAGAAAGAATAGCTTTTTCAATAGATCATGCTGGGGCTGTTGGAAGTCCCTAGGGAGAAAAAAATTAATTTTCAATGAAACCTCAAATCTTACACAAAAAAATTAACTCAAAGTGCATAAGGGGCTTTAATGTAAATGTAAAACTATAAAACTTTTAGAAAAAAACAACATGGAGGGAAGTCACTGGGATCCAAGTCAAGGTAAGGAGCTCTTAGATGACCCCCAAAGCACAATCTATTAAGGGAGCAATTGATAAATTAAATCTCATCAAACATTTTTTTCCATATCAAAGGCCCATAAAAAGGATGAAAAGACAAGCTACAAACTGGGAGAAAATATTTGCAAACCACATACATGGCGTAGAATTAGTATTTAGAAGATATAAAACATTGTCATAACTCAACATTAAAAAAACAAGCCTTCCTACTGGAAAATGGGCAAAAGGCATGAAGAGACATTTCACTGAGGAGGATATACAGATGGCAAGTCAGCACATTAAAAGATGTCTGATAATCAGTTATCAGGACGCAGAAGTTAAAATAGCAATAGGATGCTACTAGGTAACTATCCTAATGGCTAAAATAAAACAAACAGAAAAAACTGCAACATCAAATTCTGGGGAGGATGTGGTGAAACTGAACCACTCATTATACATGGCCGTTTAGAAAGTAAATGGTACAACCACTCTGGAAAACAGTTTGGCAGTTTCTTATAAAACTAAAGATACAATTACTGCACAACCCAGCAATTGTGATTTAGGCCACTTGTCTCGGAAAAATGAAAACCTAGATTTTACAAATGTTCACCTTTATTCATAATAGCCAAAAACTAGAAAGAGTCCAGATGTCCTTCAAAAGATGAATGATTGAATAAGCTGCAGTACATACACATCATAGAATAATACATAGTGATAAAAGGGAACAAACTATCTGCGACAACTTGGGTACATTTTCGGGGAAATAGGGTGCATGACATAAAGCCAATCTCATGCTGTGTGATACTATTTATTTAACATTTTGAAATGTTGAAATTTTAGAGCCTGGAGGTGTAAGTGGTTGGGGGCCCAGTGTGACCCTGTACAGGTTGGGCAACTATGCATCAGTAGTGAAAAGAAGAGAAAGAAAAGTTCTGATGGTCCTAAAAACAGCCTATGATAGAGACTGCCATCAGATAATCACCTCCAAAAGGAAAGAACCCATCTCTGAGCTGCATCTTCAGCAAGCTTATCTGAAAAATCCGGAGAAACCAGGAGGGATATCTTTGGTTCCAAATTACAAGTAAGTTAAAAACACACCATGTAGTTCTCTTAAGGGGTCACAGGAGGAGCAATGATAGTTGGGCTAATTCTCAAAGATCTCAAAAACACCCACATGTATAAAAAAAAAAGAAATAAGACCTGTCCTGTTTAGAATATCAGAGACCAACTAAGAGGAAGGTAGGGGGAAAATGCTCAAAAGTGGAATTTATGTTGGGCAAGGCTAAAAAACAAGGGATGAAGGCAAGAGAGAAGGTTTATTTACTGAAGGTAGGGATAGAAACAATTCAGAATAATGGAGGTGGCTAACAGAAAAACCATTTTGCAAAAAGAAATCGAGATAGCGGAGAAGGAGGAGGTCTTGATCAGAGAGGCAGGAATTCTAATCAACCTGAAATCCTTACACATCAATTTTCCAAGGTATGAAAACTCATCTCATTTGATCATGATGACAGAAAAAAATTGCAGGTTAACCCCAAAGCATAGGTACTGTAGTAGTAAAGAGCCAACCAAGCTGAATAATGAAGGAACACTCAAGGGAAGGACATTCAACAACATGGTAAGGTAAAATAAAATTGAAAATGAAGCCAGATTAAAATAATTGCCTAGTATTATAAAAGGAGCTAGAAAAATAGGAATAAGTAAAAAAAAAAATTACTATACATCCAGGACAAAGGTAAGGAAGATGGAGTATCTTTGCCATCATCAACAGAACATGTAGAAAACCAAAATAATGGAGTTAACAACAACAAAAACAAAACAAAAACCCAAAACTCCCAGAAAACTAAAGGTGACTTTATTTCTTAAGAAGTAGGGAATTGAACCTAGTTACTAAATGGGAACTTTGTTTCACTGAAATATTTCACCAGAAGAGTCACCATTCAACACATTTTAATAAAAACACTTAAAGAAAGAAAATACCACTTTAGACATCTAGGCAAAAAATACAAGCTACTAATGAGGGAAATAAATCAGATTGATATCTTACTTATCAAAACTAACATTTCATATCCACAAAATGTTAAGCATCATGTTTAAGATATTTAAAAAATAAGAAAGGCAAATGTTTTAGCCCTAATCAAATTACTATTCAAAGGATCAGTTACAGAAATAGTGAAAATTTGTGCAAGAGCTTGAAGTATTTTTCCCACAGAGTCTTCCTGAGAAAAGAACAAATGTCAAACAACCACATATTAGTGAAAAGCAGAAAAAAAAGGAAGAAAAGCAGAAATCTGTTTAACTGCAGAACTAAGACCAGCAGGTGGGAATAACTTGATAAAATAGGCTTGCCATTCCCGACAACACGGATGGACCTAGATGTAATGGTGCTAAGTGAAATAACTCAGATAGAGCTAGACAATTACTGTGGGATCTCACTTATATGTGAAATCTAAAAAAAACAAAAAACAAAACAAAACAAAAAACACCAAAATAAATGAACAAACAAAACAGAAACAAATTCACAAGTACAGGGAACAAACTGAAGGTTGCTAGAGGGGAGAAGGGTGGGAGGATGGGCAAAATAGGTGAAGGGAATTAAGAAGCAAAAACTTCCAGTTATAAAATAAATAAGTCACAGAGATAGAAAGTACAGCATAGGGACTGTAGCCAATAATATTGTAATAATTTTGTATGGTGACAGATGGTGACAACACTTATCATGGCGAGCACTGAGAAATGTATAGAATTATCGAACCACTATGTTGTATGTCTGAAACTAATATAAACATTGTATGTCAGCTGTACTTCAATTAAAAAATAGAATCAAATATAAAAAATAAATAAAACCAAAATCAACAGTTGCAGATGTTAAGTGAAAGAAAGAAAGAAAGAAGAAAAAAGAAAGAAAGAGAGAGAGGCAGGAAGGAAAGGGTGCATGTAAACGTTATATTTTCTGACAATACTGATACATTAATATCAAAAATAACAAAGTAGAAGAATAAATGAAGAAACTAAATGGGAAGTAGAATAAGTTTATTGATAACATCCTATGTATTAAAAAAATCACCTTTAATTAGATGTTAGTGACCAAGAGGAGGAATAAGAACAAGTCTCAGGGCACCAACAGTATCTACAGAAAAAAAAAAGAAAACTAAATGTCTTTTTTTTTTTTAACTAAATGTCTTTTTATAAAGTCATAGTAAACATAATCACTAGAACAATAAGTCATAACTTTATAAGCACCAGAAGATCCACCCAATAGAGAGGGGGAATGGAAGATAGTATATAAGAAAAGGAATCACAAATTAAACAGTACATTGTTAGTGAATATAATTAGCTTACTTCAACTACAATCAAAATGCATCCCTAGCCAATATCTTGCTGTTGAAAGAAAGAAATCTCAGATAAATAGGAGGAGAATGTTTGAATGAACACTGTGGTTAGGATTTGAGTCAGAGACATCAGTGTAAACTCAAATTTATTTTAATAGACATAGAGATGCAGATATAATATACATACATGGACACAACTGGGTATCTACATATGTATATTTCCTATCTGTGTTTGCTTAAAGTGCCTGGAAACAGTGATATTCCAGTAGTCAAAAGAATACCTAGTGCCCAGATCATGGCTTCTTAATGCTGCTCTCCAATTAGAGGAACCAGGGCTTCTCGGAGAAACGTATGATTCTGGGGCCAGGATCAAGAAAATACAAGAAGAGCCTGGCACATCTTTATAGCACCCAAAACCACAGCAGTGTATATATTTATGCAGGCATATCAAAAGGACACAGAACTCAAAATGAAAGAATTACCAATGTCTAATACTAGACCAATCTGAGCAACAAAATGAATAATGCCAGTATTGGCTTAGAGGCCAAAGAGTAAAGTAAATATCAATGAGTCCATGGTATAAACAAACAACTAATAAATAAATAAATGAGGATAAGAGGCAAAATTTCCTTACAGAGTACAAATAATAAATGAAGATATACCTTCCCAGGAGATAGAGCTTAATTTCTCTCCCCCTGAGTGTGAAACTGACTAAAGATTCACTTCTGAAGAATACAGAAAGGGAAAAGTAGTCACTTTTGAGTCTAGAAACCTGGGAAGAGGTAATGCATCCTTAATTCAATCACTTTTTGCTGCCCTTATCTGTTCATCCACACCTCTCCAAAATACAACTGGTGGGGAAAAAAATAATGTATGACTATGCAAAGCAAAGTAGCCCACATTCTTATCCTCAACTCCTATGTGAGAGAGAGATGATTTCTTTGTTCTTTAAACCACTGATTTATAGGATCTCTTGGTTATGGAACCTTAGCTTTTTTAACCTTATCCATGAAATCTGATTAGTGATCCACTTGTCCTTCCCTTCTGATACATTTTCACTTTGAGTTCCTTAAATTCCTTTGGCCCAGTCTGAAACCGCATAGTTCGCTTGTATCAGACAATTAAGAGACTTGATAACCACTTACAAGATTATGTTTCTTTGCCCAGGGATAACTGCATTTTAAAAGAAGAGCAAATGAAGCAGACATTCTTGGATGAATTAATCTCTCTCAATGGTAAATTTAAAAAAAAAAAATCATTATTGGAAGATGAGGGAGAGAACCGGAGGTTGTTAAACAAATGTACTTGTTAAGCATATGCATGAACAAATGAAACTAGGTGAATGCCATCACTATAGTTACTGACCCATCTACCTTCATAGGGCAAATGGCGTGAGAAGGGATATTCAATGTAGTGAATAGCAGGGAAATGAATTCTTTCCAAGATTTTTTTTTTTACTTGAAACTGTTGAATATTTAAACTTAAGAGTATATATGACTCAACCATTCATGTATTTCCCATTTGAAAACAACTGGGAGATGTCTGCTCATCTTTAGACAAAAGCATTCCATGGAAATAAGGCAAGCAAGTGCATTAAGAACAGCAGGCCATAAACAATCCATGATATATCACCTGTATATCCTGATAAGTTTTTGTTTAATTGGTCACATCCTAAGAGAGTTGGTATGTGGGCTCTATTGTTTTTTTACTCTAGCACTCTGTAATTTTTGATTGAATGACTGTTGGAAGATCTGCTTTGGTAGATCTGTAGTAACTTGAGTAACTTTATCCCTCACAAGAACTTCTATGTGTAGCCTAATGTGGAAGACCAAGGCTTGGCAAAGTCTTTCTCTAAAGAAGCAGATCCATAGAGCCTCTGTGGCAATCCCTCAGTTCTGCAGTTTTGGCACAGAAGCAGTCATAGAAAATACATAAGGGAATGCATATTGCTATGTTGTAATAAAACTTTATTTGCAAAAAGAGTGGGTGGGCCAGCCTTGGCCCAAGGGATGGAGTCTGATGGTTAGATGTGAGGCAGCTTTGTTAATATATATAAAATTTGAATTAACCACTCTAAATATTTGGCAGGTATGTTCAGGACTGGGCCTGCTTTTCCAAAACTAGGTAATAGCACTCCTTGTGCATAAAGTAGATCGTAAATGAATAACATTATATACCTGTGTAGTTTGTGTTATTTACATATCACCTCATTCGGTAACATAGGTAGACAGGTTGAGGTAGTTAAAAGTAGTCTGAGACTTGGGAGCTATAGCCTTTACTAAGCGGATCATTTTCTACTTACTGTATCATCTTGGGCAAATGGGGGAATATTTCTCCACTATAATTTTTGAAAGTGAATGCATAGCTATCCACATTGTCCCTGGTCACATGTTATTACGCTAGATGTCTTTGCATTGCCTGTGACTTCCAGACCAACTCTGGGGATATGAGAATACATCCAATGCAACATTACAGATTAGAAATTACCCTAAATAGGAGGTGGGGCAAGTTCTAGAACAGAAGGGCCCTTGGTCAATATCTGGTTGGATCTGTCTTGATAAATAGAATGTGCGGGTAAAACACAAATTTGCGCATCCACAGACATGTGACAGGCAGGACAAAAGTAGCAGAGGAAAATTTAAGAAGGAAAAGGGAAATTATACAATTAGACATGTGATGCAATCAGCTTCGTGATCCCAGAAAACAGTGGTGAATTTTCTGGGAGACTTTCAGTGAAACTGGCCAAAAGTTTCAGATAATTAGCAAAGATAAGAATCTGGATCCAACAGAGAGGCAGCCCCAGATCTTTGAGATTTTACAAAGGCAAGATGTGATTCTCTGTGCTTCCCCCATGAACGCACACTCCCCTGACTTCTTCATTTCACTGAATCTCCAGAGCTCTCCTTGACCCGTTTTATCTTCACTTTCTACTTGCCCTTCATAGAAATTACTAATTTACAACCTTCGGTCATACAAATTGTTCTGGTGCTTTCCTTCTGGCTTTTAATTCTCCTGTTGTAAAGCCAGCAGACACCATAGACTACTATTTATTTTGTATCCTTACCCATAACATCTTGGCTCCAAATTTAGGTCCCTAAGCTATCTAAATTGTTCCGCTAACCAAATTAAATCCCAGAGCTTAGAGCAGCCACAGAAAAGGTTTCCTACATCTCATCCTGGTGCTTTAATTGAAATTAAAGTAAATTATTCACACAGTGCACATTAATGTTGGCGCTGCTCCTTCTGCCTTCTTCCCAAATGACATTATGAGTTATGCCAAACTAAACTCATTTCCATTTTTGATATGGTTAACGAGTGGTAGATGAGGGGAATGCCATTGACAGAGTATAACTTGATTTCAGTCAGGCATTTAGGAAAAACAATGACTCTCCGACTTCCCTTTTGGACATGACTAATAAATATTAATTGCATGGTACAAGGATATTTAGATAACAATTGCCAAGACTTGATTAATTGATTGATAAGAATCAGAAAGAAAAATTCCACTTCTAGTTGTTTTCTTCAACATTTCCTCTTTGACCAAGCTTCGTGGATCAGATGCTATGTCACCATTCAAAGCATGTTTTTGAAGATTAATGCCATAAGATATTTTTTAAGGGGATGAAACTATGTGTATAGGCATTGCATGTGCATATATCTGTATCTATCTGTCTATCTATCTGTCTATTTACCTGTCATCTATCTATTTAGGGGGAAAAACTGGTTGGAAACATGCTATTATTTCAAATGCTGTCTCTGAATGACGTGTTTTAGGTTAACTTTTCCCCCTTTTATTTTCCAGTATTTTCTAACCTTTAGGCAGCCAATACCATTATCTTTTCAATAGTAAAATAAAATTATATGAGTTATGGATAGATTAAAACTGTGGTCAAAGCCAACTAGTAAAATTGAGTAAAGCTAAATGCAAAGCCCTGCATTTCCATGCCAAAATCAATATAAGTCTGTGTGGGATAGAAGAGACACCTGCTGTTTACTCAAAAAAATCTGTCAGGCAATTGCACTACTGTTTACCCAAAGAATACAAAAATACTAATTCAAAGGGATACGTGCACCCCAGTGTTTAAAGCAGCATTATCTACAATAGCCAAATTATGGAAACAGCCTAAATGCCGTTGACTGATGAATGGATAAAGATGATGTGATATATATAATGGAATATTACTCAGCTGAAAAAAGAATGAAGTCTTGCCATTTGCAATGACATGGATGGAGCTAGAGAGTATAATGCTATGTGAAATAAGTCAGAGAAAGACAAATACCATATGATTCCCCTCCTATGTGGAATTTAAGAAGCAAAACAAATGATCATGGGGGGAAAAAAGAGATGAAAACCAAGAAACAGCCTATAGAGAATAAACTGATGGTTACCAGAAAGGAGGTGGGTTGGGGGATGGGTGAAATAGGAGATGGGGATTAAGGAGGGCACTTGTGATGAGCACTGGGTGATGTATGGAAGTGTTGAATCACTATATTATACACCTGAAACTAGTATTACACTGCATGTTAATTAACGGGAAATCAAGTAAAAACTTAAAAAAGTTCTGGTGTCTTAGCTAGGCTTAGCCACAAAAAGAACCTGTAATAGGGTCACAATTCCTAAAAGAACTAGGAAATGCCAGGTCCTGCAGTCAAAGGTATTTTAAAGAATGCCAGTCTCTATTTCTCTCAGGGAATAACAATCCAATAGCTCATCACACAACCCTTGTGTCCCTTCATCATTGCATCCAGAATTCTCTCCACCCCCGCTGCTCCCGAGTTCTCTCTGGTGAAACCACAAAACTGCCCCCCTTGAACATGATTTCCCAGGGTTCACCAGTAACCTCACCTCAGTGTTCACTTTCCAATTTCGATCCAGTGTGAATCCGAATAGTTATTGGTGCTGCTGCCCAAACAAGTGGCCCCAGATGTGCTCGCGAATGCATGTCTCATTTTGTTTTCCCAAGTTCACCAAGTGGGAGTGGGTGTTTCCATACTTTGAACTTTGTGAAATAAGAATGGATGCCCTGTGTGTGAGATGTTCCCCATGATTTTATTAAAGTGCCCAAGCTCTTGTTTGGTGTTGAGGTTAGCAAGTCTTGGGGCACCTGGGTGGCTCACTCTGTTAAGCGTCTGACTCTTGATTTTGGCTCAGGTCATGATCTCAAGGTGGGGAGACTGAGTTTCCGTGGGGCTCTGTGCTCAGCAGGGAGTCTGTTGGAGATTCTCTCTCTCTCTCCTTCTCCCTTTTCCTCTCCCCCCGCTTGTGTTTTCTCTCTCAAATAAATACATAAATCTTTTTTTAAAAAGATTAGTAATTCTCTTTAAAGCTCAGTCTTTTTGTACTGACTGCAGGATTTTTATTACGTATAGCATGTATTTCTTTATGTCATTTTTCATTGGTAAACCCTCACTGTTTTTCCTGAAATAAGGAGAATCACTGAAGGTATGGAAGCATGTTAGGAATAACATACGGGTGAGCAACTAAAGAAAAAAAATTGTCTTTTTTATAAAAAGATAGTGGTCATAGTACTGAATTTCTACTGTTCAATGAGATGTTTAGATTATGTTTGGATTATATAGGACCAAGAGGAAACCCATCATTTTTATATGACTTTAAGATTCCAATAAGACAGGTGAAATGCAGAATTCTTAGAAGAAATTCCTATAGTCTACTCACCCTTCCACCTTCCTCTCCTCATTTCAACATTCCTTTCTTGCTGTGAAGAAAGAATGAGGAGAAGTCAGGTGAAAGTAGAGTTGACATCTGTCTGTCCCTCGTGGGGTCACATGGATATGGCTCATTGAATGAACCAATCCCAATCTCTAAATGGGATTTTGTGTTTTACTTAAGATACTTGGTTTAAAATTCTCTGTCTGTGGACTCGAATGCCAGAAGAACACGTGACTTTCAGGATCTGTAGTAGATCTTCGATTCTAGTGAAAACAGATGACAGGAATATTTTGAATGGCTAGTTTTAGTTTTCTTCTATATCCAGAGCTCACTGAAGAAATCATATACTGGATAGTATTATAAGAAAGAGCAGAATGCCTAAGACAGAACCTGAGAAGAACCTCCATCATTCACACTGAATGAGTCTTCAATTGGGTCTTCTTTCTACCTCAGCTAACTAATGTTTTTTGTGGTGGTGGTGGTGGTTTGTTCTTTTTGTTTTTTGTTTGTTTGTTTGTTTGTTTGTTTGGGTTTTTTTTTTAGTGACTGTGGTACAGTAAAGAGAAAATGGTATCTTTCTGTCTGGAAAGAATAATTTCCCATTGAGGTATAAAATTTGAGACTTGAGACTTTTTTTTTTTAAAAGGTTTTATTTATTTATTTGACAGAGAGGAGAGAGATCACAAGTAGGCAGAGAGGCTCCCCACTGAGCGGCTGGAAAGCCTGATGCGGGGCTTGATCCCAGGACCCCAGGATCATGACCTGAGCCGAAGGCAGAGCCTTTAACCCACTCAACCACCCAGGTACCCCGAGACTTGAGTCTTATAGGCTAAGCCGTGCTCTCATTCTGGACTAAACAGGGCACAGCAACTCAGCACACTGACTGGGTGTTAGCCTAGGAAATCTCACACTACAAACATGAGAGACAAAGGATTGACTCTGGGACAACTCACTAATGAGAAAATTACCAAAAAACAAAATCAAAAAATAACCGACAAATTATTGCCTGGAATCGTTATGCTTAAATCATCCCAGAGAGTTAGAGTTCTTTCCCGTAAGGCCAGGGAGAATTCACATTTTTTTCACATGACTGCTACTTTGAACAACACTGACCGTTTTTCTCCCCTCTTCCTTAAATCCTTAAAAACAACCTGATCGTCCTGGGGACAAAATGGCAAAAAAAGAGAAAAAAAATCATGATCTGGTAAATTATTTGTACTTGTTTGAGAGGCTGTCTTCATCTGAGGTGCACTGTATTATTTATTACAATGTATAAATATTTATTAAGTGTGCAGCATATCTCTTCTCCAAAAAGGAAGAACATCAACAACAAATAAACAAAACTCTAAACTCTTTTGGACACTACCAAACTAAATATTCTAGTCAGATTACAGAGTTCTGAAGCAGGCCACTGATTCAAATATCGTGTGCCTCGAAAAAGCTGCCGTCTGGTTCTACTCCCATGATCACACGACTCTCACTCTGATTTCGGGCCCCATGTGTATTCAGCACCGCAGGTCCCCATAAGCCCCAAGGGAAACTTCAAGAGGTCCCTGAGTGAAGAGATATTTCGTTTTGTATTTAAAAAAAATCACAAGCTTCGTAGAATTTCATCTCTTTATATCCTTTGTTGTAATACCAGAAATGTCAAATAGTGATTGAAGTTAAATCATTTCGAGGGAAAAAATAAAACAAAACACACAATCTTCCCTCCTTATTAACACTTACAACATGATGCACTTTATGTAGTCACCTTAAAATACTTAGTTCATGGGGCTCCTGGCTGGCTCAGTGGGTTAAAGCCTCTGCCTTCGGCTCAGGTCGTGATCTCAGGGTTCGGGATCAAGCCCCACATTGGGCTCCCTGCTAAGAAGGGACCCTGCTTCCTCCTCTCTCTCTGCCTGCCTTTCTGCCTACTTGTGATCTCTCTCTCTCTCTGTCAAATAAATAAAATTAAAAAAAAAAAAGTACTTAGTTCATGATAGTCCAGAAGCATTCTCATGCTTTTCCACAAAATCTGGTGAATTCTAATATCTTTGTTGGTGAATAAATACAATGAAAAATGATTACTATATATACAAATGATGTTTCTATCTTGTCAAGTTAATTTATCTTTCTCTTCATGGGTTCTGGCATAAGATCTCAACATCAGGTAAAGTTAATTTTTTTTAATTTTTATATTTCCATATCTGTGACCTCTTTGTATGAAGCTGCTTATTACAACTCCAATGTTCTCCTTTTAGAATGCATCAAATAAACACACCCACTCCTATATACACTCAGACACACACCCTTACACAGTCATATATACACGTAATTATGCACACACTCATAATACACTCATACACACACTCACACATACACACATACATATATACTCACACACTCATACACACACACACACACACAAACGCATACGTACATTCATACACACACATTATTCCCTTAATACAGTTTGGGTCTCGGAAACACTCTACACTATCCTAGAAAAGTTTATTTCTTCTATTATGCTAGTTTAACATTCAAGAGTGGGAGCTGCAAAATTAAATATAAGACAATCCCATCATCACCAGAGCTACCCTTGAAGGTCCACAAGCGCACGGCCAATGCCAGTTCAGTGCTCTACCTCTAAAGGCAGTGCTCTACCTCTGCGGCTACAGGAACTGACCCGGGCACTGCAGAATCCATGAATTGATGAGTATACAAAGAAATACATCAAAAGTTGTTTTTAATTTTGGCTTTTAATTTTTAAAACTGAAGGCTGAACAAGTTAATTAAAATCGTTTTTCATAAATGATGACTTTGCTATTAAATACTGGTAATTCAGCAAATCGGATCCTAAGCTGCCAAGAAAAGATTCTGAAATTAACAAGCACTTTGAAATTTCAAAGTCGCTTATGAGTTTTTGTGATGGAAGCAATCCTACTCTGGTGGTTACAAAACACCAAGAACATATAGCATGAAAGATGTAATGAGAATTTACATCTCAGAAATAAATAACATTAAAATTTTTGTGTATTTTTTTCCAGATTTACTTCTTCAAATCTGTGAAATTTTAGAAAAGTTATATTATAACACTGGCTTGATAACTTGCTTTGTCTAGGTATTAATATCTATGGGCACCTTCCTGTGATCATAAATTTATTATCTACATCATCTCTAATGGAGGTGTATCATTTCATTTATGCTAACATCAAGATTTATTTTTAAATTAGTTTTAAATTAGTCTTTTAAAATTATTATTATTTCCGACCATTTTTAATCCTCTGACAAACATTCTACTTTAGAGAATCATCCTGTTCCACGTTTAATCAAGATTTAGGGCTGATGAGCAGAAGTGAGTTCTAGACTGTTTTCACAAAACCCTTGCCTGGTGTAGCAACGCTCGACTCACATCTGTTGCTGGGATTCCAAAGTCTAATGTAATGCCTTGAGCATGAAAAGAGCTATAGAGGAGGCTATGATCTTCATTTTTCCTAAAATCCCCGTTAAAGAAAAAAATGTAATTTGTCTTAGTTTATTAAGATGTAAAAGGGCTATAAAATGTAATGTATAAATATACATCATTGACTAGTGTTTTAATTGTCTTCCCTTAAAACATTTACTCAGTGGTTCCACAAGAAAATATATTCTTCAGTAATAGTCAGTCTCCTTGGGAATACATGAAACAGCATATTATAAAATAAGATACATTTTATATGTGCATAACTATCTTTGTGAAGAAAATCCTCCTTGTAAGTTGTGATATCATTAGCTGCAATAATTACAACGAAAATAACATTATGGATATGTTATGTTTTGTGTAAAAGCTGTAATTATAACCAAAGGGAGAGAAATCTTTACATTAAGTTAAAACTCAGTAACCGATTTGATTTTGCATGGATTCATTCTCTTGCTCTTTTCTCGGTTGTATTTTTTTTCTTTTCACAATAGAAAGTACGATTTTAATCATAACAGCTATCTTGCAAATAAATATTTCGAATAAATAAATAAATAAATAAATAAATAAATAAAGTGAAATCCCCACTCTACTTGATTACAAAGCTTATTTAACTCAAAATAATATTGCAAATAGTCACTCACCCTTTGGTCCTGGAAAAGTAATGATTTATGCCAAGCACAAGGCAGAAAATATACTTAATTTATTCATTGCACAACCTATACACCACCTCAGGGTTGGGTGGGGGGAAGGCTGGAAAAACATTGTGAGCTAATAAATTATTTCTCCTTGTTTGGAAGCCTGTCACTATGGTATACTGCTAGTAAAGCTTATAAATGATTCTTATTCTGGAGATGTTGATAAAAAAGGGGAAAATTGGGCTGTATGATTAAGCTCTGCTTATTTTTCTTTATAAAATTTTGATAGGAAAATGGGTAATTAATTAGGCTTTCATCAGAAAATTGTGGACAAGGAATGACCATGAAAAAATAATCTAAAACGTCCACGATTTTTTTCTTTTTCTCACATGCGAAAATGTGTTTTTCTGATTTCTGTATTCTCTTCATATTATTCCCTGTAAATGTCAGCATTTGAATAAACTTCCCAGATCCTACTCCCAGACAGACGTCTACACAGTTGACATAATCCAGATAATTCATGCAAAAATACGCAAATAAAAAACCCTTCTTATTGCATTTGTAATACCCTTATTTCTTTTTTCTTGACCTGAATTACCCCCATATTAGCTCTCTGTAGAGCACCAATTCAAAAATAAATATTGACCCAACACTTTATTTTGTGTTGTGTAGACTTGGCAATGTACAGCCAATAAAAGCTACATTAGAGCATCTGAACACTCAATTTAACCCTGAAAATTTGCATTTATAATTGATGGTTATGTTTAGCTGATTAACAGTATAGAGAAACACTCTGAAGATTACCAGTGAATTCCACTTATTTTGTAAAATAAAACCTAAGTAAGACACTGGTTGAATTTCAATCTACCCCACGATGAACCGGATTAGAAGTAATTCCATGTGAAAGCTCCTAAATTCATTTTTCTAAAATAAGATGAAGCAAAGAGACAAAAAATTAAATAAATAAACACAGCAAACATAATGAAATAGTGAAAAGATTATTTAGTCATTTTTAAATAGTTTGAGTGCTGTTGCTAAATATCTTGAAGCTCTCAAAGACAAATAATTTAGCATATCATATATAAGTTAAAGAAAAATAAAATGGATTCAAGGATGTTGACAATGCTGAATAGATCTCAAAATATTAAAATTCAAGTATTTTAGCATTAAGTAATTCAAGATTAAGAAAAATAAAAGGCCCTTCTGGAGAAATATTTTCCTTCAATTTTGCGTCACCCTATAATTTCTTTTGGAAAACTCCCTTTTATAAAAGACTACTTGAAATAAGATTTAGTAAAAGGTAGCAACCAATAATTTAAGTTATTGAGTGAATTTGAGTTTTAGGGAGAATTTTTTTTTTTTTTTTACAGCAGTTTCTTCACCATCGCCAAAGCTTTGAATTTTACCATTGACGGAGAATGAAAACAAACAAAAAAACGCCACTCGGAGTATTTTCTTTAATTGAAGAAAAGATATTATTTGACCAGAATTGATGAATAGAACTTCTGTCGTTTTTGATAACTCTGCTAACGATCTTAAATTTGGGGGGAAGAAATAAGAAAGGAAAGTCTACCCCATAAGAAACAGGACCATGTTGGAAAAGGGGTGTTAATCACAATTGCATCATGGAGGGTTTTTCTAGACCAACACAAGCCACACCTGGATTTTCTTTCATTCGACCTGCAGGTATGGCGCTCATAGTCACTACCAGCCCTGGGCAGCATGCTGTGGGTCATACAAAGATGGCCACTAATTTTGTTTATTTCCGTATAGCTCTCCTTTCTTCCAGAAAGTTTAGATGGTACAAAGACGTATAGCACATAGTTTAATGTTGCTTAAAATCGATTCTTTTTTTTTCCACAGCTTTTTCTCAACCTTATTCACAGAGGATTCCAACTCTTTTTAAAACATGAGGATCAGTATTTGGGGTTTCGGGAGAAGAGGGAAATGAGTGCCTTGGGGTTTGGCCAGTGGACTGCAAGTTCTGGAAGCAGGTGCCGCCACCCCTGGGTCAGGCTGGGCGGAAGTTCTAACAGCCCTGACGGATCGAGTTTGTCCGCCAGGCCAAGGCCTCGCAGATCGGTTCTCAGCTACAGTGACTGACGCCGCCCCTTGCCACACCCCGAAGGACTTCTAGTCGCTGACGGCCCGCTTAACTAGTATGACCCTGACCTAGGTCAACCATTTACATCCCAGATGGTTAGATTTTTGAAGAATCAGCTTTTTTTTTTTTTTTAATTTATTTTATTTTTTACTTTTTAGGTTTTATACAAATTCCAGTTAGTTAACATATAGTGAATTATTAGTTTCAGGGGTAGAATTTAGTGATTCCTGGGTTGCATATCACGCCCAGTGTTCATTACACCAAGTACCCTCCTTAATGCCCATCACTCAATTACTCCATCCCCCCATCCACTTCGCCTCCAGGAACCCTCATTTTTTTCCCTATAGCTAAGAGTCTCTTACAGTTTGCCTCCCTCTGTTTTCATCTTATTTTATCTTCTCACTTCTCCCCGTATCACCATATCGCCGACAACAGCCCCCCTGAAAACATTGACTCAAAACGACTTGATTTAAATTGAATAATGATGGAGCTGATCACATGCTAATGACTAGCCAAAAAAAAAAAAGATTTAAAGTAACAAAAAAAGAAATTTGGTGCTTTTCCTTCTTTGAAGAAGATAGAATTGCCAAGGGGGGGGGGAAGAGATTAAATATTTGTGCATCCATTTTATAACCTGTCTTTTTAAAAATGTAAACTCTTTTCCAATGTCGAGCATGTCTATGACTCATGATAAAAACAAAAAACAAGAAAAAAAAATTTTTTTTTGCTTTAACATCAGGGAAGTGAAGAAAGAACATAACACAGGTAATGATTAAGTAAAATTTCACAATTAATAAAATAGCGTGGGAAGTAGGTAAAAGGGCCTCAGGATATCTTGGATACATTTACTTATTTTAATTGTCAGAGGTAAGGAAAACACAGGTATTTCTCCATGTTGAACTTGACTGACCTTTTGGTGAGGTTATAAGACTTCAGGGACATTCTGAAAGGGTCTCTAGATATATACGCAAGCATGTATATATAGGAACCAGTGTCTAAAATGATTCTCTCTGATTCTGAAAAGAAAATAAACATATATTTCCTATAGCCACATATACACAGGACTTCCTTGCTTATATTTGTCCCACTCTAACTTCGTTCTGGTGTATTTTCAAAACAGTGTGTCGCCTTCATTTTTTTTAATCTCCCTCCTATATTCCTATTGTTTAAGACATTTATCTTACTGTGAAAAACGTTCCAGTTAATTACACAATGAGGCATTTCCTCTCTCCTGTATTTTTCTGGTTTTTTTTCCAAATATCCACTAATGATACATTTCTTTAGAAAATTAATGTTAAATTCAAATAAAGGACAAAAGATGATTGAAATGACTTTTGTGATAGAATACATTCCTAGGCTCTGCCCTATCCTAGTTCTCATCTCTTTCCCCCTTTCCCCAGGCTTAGCATATTTGTCAGTTTCTTGACTTGAGATCGTGTGCCTACAGGGCAGATGTGATGTACCGCTCCATCATTCTGCATGGCTCAGAGCGGGATGTTGGTGCTTACAGAAATGCTAAACATAATACCAATAATAATTGTATGTAGTGCATTCGGGATACGTTCATTAAATAACAGTTATGCAGTAGCACGCTTTGTGGCTTCCTGAGAATATAGATGAGTGTGTCTGTGTGTGTGCATGGATGTGTGTGTGTGTGTGCATGCATGTAAGCATGTTCCCCAACACACCCTGACACACAAAACTAATTCAGGGCAAAACCCTTTCCTCTTTTATTTCAATGTGCTTTTTTACTGTCATACTGAACATAAAATCTCTAATTATTCCTTATATATTATCAACATGCTGTATGTTTCAGGAGCCCGTCTAGTTTTGTACAGGTAGTATAGGAAAATGGTTTGGTGGATCAGTTCTGCATAGAGCTAGCTTCATCAACATTTGTAAAAATAATTTGGCCTTGATTTTTTTTTCCAGTTAACCAGATTTAAGTGGAAGTATACATCAGTGTGTTCTCATACGAATCACTTACTAATTAGTGAACAATAATGAATACAGAATGCTTCATGACATTTAATTTTTATCTTTCTTATTAATCCTTAATGTGTACTATGTGAAGTACAAACACAGGTCTTCACATGGGTCTTTAAAACTATCTTATGGGCAGCAAAAGTGAAGCCAGAATCCACTCATTATATGATGGGTAATTGATTTGATGGAGTCAAATAAAGTTAGTTTACCAAATCTGGAATCTATTAATTAGAATTTGTGTATGATTTTGGAGAGGAACACAAGAAAGGGGCATTGCCTCCCTTCTTTATGGAATTGGTATTTTTAAAATGATCTGAGATCGATATTTTTGAGGCTTCATCCTGCCTCTATAACTATGGGTTGGAAATTGAGGCTTTTAAAATTATGTTTTGCCTTTTTTTTTTTTTTTTTTTGGTATCCCTAGGAGGCAGCCCTGCCTTACTTCCACCTGGACATATCTCTTCCCATTTTATTTTCACCACCAGAACAAAACCTGCTGCACGTAGAGGTTCAGTTGCTCTAAAGCAAACCCATCTGATGCTGTATGGGTCTGTACTACACAGACCATAATTGGGTCTGAAAAGAAAATTAGCTCCATGCAAGAATACAGAAAGAAAAATAAAGAAAGTAGGCTTTCTCTGGGGCCCTCCAGTGAAAGAATGTAGGCTATGTAGAATATTATGAAGTTTCAAGAGGCAAAATTCGGTTATTTTAAAAAAATGTTTAATGAGGTCTTAGTATGTACAAAATGTGCTAAGCATCCCACATAGAGTATTTCACTTAATTTGTGCAACATTCCTACAACATAGATGGTAATTGTCCTAATGTTACAAAATATAAAAGCTTTAAGGCTCAGAAAGGGTATATAGCTTTCCTGAGACCATGTGACAGCTGCTGGAGAAGAAGCATTCTGACCTGGGCAAGTAGGATTTCATCAGCACTTAATCAATTCTATGGCTAATGTTTGTTTATCAATTTAGCCAATAAAAACAATTTGACATTCATGAATGTCACGGACAAATGAAGATTTCAAAATCCTCAATGAATATTGGCTATTTGAGATATATGACTTCTCTCTCTTAGCAGTAAAATGCAAATGAGTAACCTGTAACAGGGGAAGGGAAGAAATTTCAAATCCCTCCCTTTAGGTTTTTAATAGCTTTGATAGAATAGAATTTGAAATGCTAAGTGAAATGTTTATGAAGAGTAGCGAATTGATTAACAGATCTGTTTTTCATTAATATATGTAATGTAAAACTTAGGCAAAAAAAATAAAAGATAAAGCTTTTAAGCTATGTTTCAGTTTCTGTTATACTAACCACCACTTTATTTTTCTTGTTTCTTTTGTTTAAGTTTATAGCTAATGGCCAGGATGTATTCTGATTTGCTTGCTGGGTGACTACAGCAATTGCATGGAGAAATACAGTATGAGTACAATTCTCAGGTATTAACATCCAAGACAAATCCTAGCTGGACTGCAGATGGTAGCTTCTCTTCAGAAAGGCATTCTTCCTTTTTCCACCACAAGAACGGAGGAACCTGAATTATGAAAATGAATCTAGTTTCCTTCTTGTTTGAGCATGTACAATAAAGAAAATGTTTCAAATACATTTTTAAGTAGTTCCCCCCAAAATTCAATATGTTTAATTATATTAATTATATTGCCAAATATAATTGCCAGTTATGCCAAAATATGGCTTGTTTCTCAGAATTTAAAAGAGTTCCATCCCCATCTAATGTAATCCTTAGACTTTTTCAATATCCTTTCCTGGTTCTTTGTATTGTAAGCCTATGTGACTATCCCAGAATGCATGAAATTTACACAAGAATATGCTCAAAGGTGTAAAATGAGCAAAAAAATATATATATGATCATACAAAACACAAAATGAGCCAGTATTACGAGTGGACCCCATTCTAGGAGTTCTGTTTGACATTCACTAACAAGTGGTTGTTAGTGAAGATGTGTTTTCACTTCCCTGGCTTGTCTCAGAATTACAAAAAATTCATGTCCCACACATTAGTTTGGAAATTGAAGTTCATTTTTATTCCAGAGAAATCATTTAAGGAAGGGCAGTTGAGTTCTGTGGATAGAGCATAAGCCTTTTTATGACAGATGGTTATTATTAATGACCACCATTTTGTCTTAGGATCTTGCATCAGAGTCAAATAAAGCAAGAGAGAGGTGAAGACTTTCCATCTGCAGAGGCAAGCCTGGGTAAACTTTTACAATATTTGGTTAGTCTTGGATACTCTTCCACACTTATTCTGTGCCTCAGGGGCTCGTTGTATTTATATCTCTGCAATTGTACTTTCTAGGGTAACTACCATATATGCCAAACCCTGAGCTTAATAAATAACGATTATAATGTTTGTAATCGTAATGATAACAGTAAGAAATATTGAATGAGCAGTTTCCATGTGTCATTTTTCCAAAGGCTTCATAGCTATTTGGCCTTTTATTTTATACTGTAGTATTCTAGGGCCAATAGCTCTATTGTACCATTTTATGGATAAACAAACTAAAACCTTCCTAGAAAATGGCATATGAAAAGGAAAATAATCAATTCACATAAAATTGTAAATGGCTAATAACTACCAGCAATTACTGCAATGAAAATACACTTGCTACTTTGGAAGAACCTCTAACTGATAAATTTTGAATCAATAAAATTGATAAATTAAAGAGAATTTTTCAGTGGTCAGGGAAAAGACATTTGAGGAAGTCAACACCCCTCAGTGACAAAAAATCAGAGCAACAAAAGAATAGAAGGAAACATCTTCAATGCAATAAAAAGCATTTACCAAAAACCTGCTGCTGACATCATACTTAATGGTGAGTATTATCTTAGATAGGATTCTCCAGAGAAACAGAACCTACAGTCTAAACAATTAGGTAGATGGATAGGGGATAGATAGATACATAGATACATAGACAGATTTATTACAACTAAAAGGAACTGACCCATGCTCTTATGGAGGCTGGCAAGTCTCAAGATCTGCAACGTGAGCTGTCAATCTGTACACCCAAGATTGCCAACGGTTTAGATCCAGTTCAAATCCTAATGTCTAAAAACCAGGGAAGTCAAAGATATAGTTCATGTCCAAAGGCCAACAGAAATGAGATCCTGGAAATTCTGATGTTTTAGTTCAAGTACAAAGGCAGTGGATAGCCTATATCTCAGTTTTAAAGCCATCTTTAAAGCCATTTAAAGATTCTTCTCTCTTACTTGGAGAAGGGTTGGGCTTTTTGTTCTTTTCAGGTCTTCAACTGATTGGGGAGGATAATCTGTTTTATTCAGTCTACCTATTAAAATGTTAATCTCATTCAAAGACACCCTCACAGAAACACCTAATATAATGTTTGGCCACATATCTGTACACCTTTTGGCCCATCTAAATCGACACATAAAAATTAATCACTACAGTGAAAAACTGGGTACTTTCTCCCAAAGATCAGGACAAAGGCAATGATGTCCTCTTTCACCACTCTTGTTCAACAACATACTGGAAGTCTTAGATAATTTCATAAGACTGGAAAAGAAAGTAAAAATATATAGACTGGAAGGAAGAAATAATGTTGTCTGTATTCACTGATGCCATCATTAGCTATGTAGAAAATCTCAAAAAAGTGATTAAAAAAAAAAACAAACAACCCTCCAAGAATTAATAAGAAAGTATAGCAAGGTTTCAGAATACAAGGTTAATATACAAAGGTCAAATATTTTCTTAAATTCTAGCAATGAAGAGTTGGAATTTGAAATTTATACAAGTACCTTTTATGGTGGCACCAAAAAAAAGAAATAAAGAAAAATAAGTAAATAGGTATAAATCTAACACAATATAGATAACAGTCACAGGCAAAAAACTACCAAATTCTGATGGAGGAAATCACTAAAGATCTAAATAAATGGTGAAATAGTACATGTTCACAAAATAAAAGTCAATACTGTTAGAATAACAATTCTTTCCAAATCAATTGATAGATTCAACAGTGTCTCAATTAACATCCCAGCAAGCTGTTTTGGTTTATATAAGAAGTTCCAAAGTCTTAAAACAGCTAATATAATACTGAAAAAAGAGCAAAGTTATATGATTTACACTACCCAATTTCAAAATTTACTAAAAAGCTACATTAATCAAGATTCCATGGTATTTGCAAAAGAATATACTTGGATTCATGTAAAAAAGCAGAGAGCCCCTAAGTCAACCCCCACAAATGTAATCAATTGATCCCTGGCAAAGGAGGAAAAGCATTTTTTTTTCAAAAAGTGATGCTGAAAATAATTGGATGTTCATACTTTTTAAAATGAACTTAAACACAGACCTTATAGCTTTCATAAAAATTCAAAATAGACCATGGGCTTAAGTGTAGAATATAACACTTTAAACTTATAGAAGAAAATCTATGTGACCTTGGATTAATAATGATATGTTAGATACAACCACAAAAGCATAATGCATGAAAAAAGTGATAAGCTAGAATTTATTAAAATTAAAAACCTATGTTTTGTGAAAGATGCTTAAAAGAATAAAGAAAACAAGCTATGAGTTCTAAGAAAGTACTTGCAAAGCATATATCTAATAAAGGAATTGTATTCAAAATATACAAGGAACCTTAAAACTCAACATAAGAAACCAATAACCCAATTTTTAAAACTGGGCAAAAGTTCTGAGCCCACTTCATCACAGATCTAAAGACAGCAGATACACATATGAAAGATTCTGAATGCCAATTGTCACTAGGAAATTGCACAATAAAGCAACAAAATTCCACTGTGCATATATTAAAATGGCTAGAATTCAAAGCGAATGGCACCTAAGGTTGGTGAGGATGTGTAGCTCTCTTTCTTTACTGATGGAAGTGAAAAATGTACAATCATTTTGGTAGATAGATTGGCAATTTCTTACAGAACTAAACATGGTCTTTGTATAAAATCCAGCAATCAGGTTCTTAGGTATTTATCCAAATGATTTGAAAACATATCCACACATGAATGTGTATAGCGTCTTTATTCATAATCAGAAAGTTCGGAAGCAACCAAGATTTCCTTTGATAGGTAAATGAATAAACAAACTACAGCACCTTCATACAATAGAATATGTATCAGTTAGCACTAAAAAGAAATGAGATTTCCAGTCACAAAAAGATGTGGATAAATCTTAAATACATACTTGTAAGTGAAAAAAGCCAGTCTGAAAATGCTATATTCTGTATGATTCTAATTCTATGACATCCTGGAAAAGCGAAGAGTAGAGACAGTAACCAAATCAGTAGTTTCCAGGATGCTATGGAGAAAGTGACAATAGAATCTAACTATATTAAAGATGTAGTACACAACCTTACTGCGGAGGGTGGGGGAAAATGGTTCTGACCTAAGTAACTTTGAATATGAGTAAAATATGACTAGAAGCAAAAAGAACTATCTATAATCACTATACTATAGTCAAGAAAGTATTTTAGCCATGGGTACATGGGTTAACAATTCTGATGACACTATACAAGTATATTGGAAATGGGCATTTAAGTAAATGAACAGATAGTGACATTACCAGGGTTCTCAAAGCTGGAGTGGAAAGTTACAGGTAAGTGAAGGAATAGTCTAATTTGCCTTTCCCCCACCCCAAAAAGAAAAGAGCCAGTTGCTATAAGCTCTTCCTAAAATGTACAAAGTTTATTTCCAATTTTTAAATTCTCAATTCAAAATTCCCTAAACATTCTGTTTTGTTTTCTCACTGTAACTACTATTTCATAAAATAGCAACACATGGTATAATAATCTTGATATTAGCAGCCACCATTGGCTAAGCACTTTATAAATATTATCTAGGGGCGCCTGGGTGGCTCAGTCAGTTAAGTGTTTGCCTTCGACTCAGATCATGATCTTGAGATCCTGGGATCGAGCCCCATGTCGGGGATCCCTGCTCAGTGGAATGTCTGCTTCTCCCTCTCCCTCTGAGCCTTCCCCCCATTTGTGCGTTTTCTCTCTCTCTCTCAAATAAATAAACACAATCTTCAAAAAATTTTAAAAAATATATCTCATTTTTTTCTTTGTAGCAGCTCTGTATATAAGGTAGTGCTCTAATTCTAAAGGTGGCAACACCGAGGCTTAATAATGGTGAGAAATTTGTGGTCTCACAACTAATTTAGCCATTCATTAAGTTGACACCTATTTTTGAACACCTACCATGCACCAGTCCTTGTGTAATTATCAGGCGTATGATGAGCAAATTTGCAGGGACGGTGCCTCAAGAGAACCTACAGTCTGGTGTGGAAGACAAAGGCTATCCCAGGAAACATACCAACATGTAATTAAAGTGTCAGCTCATAAAGGGAATGGACCAAGTGGGGGTCCTTATTCGTTAAGTGGAGAGAGCCATATGTAAATGGAGGTACAATAAACATCTCAGAGGTGATGGGGGTATAGGGAGAAGTGTAGGTACAGTGGACCCCAAACAACATCAGTTTGAATTGTCCACTTATAAGTGGAGCTTTTTTTCTGATAAATATGGTACAGTACTATATAAATATGTTTTCTCTTTCCTTTACTGTAAGAATACTGTATCATAATACAATGGCTGCTGGTCGAGAGTAGGTATTAGTTGCGATGGGGTTTTTTTTTGGGGGGGGTCAAAAGTTATATATGGATTTTCAACTGTGTGGGCAGTCGGCACCTCTAACCCCTGTGTTGTTCGGGACTCAAGTATAATTCCCACTAGAGGGAACAGGCTGTGTATAGATTTCAAGACAGCAGCAAGATGCAGTCTAGAAGCTGAAAGAAATTAGTAAATGGAAGAATGGGTGTACGATTCCAGGATTGTTAAGCTCCACAATCCTTACTTTCACCCAAACCAGCGCACTGTAGAGATTTTCTTCTCAATATCTTATTCTAGATATAAAAGGTGTTTACTATAGAATATCAACAAAAGTCAGAACATTATAAGAAGAAAGCAAAAACCATCAGTAATCCCACTATGCCCAGAAAAACAACTTAGCTCCCATCCTCCCGAAATGTGGCTTTCTAAGACCAGTCCTGCTTTCAGGCAGCATCTTTCCACGTAGTCGTTTAAAATACTTAGGAATGTTGTTCTAATACCACAGTGATTGGGAAAAAAAATAGATAAGGGAGTTGCTTCTTCCTTATCCCAAATTTGCAAGTATCAAAAGACTCATAGATTTTTGATCCCATAAAAAGTTAGTCAAACTGGCTGGGAGAGAAGACAAAAGAAGGTTAAAACAGGCCAGGGCAGTCCTCTGCCAAAGCCTACAGACTTTTCAATAACTTTATCATGACCCCCTTACACTCTTCAGTGTACTGTGGTCTGGTCTGAAGGACCAATGGAAGAAACAAATAAGTAATTATAATGGTTACTTCTACAGAGCAACTTCTCTACCTCTGCACCTATGGTTATGAAATCTGGATCCACTTTAATGGGAACACTATGTGCACAAATCATATAACCCGTGTGAATTCCAGGAATGATTCATTCCATCTGATTTTAGCATAAGAACGCAGCATACATGAAATTATTAGGTAGACAGACCCAAGGTGGGGAAAAGGGTTTAAATATGGGACCACAAAAGTATTGGTCTAACCTTAATGTTTCTAGCTTGCAAACTATCAAAATATATTTTACGTAATGGAAGAGGAAGGAGGGAGACAGACACAGAGAGATCTGGGGAGATTACGTTGAGTCTGGAGAGCAAAAGGGGCACTTTCTTGCCCTTTCAAACAAATGCAAAAAAGCTCAGAAGCAAACAATCCTCAGCACTCTATATGAATCAGAAATAGAACATTAATCATTCACTTGGTTGTAGTTTCCCTGCAACTCAAGTTAGCCTTCTAAACTATGTCCCAAAAGTCCTGACTGGGAGGACTTTCTGTCTCCCTCCCCTCCCCGTTCTTAAATGCGTTTATTCCAGCAAGCCTGCTGAAAAGCGTGGTCACTAACTACTGATTGGCCCATTCAGTCATTCTTAGCGCTGTCCTGGCCTTTGAGACGCTATTCCCTCCCAGCTTGAGAATGAGGCCCTCTGGAAGAGGCAGGGAGGGTAGATTGGCTTATTAGTCAGAAACTGACAGTCATAGAATGAAGGGCATGGGGGACCCCTCAGAAGCTCATGTGGACCATTGTGGGAGGATTAGCGAAGGGGAACACACTTCAGGGGGCCTGTGGGCACATCTCCACAAAGAATAAAAACAGGATGGAGACGGAGGTGGGCTGGAAGGAAATGCACACTTTCACTTACATGTTTCATCAGTTCTGATTTGGCATCCGGAGTCTTTTCTCAATATTGTGTGTCCATTTGCTCTCAACTTTTTAATATTTATACCATTCAGGGCATCATATACCCTATGATTAGTTGGCATGGGCAATGTTCAATCTGGAGTAATCTGTATGCATGTATATTTCGAGCTGCTCCCTAATTGGTTTTCATCCAAGTAATGCCACAGAGAATAAGGTTACGTGCTGGAAAGGGCTGAGGTGAGAAAGTGGGTGAAGGGACTGTGAACTCTTTCCCTGGCCTTATTAGGAATGCTGAGAGCATCTGCATTAAAGAGGGGGAAAAAAGTCCAAATTTCTGAGGTTCTCCTAAGTCACGCATAAGCACACAGTATACCCCAGAGCTAGAAACAAAAAAATTTGGGGGTAACTCCATCCATTCTTGCATCATGCAATAGCTGGTCTAATAGGGGTCGAACATCAATGAATGAAGAGAAGTAGTTGGAAAAAGAATTAAAACTGAGAAAAAGTAAGCATTTGTTTTAGCTCCAGAGACCTGGAATTTGGGAAGGGAAGGAATAAGCTCCAAGCGAATATTTTCATAATGTGTTTAAAAACAAGGACAACTAAAATCAACTCGATTTCTCATTGCTCCTTTTCATTGTTGTTTTTTATTTCCCACAAGTCCTTTTGGGATGTTTATTCATCTTTAGCAACACATCTATTGTGGCAGGAATATGTAGTTCTTGGATATTTTTCTGGGTGTAGTCGGTCTCGTCGCAAAAGGGAATGAAGCCTTTGTAGGTCTGCAAATAGGTTTGCCTAATATGATTTAAAGGTGAAAATACTGAAGCATTATTTTCAAGTTTGAAAACACGTGATGAAAGTTCATCTCCTGGAAAGAAATATTACATTTCAATTTACATAAATATCACGATTGTCTTTACTCGCTGAAAAAAAAAAAAGTCCATTTTTCCCTTGCCATCGTTAGCTGGGCTGGTATCTCGATTAGGATAATTTGTTTCAAGTGCACTACGGTACAGGTAACACATTGCATCAGGAGTCTGGTTCTATATTTTCTGCTATCGAATGAGACTACTGGGCTTCGTCATAGCGCTTGTTTTAAAAGTAATTATCATTCCCCAAGTCCAATTCATTCCCAGAAAAGGAATTTGGAATGAGTCTTTCTAAATCAGAAAAAGAGACAGTGGTGTAATTGTTCTTCCTCTTGGGAAATATGCTTTTCCTTAACTACATAAAGCAACACAAAAACTTCCATAAATAATTACAGTAACAACACGCTACGCCAAGTAAATAAAAAACGCGCTGTGTATTTAGAATTAAAGGGAGTGTTAAAACAACACTTTTTAAAACTCTGCATCAGAGCACAAAATGAAACCACCCAAAGAACTTGCAGGAATAAAAACAGGTGTCACGCTGTATGAAATCTCACTTTGAATGATCTTATTCTCCTACTTCTCTGTCAAGTGACTTATTTTATGATGGTTTAAATAGAGGAGTCATATTAAAAAAGAAAGAATATTTTTCTAGGAGGAATCTTATAGGCTCAAAGGCCGTTTAACTTAGCTCAGTCATCTAGTTTATTTTGCATTAGAGGAACTTCTCATTTAATTTGCCAGTCCATAATAGGTAACTTTTTCAATATGGAGCTAAAGGTCACTATTATATGTAAGGAAAATTAAGCCGATGTTCTCGGTTGCCTTACAGTTCTCTTAGTTCAACTACTCCAATAAATGAACATGTACAACAAGCCGAAGGGCTTTTTATTACAAATTTAATTCATTTCTCTAGACAACTGTGAAATTTGCCATTGACATTAGTCATTACCCCAAGGCGAACTAAAAGATGATCTCAGTTAATAAATGATCCTTAACAAGGAACGCTCCTATCTCCTGTGATATTGGTACAGGCACATTTTATTAATGTAGGACTTGCTTCCTGCCAGAACACCAGCGTTCACGACTATTTGGTGTGCTTGTTTCCTCTTCCTGCTCCTGATATTAATAATTATGCAACGGGATAATTAGCAACACAAAGAGACAGTACTCCGAGCTTGAAGCTAGATTTTCAACACGTTAACCTTCTGGGAAATAAAGAACAGAAGCAAAGAGTCTAGCCAAATAACCAATGCAGGTTGATTTCACAGTGTGTAAAAGGCTAATTATCTGTGAAAAGTCTGACCTCAAGTAACAAAATTACAGAAATGTGCAGGCATTTTATTTTAAATAAAACTCAGAGCCACTGCTTCATATTCTAAAGAAACCTGGTTAGCAAATGTAGGGAAGGAACTCTTGGTCACTTAAGCAAAAATAAGCTCTGAAGGGAATGATGGTATCTGGAAATAAATGTTAATGATCAACCTAGACACCTGATAAGGTAGGGTAAAAAAAAAAATTCCTACTTCCTTTCCCTACCCCCAACACACAGCCATTACCAGGAAAAAAAAAATACACACACACACACACACACACACACACTCAGTATGTGACAGAAGTAGGTTAAGTGTATTTTGTTTACTGGAGACAGGCTACAATAAAAAGCAGAAAATATTACTACTTCTTTACAGATACCATATGTAATTCATTCTGATATAGGAATATTTATCCACTAGCAGTAATAACAAACCACAATTTTTGTCATGAAAAAAATAAATTGTATTTGCAAAAAGCAAACACATTACAGAGTGTGTAAAAATGCAATATTCCCATTTTCTACTCAGAGTTCCAATTTATTGAAGTAACAGAGCAGAAAATGCACTGACAGCTGTTACATTTTATTGCGAATTAGTATATACGTTTTATATCCACTGAGCAAATGCATGATACATTGTATTCCAGTAATTGCCACTGGCTTTCCAAATGGAAACCGAATGATCTTAGTGCAATTACACTCAGGAGAGTACATAGAACAGCCTCTAGTTCTACATTATAGCACTTTAACAATACTAATATTAAGTATATTTTCCGTTTTTTAAGAAAAAATAAGATTAAAAAGGTCAAGCTGGATTTTTAAGAAATCAAAAAGTAGTGTTCAAATGATACCCATGGGGTCTCTCATTAATCCCCAATGACTATTTTAGTTAGGTGTGTTAAAATACTGCAGTCTGGAATGTTCAGGAAGGTGAAACAAAGTTTCTCCCTCACTCTCTTTGTTTACTATAAGTATCAATATTTCACTTTTCCTGATGTCTCTTCCTCCAGCCTCCCTCTTAGCAATAGAATGTGGGGTTTTAAGTGATGAGAAGCGGGGGGGGGGGGGGGCAGATGTTGGAGTACTTTAGAAAATGAGCTGTATGCTGAGTTTTCACTTTACCCCAGCAACCCAATCATGTTTGATTCTCTTCCTCATACTTCGCCACTCCTCCTCCTAGCATGTGTGTGCATTAGCTACCGTCCTAAGGAGAGAGCCATTTGTTTTCATAAGGGTTAACTCGGATCTCAGAGATGATCTTGCTAATGCTTAGGACTGTGGGTTAACAAACAAGCACCCTCCAACATTCTAACCACCTTTGCCGTCAGTTCTCATTAAATGGAAGTAAGTTTCTAGCATACCGTGAGAAGCCTATTTTGTTTCTTTTTGCAAACCTTAATAATAACACTACACCCTTTCTCTCGGTTGCCCATCCTCTGACAGCTTCTCCACCACCCGGCTCTGCGGTGAAGGCTTCAATAAAGCCGGCTGTCTCCTCCCCTCTAGTGGTTACCAGCCCGCCTTGCAAGGGAGGGAAAGCAGAGCCCCGCAGAGGACCCACAGGGACATTTGTGCAATTTTTTGGGCTTAGAGAGAAAAGGGAACAAATATACACCGAGCAGTCTATCGCCGCAGAAAATAAAATTTATCAAGCATTTAAAACAATATGTTAGTGGCGGCCACAGCTTAATCAACACCAACCTGCTGACATAGATTTGCAATTTGAGCTAGTTATTAGTGATTGAATTAACAGCATGTCACAACTTGTATCTAGTTTAATAAAAGAAACCAACTAATGCAACAGAACTGTAAACAACATGTAATCAGACTTTTTTTTCTTCTTTTCCCCAGGCTGGCAACTAAATATCACATAGCTAGAAGAAGAAAGATCAAGGGCCATTCCACTTGGGGCTGAAAGGGCTGTCCAAAAGCATTTAGGGATTCTCTGGGGACACCACACTTGGCTAGTGTGGAGGCCCCTCTGTAGAGACACCATCAAAAACGACAACATTAACAACAGCGACAATAGCGGCAAAGCTAATGACAAATGATATCTCTCATTTTGATGTCAGAAACATTTGTGCAGACCCTTTGCCACGTCACTGCTCTCCTAAATATCATAGGAAGCTGCCCATCCCCTCACAACCGTTCCTAACCCCAAAGTTGTTCAGAAATGTATTCGAAAGAAAATGCATTGAGCCTCATCCTGAAACTCAAAGCAGGTACCTTTCTTGTTTTGCTACAAAAATATAATAATGCTATGGGTTTTAAAGTCTTAAGGTGTAAGTTTAGAAATTATGCATCTAAGCATCTAATATAACACAAAAACAAGTTGCTGTTCCAAAAGTATTTTTTTTCCTAGAAAAGAAATAGTAAAGCTTATTCTGGGCTTAAATTATGCCTAACTGTACTGAAGTGTTTTGGATATGTTATGAAGAAGGACCAATGTGCACCATGACCTTTCTGGAATTGCTTGGATTTGTATTTGGGGTCCCACCCAATTCACTGGACTCTTTGATAAAGGGGATAGATAGATAGATAGATATAGATATCTGTATCTATATCTATCTATCTATCTATCTATCTATATATATATATATGAGTGACTTACCTATTTCGAACAGCTTCATTCCTCTCCTTCTTAGGGACAGATATCTTGGAAAATCAGCTTACATTAAAGGAAATGAAGGGGAACTTAGTTATCTATATTGAGGAGATGTTAAGCATTGATCAAAATGGAGACAATAATCTTCTTTAAAGGATATTTTTGAAAAATTTTAAATTTTTAAAAATTGACATTGGTATTGACTACCATTAAGCAGATAATGTCAAGTGTGTTTTCAACAGAATACCAAGCAATATGCAAATATAATATACAAATAAGGCAGAATTTTTCTTCTGCAGGTTAATCAGAATCCTAGTCTGAAATCTTTCCAAATGTCTATAGGCAGCTAACTAGGGGAAATCAAGTACACTTATCTCCTGCTTCACTGAAAAGGGGTCCTGCAGGGCTGATCCGATCTCATCAGAGACGGAAATAAGGCAGTTCCTTGGGGATTGCATTAGATCTGAGTCAAAGTGTGGAGTTGAAGCTTGGGGGAAATAAAATAAATCAGATATGGGAAGATGTACATGATCTGTCACAATAGACGTTTCTTTCTTTCTTTTTAAGTAAAATCAATGCGAAATCTGAGTAATGATCATTTCCTCTCTAACACATGTGGTAGAATGAAAAGTATACTTAGAATAATCATTTCATCTCATCTTATTTGGGGTTTGGTGGGTTTTTATTACTACAACCCTTGGCTCACACAGTCTAAAGTAGAGATGAAGGAAATGAAGGTTTGGGGAGGAGGTGGTCTCCCTGAAACACGTGGTTGAGAACAGTGGTGGAATGACAGGTCATGTCTTGTTTTCCATCATTTTTCGTGACACAAGGACAACTTTGAGTATCCACAAGGCATCATATCACGGTTATCTGAGGTGGAGTTGTACTCTCAGAATTTCTCCTAATACCCAATATACATTCCAGACTTTTATCAGTTGGCATATAAACAGATTGATTTTAATTAAATTGATTTTAATGCTTTCCTTGTCAAAGTAAAATAGGAAGGGATTTGTAAAATTTTTGGAAAAAGTATCCTAAATTTCAAAGAAAAAATTTTAAGTTAACTTGTATTAGCCATAGACTTAAACTACATTCTTTTCCCATCGTCATTTATCAATGAGATTGAATTATAAATGCTACTTTAGTGGGTTCATTTTTTTTTTCCAGTGGGTTAATTTTTAAGGGTGAAATGTTTTAAGGTAAGGGATTCGTCCTCACTTTCTTCATCTGTGCAGTCAAATTCTATTGCTGTGGAATTCTTCTACTCCCCTCTCTGTAATGTGAGAAAGAAAATGTTCCAGGTTTCAGAAAAGCACGTATTTGGGAAAATTTATCAGTTAACTCAATTACCTCTTGTCATGCCTCAATTCAAAGTTGTCTAATCCAATACAATGAGGAAACTAGCCATTTCTTTATCCCTTTTGGTAGTAGGTTGATCCATTCTCAGAAGTAAACAGAAGAGCCTCAACTTTAGATGAGTTTATCAAAGAAGATGATTAAATGTGTTATGAACTTTGGGATCCACTTTTCTCAAATGTATTTATTCAACTAATATTTATTTAGTGCCAGATGCTGGTACTCATAACAGAAGATGTATTGATGAGCAAAAACAAAGCCATTGTTCGCATGGTGGTTAAAATTTACAGGAGAAAAGAGCCATAAATCAAATAATCATCCGAGTACAATTACACCTGCATTTAAGGTGTTATCTGGGGGACATGGAACATTGTTACAGGGTCTTCTAAAGATGGAGGGCATTAAAACTGGGTTTAGAGGTTAGCGAAAGATGATCTCTTGAAGTAATCAGATCCTCAAGTCCTCAAGAGGAGGAGGAATTAATTAAGAGGTGTGTGTGTGTGTGTGTGTGTGTGAGAGAGAGAGAGAGAGAGAGAGAGAGAGAGAAAGCAGGATAGCCAGAGCAGCACAGACATGGCGGCTCTGAGAAAAGGCACAGGTACAGGTCCTACAGTGGGGCAGCCTCCGGGGAACCCAAGAAAGGCAGGTGGGGACAGGATACAAAAGAATGAAAGTGGAGGGCACTATGGCCCCAGCTGTACCTACCAACCAACATAGAGGTTTTTCTATTCCAATATACCAGTCTTAATACAAAGAGAGAGAGAAAACCTTTAGGCCTTTTAAAGTGGGATATCATGGCACTTTGCTGTGGTGGGAAGAATATTTGAAAAGAGCAAGGGTGGGACTGGGAGGCCATCTGATTGCCACGATATAATCACAAATCCTCCAAATTATTGTTCAGCACTGATTAACAGCTTGCAGAGAATGCTTTTGTTTTGTTTTGCTTTGTTTTGTTTTGAACTGGTTTCAGTTGATTTTTTAAAAGCAATTTAAAATTTACAGAGAAGTTTTGCACGCATTTGATCCTCACGACTGTAGGAGGCGGACGGGGCGGACAGGGTTATTCTGTACAAAACAGAAAAACTAATGACGTAACTGAGATCGGGACCCAGAATCTCAAACTCTAACTCTCTAATCTCAAATCTCTAACTCTCCCTCTACCTGTAATAACATCCATAAAGTTGACATGTAATTAGTGTAAATTCTTTTTTTAAAAAAAAAGATGCATCAAAAAGAGATAGCTTTCTTATAAAAATTTTTTTTTCCTCTTTATTTCACTAGATCCATGGTTTTACCATCTCCACATCCTGCAGCTTGGCCTGGCAAAGGGATTAATGAGAGAATGTTTATTAAAGATTTTTCAAAGCTTCATTGGAAAATCTACATGAGTACAAAGCTTCTATTTGTTTTCATCATCACAGTGCGGTTTGGGGGGCACCTAAGCTTGACTTGAATGCTTTCACTTCAAAAGATTGGGTACATATCATTTTTCTAATGCAAAAAACCCCCAAATTCTCTAATACCTAGAACCTGGTTTAGATTAAGCGGGCAGAAAGGGAAGCTTACACTTCCCTTTCTGTTGATCTTCTCATACACATTTTGAATTTAACTCATCTATTTTCATATAAATAATCCATCCCCAAAATCCATTTCTACATTTTACTGAAGTGCAATGATAGGATGCAAATACTGGAAGAACAGAATACTGTAAAACTCGAAGAGGTAGCTAATGTTACACAAATGTTGGTGGCTGAGACAATTGCCAACTACTCTCATAAAAATGATTTTATTTATTCATTTGGGAATAGGAACTTAGAACTTCCAAAGGGCAGTGTTTGCATCCAAGGCAGATATAAACAGATGAGTGACACTCAGTCATATGATGAAAGAGCTTCTTTATAAAGCTTTTATAGAGCTTTTATAATATTTTTGAAATATTATTTTTTTATTTTAGAGAGAGTTGGGGACAGGCAGAGGGTGAGAGACAGAATCTCAGGCAGACTCCTCGCTGAGTGTGGAGCCTGACTTGGGGCTTGATCTCACGGCTCTGAGTTCATGACCTGAGCCAAAACCAAGAGTCAGAGGCTCGACGGACTTAGTAACCCAGGTCCGCCTTATCTCATATTTTTAAAAGTAGATTTATGTAGTGGATATACAGTTTAAACAAGAGCAGTGTCTAAAATTAGTGATTTAAAACCAACAACACACAGAATTATGATTTCCCAGAGTTCTTAGGACAGCTATGAAATCTTCTCTTAAATACGGAGCATAGTTTTATAATGATTTTCATATAATTGCAAATAAGTTTTTATTTTGCAATACTTTGGCAATTTTTGAGGTATCGTGAGTGGCAAAAACTCACAAATCTGTAGTGATTTCTTTCCTGCCCTCCCCAAATTATCACAAGCCAATACTATGCATGTTTTCCCTCCAAGTGTTATAAAGCTCTATGAATATTATGTGTTATAAATAGGGATGAGTGAAACTGGGATGGTATGACCATAGTAAATCCGTCTGGGTTTCAGTTTCTCAATATTTAAGAGCATTTATCATTCCAGACTCTCTTTTCTTATAGCGTCACAACTTCGTCATCAACTTCCCACCAAGTAACATTTCCAAAACCTAACAAAATAACTATATTTAAGCATATGAGAGTTCATACAGAGGTAAAAACCATCATTATCTTTTCAAAAATACATGAAAATCTCACATTAATACTTTCACAAACCACAGCAATGCCTTATGGTTTTACTTTTACCAAAGTAATAAAGAACAAAATTGGTTAATAACTTTCCACTCTAATTCGAGTCTGCTCTGTCATTCATTTATCATTCATTCATTCAGAACGTAACTCATTCATTCATTTAGTTAATGACTAGCAATAAATGTTCACAATGTAGCAGGCACTGTAGTATCACTGGGGGCCACAGGATGAATATTAATTAATGTTTATCCCCCGGAATTCATCCTAGGTTGGGGGATGAATTGGTAAATAAATAATTGTGGTGCAATAGGGGGTTATAACAGAGCTATGTGTTCTTTCTAACTTCCCTGGAAAGATTGATGATCTTGAAAGATGGGCAGACATTCTCTATTAAAAAGAATAAAAGGGTGGATGGGTCAGGCAGGGGCTATTACGTATATGGAAAGGCCTGAATGAAAACAGAAAACCTTAAAGTATGGACTCTTCAGGGATAGGGAAGGTGTTTTATTAAGCAAGTGCATGGCGGATAGTCTGGTGGATTTAACTACAGCCAGCTACCAAACTTTTCTGTCCTGGGGCAAGATTTCTAGTTCCCTCTCTTCCTTTTCTTTCTTCCTTCCACTCTCTTTCCCTCCCTCTTTCTTTTCTTTTCCCTCCCTCCCTCCCTCACTCCCTTCCTCCCTCCTTCCCTTTTTCTTCCTTCCTTCCTTCCTTCCTTCTTTCTTTCTTTCTTTCTTTCTTTCTTTCTTTCTTTCTTTCTTTCTTCTTTCTTTCTTTCTCTCTTTCTCTCTTTCTTTCTTTCTTTCTTTCTTTTTCTTCTTTCTTTTTCTCTCTCTCTTCTTCTTTCTTTCATATTTACATCTCTTTCTAAGTTAAACTTATCAAGATTCCAGCAAGTCTTGAATCCAGCAAGATTCCAAGACCCTGTAAACACTGAGACTTCACACCAAAGTGTTCATCTTTGAAGTTTACAAACAGCCAACATAAATGCAGATAAATAAATATTACAGAAAGAAATGGTAAGCAAGGATGGATTGAGAATAGTATATTAATGCAGTGGAGTTATGTCTCACAGGCAATAGGAGGTCATCAAACACTTTTTAAGGGCACCTGGGTGGCTCAGTGAGTTAAAGCCTCTGCTTTAGGCTCAGGTTATGATCTCAGGGTCCTGGGATCGAGCCCCACATCGGGCTTTCTGCTCAGCGGGGAGCCTGCCTCCCCCCCTCTCTCTCTGCCTGCCTCTCTGCCTACTTGTGATCTCTCTCTCCATCAAATAAATGAATAAAATATTTAAAAAATACAAAAAACAAAAAAAGACTTTTTAAAACATTTTCTTTGAAGCAATCTTAATCATATAGTAAAGGTGAGTACAGTACGAAAAACATTTTTTTCTGAATTTTTTGAGGCTAGTTGCTGACATGATGCCTCATAACACTGAATATTTTGTTGAGTATTAACTACAAACAAGGACCTTCTTTTATATAACTACAATGCCATCATCAAAATCAGGAAATTAATATTGATATGTTATTAGCATTTAATTGGCAGATTCCATTCTTTTGCCAATGGTCCCCAAAATGTTCCTTTTCACAAAAGGATCAAGCCCAGAAATATATATTATATTCAGTTATTATGCTCTTTAGTTTCCTTCATTAGGGAGTATTTCCTCACCCTTTTTTGATTTTTGTAAATTGGACACATTCAAATATTTTAAGCTGGTTATTCTGCTAAATGTCCTTAATTTGGGTTTGTCTAATGTTTTATTATTTTTAGAACCAGGTTGTACAATTTTAGCAGAAGGATGCAGTAGTCTGTCACTGCCTCCTATCAGGGAGCAAAACATGTCAATTTGTCCCAATTTGTCCCATGTTATCTTTGATTACTTGATGAAGGTGACATCTCTCAGACTTCAAAAATGTAAATAATTCTTTTTCCCTATGTAATTTAATAAATATTTTGTGGAAAGGTATTTTGATACTATGTTTATACCACATTACTCATCAAAATGTCTGAGAATGTATTTATTTATTTGTTTATATACAGGTAAATATATTCTACTTTAACTAGAAGGTTATAACCTCATGATTATTATTTCTTTTTATAATCAGATTGAGCCATATCTGGTGAATGAGAGAAGTTATTGAGTTTTTGGGTAAATCACAATCATTTTTTGAGCCCTTCCTTGCTTAGAGACACTAAGGTGTTCTAAGTTCTTCCTGTACTTTTCCTGTCTCGGCCCTAGATTCAGTCACTTTTGTGAGGAACGCTGACCTGTGGTATGGGATTTAGAAATCAAGGTCTAGGTGCTAGGGATGCAGTCTCGGGGTAATACTTCTTCCAGGCTCTGTCATTGGATAGAAGAAGCACACACATGTATGCATGTGCGCGCGCACACACACACACACACACATATATCCATATCTGTTTATCTATATTGAAAATAATGAGTTAGCACTGGCATCTCTATTTCAATCCAGCTTCCTCAAGTCATTCTAGTTTGCTCTTTCTGTGCAACTCCCTTTTCAAACGATGAGGAAACTGCTCCGACTGCCCTCGATAGACTTGATCTATTTCCCTGTATCTAACTCATCTATCACCACCATCTCAATGCCTCTCTCTTTCCTACTCTGACATATCCACCTGGTTAATTACAGCTACCTCTTCCCTACCATCTGGTTATTCTTCTTATGTTACTCAGGTTTCAACATCTTCTGTCATCATCAATATCTTTAAACAAGATCAAAATTGTATTTTGAGAGAGTGGGCATAGTAGCATGATCTCTAAACTGAAAGGGGGCCAGAGCTCCAGAGTAATACTTCAGACTAATATTCAAGCAAGAGGTGATGATCATAGTGAGAGGGAACAGATTTAAGATACCTACCTCTGACAAAATACCCCTAAGAGTAGTGCAGGTGATGGAGTGGTTGATGAAAATACTAAGGGTCATAATTTGAGTAACTAAGTGAATTTCTCAAAATCCTGAATACAGAATAGAGATAAGATCATCATTTGTTTTTGTAGAATTTTGTTTTAGTCGTGGAAAGGAAATAATAATTTTGGGTTTGAACATGTTGCTTATTAGATGTTGGCAAAAAAAAAATCTTTCTATCAGAGTCATCCGGGTAGAACCCAGGTTGTGTTGAGTTGAGGATGAATGAAGTTTAGATGTCTTATAGCAGGAAAATGAAACAAAAGCATTTTTTGTTAGGGGTGGTTTGTTTGTTGATTTCATGATTTTGCTTTCTTCTCTTAGATTAAAAAAAGCTGTAGAATATCTTCTCTATGTCCATCCCTTTGCTTCTCTCTTGTTCTCCTCTGTCTTTTCCACCTTTCCTTACCATTTTTCTCTCAGGGTGGTTAAGGAGATAAAGAGCCAGGGTTGAATGGGGAAGGACAGATAGAAGGGGACAGAAAGGGTGATGGGAGCCATTCTAGTTACATTTTCCATTTTTCTAGTTCTAGTTTCCTATTGCCTCTGTAACAAATTAACACACATTTTTGAGGCTTAAAACATAGTAAATATATTATCTCTTAGTTCTGGAGGTCAGAAGTGTTAAATGAATCATATGGACTAACATCAATGTGTTGGCAGAGCTCCATTCCTTGTGGAGTTTTGCAGGGAAGACTCTGTTGCTTGTTTCTTCTGGTTTCTATAGGCAACTCACATTCCTTGGCTAGTGGCTTCTTCCTCCATTTTCAGTGTGTCACTGCAACCTCTGCTTCTTTTGTCACATCCCATATCTTGATGATTTTGACCCGTACGCTCTCCTTTTATAAGAATTCACTATTACTTTGAGGCCACTTGAATAATACAAGATAACCTCTTCCTTTAAAAATATTTAATGAATAAAAACTGAAAAGTCCCTTTTATTGTGTAAAGTGATATATTCATTGGTTTTGGGGATTAAGACTGACATCTTTGGGGAGTGCTGTTATTCCATTATTAACTGCACTCAACAAAGGGCTCAACCTTCAGCATTATACAAGAGTACTGTGTGCAAAAACTTAGCACTGCACTAAGGACTTCGAGTGTGATTTTTCCTTGCATTCTTAAAATAAGCCTGCAAGACATTCTTATATGTTATTATATAGATAGAGACATTAGAGTTTAAGTAACTTATCAGAAGTCATGCATCTGGTAAATGCTAGAACTCCAAAATTCACCCAGGGGTGTGCCTCAAAAACCTATACTTGTGAGCAGTTAACTCCATCTACACAAACTAAATAGAGGATGTGTTATTTTTATTTCCACACTACAGATGGTGAGGCCGAGGATGGATTTCAAGAAATCCAATCACATAAGAACAATAACAGCACAAAGAAGGTAGACAGTAGCAGGACTGGCGGAAAGACTTCTGAATATAACCTGTGATCTCGCTCATGGACAGACCTCCTGGTTATATTTTGTGCTCAAGTTGTACTTTCTTTCCAGCAAGCTTCTGGCATTTGGAGTGGATGAGTACATATCATAACTTAGACAATGGAAAAAAAAACAGAGAAAAGGAGGAGTCACACTTGTGGTGAAAATGAAGGAAGATAAGATGGCAGAAGGAGACCCAAGAGGAGCAAAAAGAGGGGCAATAAGGGAAACAAGAGGGCAAGAGGTATCTTGGAAAAAAAAAAAGAGACTTTTTTGCTGCTCTTGTTGACTTGCAAATCATTAGTAGTCCTGATCTTTGCATAAGTGGATTGGTGATTTAGAAATAGCTTAGGTGAACTTTGTGGCTAGATTCCCCAGGGAAGCAATACTGTCAAAAATAACTATTAAAAGCCTCTGGACTTCTTTCCACCTCTGAGACATTAACAAATATAAATGGAATGCTTCCCTTCCATGTTGCTTTTGGTTCTGACAGCCTATATTTTTCTGAGTAGTTACAATGATAATTTAAGAGTTTCTAGAGTGAAATTCATCCAATTTTTCTCTCAACAGAAGACACCAACACACCGATGAGATAGATGTAAAATTAGACTAAAATATAACTGAAAACTAAAGCCAGTTTTCAGTATCCTGTTCCTTTTATGACTTCAATCCCTGTTTCCATGGAGGGGACAGAGCTTCTCTCCTGGATATAGAGCACATCAATGAGAAACTTAATTACACCCATGCCCATTACTAACATGACCACCATCTCCACCAATTCTTGGGCTGCGAGGGCCATTTATTGCATCTCTACCATGTGACTGGCAGCTCACTGCAGCCAATGAACATTTCTTTAACTCAAAAGCTGTGTGTTTTTTGGTGATTTCTACCTGATGAAACACCATGCTATAATATGTTTATATGATTTCCTAAGGCTTTAATTGGCTATCTTTTGAGAACAGAGCTACTGAGGCAAATGCAGAATGACTGGTAGCCTTAAGACTAACATGACTCAAGGTCTTAGCAAACATCTGGGCTCTTCTCAAACTTCCAGCTCATAAGTTCTAGATCATGGTGAATAATCTACTAAAAGAGCACAAGCACTAGCCTCGAACACCTTGCCAATATCTGGCTTGTTAACTCTTGTCTATTAACTCTTCATTTGTTAGCTTTGAGAGTGTGGGCAAATGACATATTTTCTCTGAGCTTTAGATTCTACATGATACTGATTTTATGAATGCAAGCTGGTGCAATCACTCTGGAAAACAGTATGGAGGCTCCTCAAAAATTAAAAAGAGATCCTATGACCCTGCAATTACACTCTTAGGTATTTATCCACAGGACACAAGATAGCGATTTGAAGGGGCACATCACTCCAATATTTATAGTGGCACATCAATCCAATGTTTATAGCGGGAATGTCCAGAAGAGCCAAACTATGGAAAGAGCCCAGATGTATATCAACAGATGAATGGATAGAGAAGATGTGATACATACATACACACAAACACACACACACACATGTGCGTGCATGCGCGTGCACAATGGAATATTACTCGACCATTAGAAAGAATGAAATCTTGCCATTTGCAATGACATGGTTGGGACTAGAGGCTATTAAGTTAAGTGAAATATGTCAGTCAGAGAAAGACAAATACCATATGACTTCACTCATAAGTGGAATTTATGAAACAAAACAGATGAACATAGGGGAAGGGAAGGAAAAATAAAATAAGACAAAAACAGAGAGGGAGACAAACCACAAGAGACTCTTAACTCTAAGCAACAAACAGAAGGTTGCTGGAGGGGAGGTGGGTGGGAGAATGGGGTAACTGGGTAATGGGCATTAAGGGGAAATTGAAGTAATTAACACTGGGTATTGTATGCAACTGATGAATCACTGAATTCTACCTCTGAAAATAATAGTACACTCTATGCAAATTAAATTGAATTTAAATACAAAATGTAAAGATAATAGAAACTAAAAGTATTTTTGTTCCTTCTCCATGATCCTTTATAGGAAAGCTTTGTACAAATGCCTTTGGGAAGAACAAAGTTTGGAAAAGTATAGCAGAGTTGAGTCTGCCATTTATCTTCCACTACTTATCTGTATATTCTTGAGGAAATATGTCACCTCTTTTGGCATTATTACTATGCATGTCTGTGTATGTGTGTGCATGTGTATTTGAAAAAGGGATATAATGCTACCTCATAAGTTTTATGATGGTTTAGTTGTTTCTTTAAATTCAATTTTCCAACTTCTATTATATCGTTAGTTTCAGATAGGGTGTTCAATAACTTATCAATAATTTATCAATCAATAATTTATCAGTTGTTTATAACACCCAGTGCTCATCATATCATGTTCCCTCCTTAATGCCTATCCCCCAATTACCCCATTCTCACCCTTTAGCAACCCTCAGTTTGCTTCCTAGAGTTGAGAGTACAATGAAAGTTTAAAGCTAGAAGCATATAGTCTTCTATGTGCCGGTCAACATATTAGCTCTCTTTTATTTTCTTGCCATTTGGTCTTCCTGAAGGAGATAACAGTCATCGGAAGTTTGTTTTGCAACGTGGAGATTTTTACTATGGTAGAAATATCAAGACAGGGTAAGGAATACAGCCTGAATCCATCCAGCACACAGGATCATGAAGAATCCAATAACTTAGCAGTTGGCAACTCACCCTAGAACCAAGTGGATAGATCCTTAACTTTTCTGAGCCTGAGTATTACAGTCTGAAAAACAAAAACAAAAAACAAAAAAACAAAAAACCCTAGAACTGACTTATTCTACTTTGAAGTGCTGCTTAGTGCAACAAATGCAAAAATGTAAGAGAAACATCTTGAAAATTCAAGCATTATCAAAAGAAAAGAAACTGTTACTGGTGTAGCTTTAGTAGCTTTAGTATCTTTTGATACATTGTCCTGAATGCAGGGTGATCAGAACATATATCTGTAAATATGACCTCAATTGTTCTGCTTATTCATTAGTGTGAATCATTTTTTTAAGATTTTATTTATTTATTTGAAACAGAGAGAATGAGAGAGGGGTGAACAAAAGGGAGAGGGAGAAGCAGACTCCCCACTGAGCAAGGAGCCTGATGCGGGGCTCGATCCCAGGACCCTGGGATCATGACCTGAGCCAAAGGCATAAACTTAACCAACTGAGCCTGTCAGGCGCCCTGTGTTGAAACATTTTGGATTATTCCCACAATGCTCTGTAACCTAGCTTACCTAACTATTTTTTGTTTGTTAACTTATTTGTTTTTTATCCTTTTCCTTCTCAACATGCACGCTCTGTTGTGGCCAATTCTCATTCATCCACATATTAGATACCTGAGGGGATGGTGACTGCACAAGGCCCAGGCATTTCTCTGGCCAGGTGTGGCTTCCCCTTTCCCTCAGCAGAAGATACTTCCTAATCTGGTCTTTGCTGACCACATAAGACCTAATTGGACTTCCTTTCTCCTGGACTTAATTATATTTTAAAAGTGGAGTAAAGGAAGGCATCCAGACAAAAATCCCATTTTATTTTAGTGATAGAGCAAGCTAGAAACAGAGAGGAATAAGTGATTTCTGTTAAGTGTAGCCTACCTCACCAGAAACAAGCCAATCAACCATGCAATTTTTATTTATGTTTCCTTTTCATTTCCTGAGGGCAAATATATATTCTACCCCCTTGATGATGCCAAGGAGTGAGTAGCCATAAATCACCAGTGACATGCTGGAACCGAGCATTTTAGGGGGCCAGAAGAATGACTGGAAGCTTATTTTCAGCACTATCCACAAAATCAGGTTACTATTGAGACAAATCTAGACAAAAAGAAGGACGTCTTTGTCAGAAAATATTTCAAGGGACGATGTTTGAGAACGAATAGAAAGAATACCAATTTGAAGTATCTGAGATCACTTAATTGGATCAAGTAGCAACTGGGCAAGTTTCAGTTTTCTCAATATTTCTTTTGTGTACAGAACTAAGGCCAAAAATTTTTGACAGTTTTTAAAAGTAAACATAATGTAATTTAAGCATCCTGGTTATTTTTTCTCCACCATTTGAGAGGCAGTCTAATATAGTGAAAGGCTGTGAATTGTGAAATGCTACCTTTTGCATTTATCAGTTGTCTGACCTGGAGTAAAAATTCAGTTTCACAAAATCTCAGTTTCCTCCCTGGAAATGAAAATAAGAATGTCCACCTCATTATTATGGATGACTGGTGTGGAGAATAAATAAAAAATTGAGCACATACTATTTGGTGCTTTAGAAAGTATCAGGTCTGGGCTAGTTCTTCGTTCTCCTGGTTGAGATTCTATGTATTTATTTCAAAGATGTAGCTCTCATAAAAAATTTAAGATCCCTAACATTTGAGAAGAGCTCATTATTAGAATTCATTTTTTGGTATTGCCATTAAGGTGAAACACGTTATTTTGATTATTATCAACCATTGATGTAGCTTCTTTAAGCAAATGATTTCAATAATTTATAGTTCATTCACAAAGTGACAGAGACATCACAAAATAATAGTAAACAATACTCTATAGGAACATAGACTCTAAAATGCAAAGACATTTTAATACCCTCTGTGAAAGTCTGAACTAAGAAATGGCCGTATAACATCCTGACATCCATCAGACTTAAAATTATACACACACATAAAACACACTCATATCTCTCCTGTATATGATATATACAGAGGCACAAAACTAATTAGGATCTACATTCACAGCTATCAAGGTTCTAGTTAGAAATGGTTTAAGGGGTCATACATGATAACACTTACTGAACTGTAACTCTGTGAACAAAGATTGTTACTGTTCCACTCCTGATATTAATAATTTGTGTCTCTCCCTTTTTTTTTTTTTTGGTCAGTCTTGCCAGAAGTTTGTCAATTTTATTGATCACTTCAAAAAACCAGCTATTCCCTTCATGAATTTTCTCTATTGCTTTTCTACTTCTGCTTCTACTTCTCTTTTCTTAGAATCTCTATTTGCTGAGGTTTTCGTGTCTTTCTATTTTTTTGAGCATATTCAAAATGTTTGCTTTTGTATTTTTTATTATAGTACCTTAATATTTTAAGAGATAACGGCAACATTTGTGTCGTCTCAATATTGGTATATACTGATTCTTTTGTTTCATTCAGTTGGGGATCCTTTGGGTTCCTGTATGACAAAGAATTTTATAAGTAAAACCTGGATATTTTCATTGTGTTATGAGACTCTGTATCTTATTTAAAATTCTGTTTAGCTTATTTTGTTGACATCACTCTAGCAGGGGAGGATGGGACACTGCCTTATTTCTTCCAGGTGGAAGTAGAAGTCCAGGTTCCTCTACTTGACATCCGTTGACTCCTGAGTTAGGGAAATACCTTATAATTATTGGGGGGAGTTGGGATTTGGGGATCACCACCGATCTCCAGTGATATTATAATGGGGGTTGCCTTGTAACGGCTGGATGATGAATGGAAAAAGTCTTAACTCTTTAATAGTTGTCCTCTGACAACATCCGCACTGAGGAGAGGAGAAGCGTTTCCTTAATGTTGGCTGAGGATGGAAACTCAGACATTTCATGTGGTCTCCGCCATCATCATGGGATGAGAGAAAGACCTCATTACTGGAGGAGATGAAAGTCTTGGTTCCCTATGTGGTCTCCTATGACACCATCCTTCATAGGAGACTAAGGCACTTAGTTGTAACCTCATGAGGGTAGAAGTCCAGGGTCTCCATTTAGGTTTTGCTGGCATGGGTGGAGACAGGGCCATGGTCTTCTCTGCGACATTTGTCTGGTATAGAGTAATTATCTACTGGTTTGTCTTGCTAGTCTTCCCCTTTCCTGATCTTTTGGTTCAAGAGAGAGCTGGCTTTTGTTGGGACATTTTTGTTTGCGCTTATTGGCATTTAAGGTTTATTGGCATCTTCAGCTTTTGTCTGGGATGTTTGCAGCAAAAAGAAAATCCAGAGACCTTAACTCCCAAGTCTTTCTTCTGGTCCTGAGGTCACTAGACAGTCTGTCTTATTCTTTCCATCTTTCAGTGTCTACTTATGTTTGACAACTCATGCCCAGGGTTTTAACTGTACATAGACGTATCTCTGCTCTATCTTCCCAGAAGTCAAAGTGGAGACAGGTCTATTTAAACAAGAAATTTGACTCCTTCCATTTGAAGGCATATATTTATTTAGGGAGACATAGTGTATACATTTTTAACATCATTAAAGTCCACTGGAATCACGTAATATGCTCTCGCTGTGGTAAGTTTCTTCTGAGTTACTGCATGTAGCAGGAACATTGTCCATTTTCATTACTATATAGGATTTTATTGTATGAAATCACCACAACTTACTGCTCTATTCTATTGTTGATGAACTTTGGGGTTGCTTCTATTTTTAACTATTATAGAATAATGTTGCTAGGTCATATTTCTGCATTTCTTCCTTGTGAATACTTGTATATTGGGTACATATCTAAGATTGGAATTGCTGGTCATAGAGTATTAATATGTTAAGCTTTAATAGATATTGCCAAATAGTTTCCTTTAGTGATTGTACCAATTTATAGTCTTACGAGTAATATTTGGGAATTTGGGTTGTTCCCCATTTTTTTTGGTTGTTCCCCATTTATGTGACCACATGGTACTGCCAGTACCTTTCATTTCAACCATTCTGCTAATATTCTTATAATTCAATTGGCATTCATCTGGTGGTTAAATAAATTAACCATCTTTTATTATATCATAAGAAAACAAAATAAACAAAAATCAAAAGCTACCTGAAGACTTTGAGGCCCCTTCCTTGGGTAGAAGTATTAATAAACATGCCCATTGGATGAAATCTAATGGCTCCCACTTTGTGGGAGTTTTAGCTACTATGAGTTAGTTACTACTACTACTACTACTACTACTGCTAACTAATAGTTACTACTATTGAGTTATGACTTCCTATGAGTTTCCTTTTGAGGCCTTAGAGTAGGTTACTATTATTCTAAGGAGTGAGGGCAGAGGATGAAGTCTCTCCTGCAAGAATTTCTGATGTTAATTCTGTAGAAGAGAGATTCAAACTGAAGCTGGAAAGTAAGATATAGGTAGTTAGTGAAGTTGGTTCTTTTACTCCCCTTCCTAGATCTGGACTTAACCGAAACTAGTCATACTTAAGAGTTCCCATGAAGAATTTCCCCCTGCCAGATAGAAATAGGCAAAGACTTTGACAAGGAACCAAACTAAAAAGTAGTATTCATTGATTAACAAATATCTATTGTGCTCCTACTAGGACAGGTACTGGTCCAGATACTGGACCCATTGTGGGGAATAGGACAGATGAATTTCTATCTTCATGAACACTAATACTTTACATAGTATCATTCTATAGTATGAAGTAGTTTTGTTTTTTGTGGGTTTTTTTTTTCTATGTGAATTTTACCTTTTGTTTATTTTGCTTTGGTTTCCTCTCTGCTTTTAAGTATACTCAGACTTAAATCTTCCAGCCTGGTCTTGTTTAATCCACAGAAAAATAAGAAAAATTAATGTTCATTCATTAAGTAATGTTCATTCATTAAGCTAGGCCCCTTTTCCTTTGAGGTCATCAAGGTGCTCAAGACTTATTGGTTGGTCTTCACTCACAGCAAGTGAAAAAACATCTTTGTGTACCAGCTGAGAGATTCAGTTGTCCTTCACGAAATGGTCTTCTCTCTACATTAAAATCTATGGGGTATCTGGTTTTTTGTTTTTGTATTTTGTTTTTGTTTGTTTGTTTGTCTTCAGGGAGATGATGGTTTTCATCAGTTTTCATGGTAGACTAAGATGGTTCACTTAAAGGAATAAAGCAACATAAAACTAAGATAATAACCAGGGATTTTTCAAAGTATTAAGACAAAGGGACATTTGTCTGTTTCTGACGAGAAAATAAAACAAGAAGTTTAAGGAAAAGATTTTTAATTTGGGACACACAGATTTTGGTATATTTGAAATATATGCAGTATTTGTGTGTATGTGTGTGTGTGTGTGTGAGAGAGAGAGAGAGAGAGAGAGTATGTGTGTATACATGCATTCATTTTTTTATTGCACCTGTGCATTTTTCTAGGAAAGAACTTTCACTAGATTCTTGAAGAGATTTATGGTACTGAAGCAATGCAAATCACTGGAGAGAGGGCAAAGACTGGGAATAATGGTGAGCACTAGTGACCAAAGCTGTAGAATAATGAGCTGCACTTTGGAGGCAAACCATATACAGTCAGGGGTATATGTTCTCCTAAACTTGTCTTTTCATTACTCTTGAAGGTATTTACTTATTTCCTTTTGGCCTAGTAGTTATTTGGAGGAAGAATTTTTAAGTTATTTTCTGTTTTCTTTGGGCATTTGTTAATATTTTTTTAAAAAAATACTGACTTGTAATAGATTCTGATCAGATGTTACTGCCTGCAAAACTTTTAGTCTGGGATATTTTTGAAGATTTTTTTTTTGTTCATCCATTGTATGATTAATTTTTCATGAAAGTGTGAAGAGAAGTCATGTTCTCCAAATGACACAAATGTATTAGTCCTCCCTTATTTATTATCTTATTCCAATCTCCTGTGTCCTTATTTTTGGTCAATCTGCCAAAGCCTGAGAGAAATATATTGAAGTTTCATATTAACACTGGATTTATGTCAGCTTACTGTTTTGTAAATTTGGTGTTATCGGTTGCTTTGTCTTTCCTGCTTGACTTCCTTCTGGGAGTTCCCTCCTCCTTTCCATTGGATGGTTAATTAGAACCCCTTCCTCACGTAACACCTCCACAAGCCAGCCAATGGAATTACTTTATTCCAAGAGATATAATTAAAAGTAGTGAATAACCAGGCAGCCCATGAGCTGAACTTCGAAAATACATCACCAACCCAAATGTTAGCCATAAGTAACCAATAAAGTGTCACTAATGCATACTAGCTGAGTATCAACCCAACCCTTCACCATGGTCCATGGGAGACTTTGCTCAATCTTTTTTTTTTTTTTAAAGATTTTATTTATTTATTAGAGTGAGAGAGACTGAGAATGAGAGGGGAGAAGGTCAGAGGGAGAAGCAGACTTCCCGCAGAGCCGGGAGTCGGATATGGGACTCGATCCCGGGACTCCGGGATCATGACCTGAGCCGAAGGCAGTCGCCCAACCAACTGAGCCACCCAGGCGCCTGACTTTGCTCAATCTTTGTCTAGTGCAGGACCACACAACTCGGTGCCATTTTGAGAGGCTGGTCTTAATGCTTTCTTTCTTTGTGGGACAGTGAGATACAGAGGCCTTATAAGAGGGAAGCTGCCTGCTATCTTTCCCATCACGTGGACAGGGGTGGACAGAATGAAATAAGACAAGGAGAACTGAGATAAAGAAGGAAGAAGGAAAGCACATAGGGTTTAGAGCCAGGGACAGAACGACAATAAAGCACACTACTTTTGATATTACTTGAGCATTCGGATCCATCTGCCTGATGACTGCTGCCCGCAAATTTTTAAGTCATGAGTCAACAAATTTTCTACTAGCTTTAACTTTCTTAAGTTTTATTTGTGTCACTTGAAATCCAGGCCCTGCCAAACTAATTTAATTCAATCCTATCAGATATTTCAAATATACCGTGAATGTAGGAAACAATTAAATGCTTATGTACCCATTACTCATGCAATACAAATGCATATATTTAATGCATAATTATTATGGACACAATTGTTTTAAGTGTCTTCTCTACTTATCCCCCACCTTTCTTGAAGGAACCTATTCCAGTGATGGCATGCATCAATCTCATGCTGATTTTATACTTTAATACAAATGTTTTAGTCCATATATACAAATAATGTATTTGTACCTTTAAGGTTCACAGTTATTTTTTTAAAGATTTTTATTTATTTGTCAGAAAGAGCAGTAGGGGCAGTGTCTGACAGAGGGAGAAGCAGGCTTCCCGTTGAGCAAGGAGCCTGATGCAGGGCTCTATCCCAGAACCCTGGGATCATGACCTGAGATGAAAGCAGCCTGAGCCACCAAGGCATCTGAAGGTTCACATAATTATAAGAACTCTTCATTCTGAAGTTTTTTTTTCCTATTAATATCATGTCTTCCAGATTTATACATGTTGTATTTAGATAATCCACTCATTTTGACTCATACTTTGCAGTATGTCTTTTTATGAATAGACAGTGATCTATTTTCTCTCATTTGTTTGTTTTTTTGGACTTTTTTCCATTTCTTTTTTATTATATACAATGTTGCAATAAAAATTCTTCCGCCTTTTTGAAAATTTATTTAGGTTAAGTACTTTGAAGGGTAATTGCTGAGTTGTATGCTATGTTCATTTTCATTTTCTTTTTTTTTTTGTTTCTTAAGACTTTATTTGAGAGAGAGAGAGAGCAGGAACAGGGGTGGGGGGAGGGGCAGAAGGTGAGGGAAACGTTCTCTCCTTGCTCTCTCCTTGCTGAGCAGAGAGCCCAATGCAGGACTCCAGTCCAGGAACCTGGCATCATGCCCTGAGCCAGAGGCATATGCCTAACCTAACATGTCCTGAGCCACCCGAGCGCCCCTTCTTTTCAGTTTGATTATATATCGCCAGTAGTTGTTAATCCCACTAACAGTGTATGAAAGTCACAAAAAATTTTCCCTAATTCTTCTTAGAAGTTTATTTTTAAAGATTTTATTTATTTATTTATTTGACAGAGATCACAAAGTAGGCAGAGAGGCAGGCAGAGAGAGAGGGGAAAGCAGGCTCCCAGCTGAGCAGAAAGCCTGATGCGGGGCTCAATCCCAGGACCCCAAGATCATGATCTGAGCTGGAGGCAGAGGCTTTAACCCACTGAGCCACCCAGGTGTCCCTCTTCTTAGAAGTTTTGAAGTAATCTTTATTCACCTAGCTCATTAATTAACACGAACTTAACTTTGCAAATGGTAGAAAGAAAGGAACTAATAAGTGGAGTTATTAGATCTGGTACAGAATTAAGTACTCAGAAATAGCACAGCAGCAGTTGAACCTGGATAGATTTCAGCTTCAGAAAGTAAATACAAGAATGTCCACCTTGACTAAAACAAGTACACTTTTTCTTTTCATGTTTTTAAGGTCTCTACAACATTTAGAAGTTACAATTCCAAAGTTGATAATTTGGCCACTTCATTTTATTGATCTTCTGTGGTTTTTCTCTCTATTTTGTTAATTTCCCTTTTTATCAATATTGTATCTTTCGCTTATTTTTAGATTTATCCTTTTATTCTCTTCTCTTTTTAGCTTTCTAATTTGACTGCCAAGTTCACAGATTTGGGTGTTTTTTTTCTTTTCTTGTATATGCATTTAAATGCAACTCTACCTATAATTACAGATGTATTTGCACCCTCAGTCTTCTGATAGACGATGTTTGCTATTCAGTTATAAATAGTGCACAGTTTCCATTATAAATATCATCAGCAAAACTTTTTTCTTTCTTTTTTTTAAAGATTTGATTTATTTATTAGTCAGAGAGAGAGAGAGAACACAAGCAGGGGGAGGGAGCGCAGGCAGAGGAAGAAGCAGGTTTCCCCACTGAGCAGGGAGACAGATGTGGGGCTCATACCAGGGCCTTGGGATCATGACCTGAACTGAAGGCAGACATTTAACCACTTAACCAAATGAGCCACCCAGTCGTCCCAAATCAGCAAATCTTTTTGATATTTCTGATAATATACTTTTTCTTTTCTATGATACAGAGATTCTTTTTGTCCTTGATCAAGATAGTTTTGGGTACATGTTTCATGCGTACTTAAAGCACAATTTCATAGTAATCGTGGGTTGCAAACATTCACTAGATTGACTTTGTTAATTTTAGATTCAAATTCTTATTTATTATCCTCATTATTATTAATAATTTAGTTCATGTATTCTGTGAGTTTCTGCTATGAGCATTGAGTTTTGTTTGTTGGAAGTGCTACCTTGTCATTCTTTTAGCTAGCATTCCTGACATTTACAAGATATTTTGTCCTATGTTGTTAGGTTCATTATTGATATATTCTCTTAAAAAAACTGTAAATTGTGTTATATCTCTCTATATCTATACTAACTCTTTTCCTTTAACAGATATTTGACCTCATATTAATAAATCTTTCCTAAATTTTGCAGGGTTTCTGCATTTTAACCTTGGTCTTAAACCTTTTTGTGTTGTTATATTTCAGAGATGTCTATTCAAAATTTTACATGAAAGTTTATTAGATTCATAAATACCAGTTTAAAGATAATTTACATTTTATATTTATTGTAATTTTGAATCTAACTATCACCTATCTATCTATCTATCATATATCATCTTTGGACTTATTTACAATTTATGTTTGTTCTATTTGCTGTGATTTTGATTGCATGTCTCTGTATTTTTCCTTTTTTGTCTTCATTTCTTCATTTTTTTATGTTGAATTTACTGAATTATCTTTAGTTTTCTTTTTACTTTTCTTCTTTTAATCCTGAAATTATATTCCATCTTTCAGTGGATACACTTGTATTTTTAACATATGTCTTTATTTAATAAATTCTGTTCTGCTGAAAACATTTGGAATTATTCAACTTTGATATACCAACCTATTTTTATTTTATATGTGCATTGAAATTCAATAAAAGTTGGCATTATTGTTTATTTGTATTATACATATGTCATAAAAGGTGAAGGTTTTTAAATGGTAATATGTGTATTTGTTTCCTGAAAATCCTCATTTTTCTTGGTTTATATAATAATTTAGCTAGGTATAGAATACTAAACTGACATTTATTTTCACTTTGTGGTTTGAAAAATAACATCTCCCTCACTTAGTGCATACTATTATTGCTGATGTAATGTCTTCTATCATTTTATTATTGCAAGTTGTTTCTTGACTCTGTGGGTGTCCTTAGTATTTATTCTCCTTAACATCAGTTTGCCTAGAAGTGGAATTATTTTTGTTTTCCTGTCTTAGGGATTAGTGGCTTATTTCAAAATGAAGGATCAAATCTTCCCTCATTTATAAAGTTTTGCTGTTGTGTATTCTAATATTTCTCCATTTCTCCTGATTTTTACTTACATAAATCCATTACACAAATGTTTGAACTTTTTCCTACATCTTAAATACTCTGTTATGCTTTCATTTCTGTTTGTTTCATTTCCATAATTTTCCCAAATTTATCTTCAGATTCACTCATTGATTTTTTAGCTGCTTAGTTTCTTTTTTAATCAATACATTATGTTTTACAATTCAGTTTTACCACCAAATTTGATATTCTGTATTCTTTATTATATTTCTGATCATTGAAATTACTGATTTTATAGTCTTTTTCAGACTGATTTTTCTAAATGCGTTTGTCATACTTGGTAACTGTCCAACTTGGTAATTATTTCCTCATGCAGTTTTTTAGTTTCTTTTCTTTTCTTTCTTTCTTCCCTTTTTAAATTTTTTTATAAGTTTAGACCTGTCTCTAGTATGTATTCTTGCTTTCCTTGTCCCTCTAGGATCCTGTAAATACTGGACCACAAAGAAATTTTTCATTTTGCTTTTTTTTGTGTGTGTTAAAATCTGAGACTAATGATTGTGCCTGTATTATATGTTTTCATTCTAATAAATTACCTAATGAAAATTAGGTATACATGCATACAGTAGGATTTCAAAACATATATTAGGTAAGAGAGTTCCTACTGTAATATGTTCAAACAAAAAATGGTCGATTTTAAAATGATTCATCTCTTTAAAAAGAGGGAAAATATCTGTTTTAAATTAAAGTTCATGGTTACAACAGAAGGATTTTTCTATCTTAACACACTTTTTTCCCACAACTCCATATACATGGTCAATATAGTGTAATTTAGTGTGATTTTGTATTGTAAGATACAATTGCTAAATCACTTTCTCTCTTAACTAATCAATATTTTGATTAGACTAATGTTTAGGTTAAGTTGAAATGATCTTTTTCACTTTGCTCATGACTAGGAGCAAAATATCCTGGTATCTTCCCTGTCATAGTCTAGCTTGAACATCCTGAAGGGAACAATGAAAACTGGACAAAGTTTATCTGTGTCTAGTTCACAGAAGACCAATAGAGGAAGCAGATTCTACCGACACCTTTTGTACTTTATCCATGCCAGCAAAAGCCTTAAAATGTTTACTTTTCAATGTGGTGAACCACTAATAAGCATGTATTTATTTATGCTTATTGCATGTATTTGCCATTGCTTACAGAGTTGAAACGTCTGGCTACATTCAGACAATCAGTACACTCAACTGTTTCATTGGTCCCTAAAGATGTTCTGAGGTAAGAAGATGCATCTCTGATTCCTTAGTCAGCCTCCTGAGACCCCTGCTGCTTCAAGTGCATGACCTTGAAGCTGGCTACATACGAGAATCTTCTGTGGATGTTAAAATATGCCGATGTGTGGATCCCATCTTAAGAGGTTCTTATTTAGTGGGTATGGAGTGACTCCATCAGACATCCGCAAACTTCTATTTTCTTCTTTCACTTTTCCAGTGCATGTGACACTTGAAATTATGTTACCATTCAAAGTCAAATTCTTATCACATCTTCTAAAATTGTTCACCAACTGTTCATCCTCCCACCTGTTTTTTTTTTTTTTTCCCTCTGCCTTTGGTTTTGTCTTCTTTCCTTTAGAATGTTTGTAACTGGGAACAAAACCAAGATTCACTTACTGAATAAATATTAAATAAGAATATACTATATATGCCAGCTACTACCATAAAGCTTTATTTTATTATAATAAATAGAACAGACATGAACCCTGATCTGAGGAAGTTCACACAAATAAATATCTAGTTACAAATTCCAACCACTCATAAGAGGGAAAAGCTCATTGCACTGTAGATCACTTTATTAAAACAAGAAAAGTAGGGAATGATTCCAATGCATAGTTAACACTTTTATGGGGATCTTAAGGCTGAATTGCAATTGTCCAGACAGAGCAGGGAGTAAGGCAAGGCATTCCAGGGAAAGGAGGAATGGAGATAGAAAAGAACTTGAGTTAATGAAGGCAATGAAAGAAAAGTGGTAAGATGAAAGCACAAGGTATGAGAAGTACCTGACAGATCTGGAGGAAACAAAGGTCAGGTAATGGACAATTTTAGATATCACCTTATGTACCTCAAGAAGTCACTTAATCATTTTAATAAAGTATTACTACAATGAGATTTGGGTTGGAAATGGACCCTTCTGATGGCTGTAATGAGAAAGGATTAGCAGTCAGCAAAGAAGGAAGGGGAAGGAAGCAGTTAGGCTCGAATGGAAAGGGGGCTTAATGGAAAACGCGACTTTGGTCCTGCTTTCCAGAGAACGCACACTATAACAGAAGGAGACCATCTTGGAAAAACTAATTTTGGGTGCCTTGGTGGCTCAGATAGTTAAGTGTCCAACTCTTGATTTCGTCTCAGGTCATGATCTCAGGGTCCTGAAATCCAGTCCTGTGGCCAGTTCTATGCTGAGTGAAGAATATGCTTGAGATTCTCTCTCCCTCTCTCTCTGCCCTTCCTCTGCTTGCACACACACACACACACTCCCTCTCTCTCTCTCAAATAAATAAAATCTAGGGAAAAAAAAGTTTAAAAAGCTAATTTCAACATAATGTAGTACCAGTAGGGCAGTAGGGTGAGGTCGGACAAATGGTGTAAGTTGGAGAGTCTGAGTATACTGGAAACAGAGCATGCAAATTGTAAGAGACACCAAGGAAATCCCAAGATCACGGAGACACTGACAGTCTCATACTCGACGTCTGGCACTGAAGGGTTGCGATCATACTTGATCATTGGCTCCCTCTTTGATAAACATTTACTGAGTGCCTACTACGTGCTAAGAAATGACCACAAGATGAATATATTTATTGATTTTTTTTTATTCCACAGAGGTCATTTTACTTCAAATGGTACTCTCAATTTCCACTTTACAGATGCCCTAAAAAGGACATCATTCCTCCATTTTTGGCTATCGTTCCTCCTTGTACCTGACAACGATTACCTCATTATTCATGACAACTTCTGTGCAACCAGTGTACTATACAGTCTCTCTGTGGGATCAGTGCCCATGTGAAGGAATCAGTGTACACACGGGAGAAGGAAGGTTTTCAGTGGAAAGCCCATTTCAGAGGTAGAAGTGAAATAGTACTTTCATCATTTTTTTTCACTTTAAATCTTGCTATTATAGAATATTGCAACCTTCTACCTATAGACAAAAGGGATAATTCACATTCATGTAAACTCATAATCACCTTTTCAAATGAAAATTATTGGACACTTGGGATTTGTGAAGGTATGACAGAGGGAAAAATATTTCAATAGCAGATACTAAAAATGTTGATTGTCGTTGGTAATGGACACGTGTTTTAAGGAATTGGAGGAATACTGACTGAAACCTTCCCCAGTGACTCCTAGACAGTGGCCCAAGGACAATAGCTGGCTTCTCAAGGCATAAATAATCATAAATGACTATATTTTTGTATGAAGCCCCTCACACTAACACCTGCTACAACACTAATGCTAATGATCAGTGAAGGGGCACCTGGGTGGCTCAGTCAGAAGCGTCTGACTTCAGCTCAGGTCATGATCTCATGGCCCTGGGATTGAGCCCCATGTCAGGCTATGCACACAGCAGGGACTCTGCTTTATCCCTCTCCCTCTATCCCTCACCCTGCCCATGTTCTCTCACCCTTTCTCAAATAAATAAATAAAATCTTAAAAAAGTAATCAGTGAAAGAATTATTACAGTAAATAAATGTGGGAAGCCAATTTTGTTCCTTCAGCCATTTAGGATTTTTCTTGTAATATATGTTGTGAGTGGAAGTTAGGGATTGTAGCTTATTATAACCACACATCGAGTTATAAAAACCAACAGAAAAATAAAAATTACAAGCTGCTGGCATAAACGACAGCCTCAAGAACCTATTATTTTTGTAATGAGCTTTTAAAAGAGAGAAATAATATCTAAGAGTCTATACTTAAAATTCGTTTCATTTTTACAAATGTAGCTTAATTCCAACGTTTTCCACCTGGAAACTGTACCCAGATAAATGTAAAAGTTAGTTAACCTAAATATTTTAGTTTGATAAAGAAGATGCACTTAAACTGTTATTTGAGTGAGTGTTTCCTTAATGACAAGCAATAGATCCAGACTGTATTGTCACTTACACAACACCAGACTGAGAGAAGGATGAATTGCATTAGTTTTAAGTCCAGCTGAGCTCTCCAGACATTTGCTGGCTTCTCTTCTCCAAATGAAAGATACTTATTTCATTTGCCTATGAATAAATACCTTTTTAAGCTATGAAAGCAAGCAGTATGGCTAGAAATGTTTTTTTTCTTAGAACTTCCTAGATTAGAATGGTAATTTAATTATGTCAATACACCACCTCAACAAAATGGATGATAACTATCAAATCTTAAAAGTAAGTGTTAGACATAAGATCAAAGCAGTTCATTAAGTAGTATCTGCTAGTTATAGTTAAATTTGGACCACCGATTGTTGTTCATACTGCTTTCACCAGATAACCTTCTTTCCCTATTTTTTTAAAAAAATTATTTTTAGGGGCCTGGGTGGCTCAGTTGGTTAAGCAACTGCCTTCAGCTCAGGTCATGATTCCAGGGTCCTGGGATCGAGGTCCATATTGGGCTCCCTGCTCAGCAAAGAGCCTGTTTCTATCTCTCCCTCTCCCTGCCGCTCTGTTTACTTGTGCTCTCTTTCTCTCTGTCAAATAAATAAATATAAAATCTTTTTTAAAAAGATTATTTATTTATTTATTTAGGGATTGTAGGTAAGTGAGGAGGCGGGGGGAGAAGGGAGAGAGAGAGAGAGAGAACTCTCAAGAAGACTCCATGCTCAGTGCAAAATCTGATGTGGGGCTCGATCTCATGACCCTGAGATCATGACCTGAGATGAAATCAAAAATGGAATGTTTAACCAACTAAGCCACCCAGACACCCTACCTTCTTTCTCTATTTTAAAGATAGTTCATGTGATTGTAGCAATTCGGTTTCATTAAGACAAGTATCATGTGAAGAGGAAGGAATTAAAACTAGTTTCCTGGTTCATTCTCCATTCTTCCAGCAGCCTGCCCTCTAAGCCACAACTTTCTCTCCCTAACATGCTCACATGAGTCTTCAGAAAATAGTAGGATAGCTCTCACACCCATTCCAGTGTAATTGTTTTCAGGGAAAGGAGGACGGGACGGTGTTGGGAAGTTAAGGCAAGGAGGAAGAAAAACAAATTAGCTAAATGTTTTCAGACCTGAAAAAGATCTCATATAACTTGAGTCCTGGTTATTATCCAACAAATTATTTATTCTGCTCCCACATGGGCTGTTCAAAGTTATTCTGAAACTAATTTTGAATAATTTTAGTTATTTGTGAAAAGTTCTGACTTCTTTGAAATAAAGAATTCATGGAAAAGTGAATAAAAGAAAATCTGAATGTCTATAAATGCTTAGTAAGACAAATCTTTTCAAATGCTGTATCAAATTACTTTATAAGATGTCATTTGTAACTAAAAAAATAATGTGGGTTTATCATTAATGGTTGCTACTATTGACTAATTTAATAATCAAAGGAAGAAAATCTTTGAGCACACTTAAATACCAACCAAATCAATATTAATAGAAAAAACAAAGTACTTTTGTTTATTTTATTAATAAAAATATGAACCACTAATCAAAATGGTTAAGGAAAGTAAACATGACAAGTTTCAGCTGTAGTTGTGTTTAGTTTTCAACTTTGCCCATAATCTATTTCTTTATATGTTACATCCTTTGAATTTCTAAAACACAAATGAAAAATCCAGCCTTTTGAGTATGAAGGGTAGACAGCCCATTATGAACACATTTAGGCATGGTAGACATTTTTCATGTAAAAAACAAAACAAACCGGATGCTTAAAATCAAATGCTTTAAGTTGATTATCTGTCACTAGTGCACTGTTCTCTACAACAGTGTGAGTATTGTTAGGAGGAGAGTGCCACACTAAGTATGGGTGACCTTCATTCACTACAGAGACACAAGTAGAAAATTGGAGAAAAGTAGGTGGTGGAAGTCAGGGAAATCTAACAAAGTCTCCATGCTAATTAATCTTAAGCACATTTTCCTTAGAATCAACAAAGCATTAATCACTGCTTCTCACTCTCATGTGTGAGGTATCTCATATGGAGATACCTGCATTTTTATGTACTTACAGGCAACTGGATGGATTACTCTTTTGTAAGGATAGCACATCATCCTCCTTTTAATGGGGGGAAGCACTTCTTACAGAATTGCAAACTTTGTCTTCAATTCTTTTTTTTTTTTTAAGATTTATTTATTTATTTGACAGAGAGATCACAAGTAGGCAGAGAGGCAGGCAGAGAGAGAGGGGAAGCAGGCTCCCCGCTGAGCAGAGAGCCCAATGCAGGGCTCGATCCCAGGACCCTGAGATCATTACCTGAGCCGAAGGCAGAGGTTTTAACCCTCTGAGCCTCCCAGGCACCCCAGTCTTCAATTCTTTCTTAAGCCTTATGTGTTCCAACATGGCTTAATGACTCAGTGCGCTCCATCTTCGCTATATCTCTCTTAATAAAATTTGGATATCTTAGCCAAGTTAAGAAAAGAAGGCTCTATGCCCTATGCAATCATTTGTTAGTTCAGTGTGTTTTCCAACTGTACCGTTAATTCATCATGTTAGTCATTGAATCAACCTCCTGTGTCAACCACTAGTGAGTCTAATGCTCTAAAGGCAGACATGTATTGGGAGCAGATCCCTCTGTAATTCTCAACTCTGTATTGGATCAGCTACATGATTTCTAAGAACACAAATTCTTTTCAGTGTCCTTTCCCCAAAAGTAATGGAATGCAGGTACACTTTGTCATTCATTGCGTTTAAAATCCAAAAAATTATTTTAAAAAATAAACGTCTTAGTTTAATTGTAAATTATTTCCCCAGAACATATTTATATGAGGCTAAATACAAATATAAATCCCTCAGATAAAACTTCTCTTTGCATTCTATGCAAGAGGGTTTTAAAGGATACTAATACATTTGAAAAAATGCCATTAGATCAAAAGAAATGTCAGTTCTGGATAAAAATGTTCTCATCACTCAGTGTTCAAAGCTATTTGTTTCCCCATGAGAATGACGTTTTAAAAAAGAAGAAAGGTCCTTAATATTTGTCCACACAGGTTTTCCCTTAAGACATAAACCCTAGAAGCCTTAGAACAGACTTGGAGCTGACAATTCAAAGATCATATTTGCAGATTTTCTTTTAAGAAGTTAATTATTTAGATGTTTCTCTTACTTGGCTTGTACTTGATGAATGAATGACTAAGTTTCTTCCTAGACACTTTCTTAGAATGTTTTGGGGGTACACAGCTCCTTAAAATAGCTTTATTATTTTTTTCCAACTCTGCAGAGTCTATGACAAAGAGTACTGGGGCATCAACGGTCTCTTCTATAAACGTCATTTCTTTGGGATGAACTCTCTCCTTTGTTAGCTCTTGGCAATGAATAGTGGGGAAAGACTACTTTTCCCAAGGTGCATTGGAACATTTTAATTTCATAATTAATACTAAATAATAATTAATTTAATTTCATAATTAATATTTTATAACTATTAATGCATTGTTGATTCGTTCCTGAGGTACTCAACTACCTAGCAACAACCATAGAGCATGTGTCAAGATCAAAACATATGAATTATAAATACTGTCTAAATCTAGGTTTTTCTTGAATTGCCACCACTTCTAAAATATGATTATACAACGTTATAGACTTCCTGGCTTCTCCTTAAATATTGCTTCTCCCTAGTACTTTATCCAAAATTATGGGTATGTTTTCTTTATCTGGAATTGTGAATATATTTTCATGCATTACTAAATTTTCCCAAAAACAAACATTTCTTTGTTTATATTTTCTACATGTTGGATCACTATTTGGGAGATTATCTGTGAGAAAAAAAACGTGTAAATATCCTTGGAAGCAAGCAGCAGTTATAAATTAGAAAATGCAAAAATATACAATGAAGGTAAATAAGAGCAGTGGTAACATATTAGTTTCGAATCCTCATGCCCGGAAAGTAGAGCGCCTATTCTCTGTGAAGAATTAAAAGTTTTCAAACTTATATATGCATTATTTCTGTAACCAGAACAAAAATTCTTATCTCTGGTTAATGTGATTAAAGGAGAAACATTTTCTTCTTCATTCTTTTTCTTATTTTTTCATAATGGCTTGTGCGGTTTTAAATATGAAAAAATAAGAAAAGATTTAACAAGAGTAAGAAAAGATCTGGATCAGCATTTTCAAGAAAGCAAGCAAGCGATCAAGCTTAATGTCAAATGTTGATCAGTTGTATAAAGTTGGATCCAGCCCATAAATTCAACCCACTGCTTGTTTTTTAAGTAAAGTATTATTGGAGTGTACGTGCGTGCACACACACACAAGTTGTCAAATTTACTAGCAAAAGAAATGTCAAATGCACAGTAAAATAGTAATATTTTAAAAATGAACTTTTACAGATTATTTATTTTTCTCCAAAATAATATCACAGATATGCAAATATTTTCTGCTAATTACGAATATCTCTATAATGTCAGACTAGAGACTAAGTGGAAAACTCATTTGAGGTCTGAAGCTAACTTCAAGGCCTGTGGGGGGAAAAGTAAACAATAAATGCATTCACTTAAAAAAAAAGTCACAAAAAAGAATGTTCATCTAAGGAACAGTTTGCCAGTCACTAAATGGGATGACCCTAATTTCCACATCTCTGCCAAGGCAAACAATTCAATTTTCCTAGCAAGTTTTGGTGATACTATTAACATTAATATTAGGGATAAATGGAAATCAAGCTGAAGTTCTATAAAGACATTTTAACTTCACGAATGTTGCATTTTTGTGTGTCAAGCAATGCATACATAGCACCTTTATATCACCAAGAATTGTCCCTGAAGAGTAGTAGAAATAACATCATTAGTCATGAATTATAAACATCAGTGACAGTATGCTAAAAGTGGCAAGCTTTTTTACTAACCCTTATTTGGGCTCTTCAAATGCCCCTCAAGAGGAGTCAGGAGACTTTATTGTCACTGTAGATGAGAAGAGTAAGGTTTGGTGATTGATTCTCCCTAGGATATCGAGCTAGTGGTGATGCGGGAACTAGACCTCACTTTCTCCTCCCACAGTGACTTCTTACCACACACAAGATGCAGTTTGTCCCAGAATATTAGACTTGGTTCAGTCTTCCCTGGAAGTCAACATCAGCCAGGCCCTGTTTTTTGTCTTATCGCATGAACTTACACAACGGGTTCTGGTGCAAGAGAGGTCATTAGGTTTGAGCTTGGAAACTTGTTCTGGTGTTGGGCTGCCAGACTGTTAGGTGACCTCTTTGGGAACAAAACAAAACAAAACAAAACAAACTCTCAAACCTTGTTCTTAAGATGACTTAAAAAATATGTAGCGCATCATCCCACTACCTTTCAGGTAGTTTGATGTACAGTTGAAGTAATTGTGTGAAGACTCTTAAATTTCCACGTCTTCCATAGACTATTCATTGCTTGGCTAATTGATTGGGAAAGAAGGAGGACTTAGCATTGCCCAGTAGATTATAACATTTTAAGATCTGGGTTATTGTTTAATGTGTCTTTGTTTCATCAAACAGTGAAGGAGTCATCATGCATTATCAAAAATGTCTTCTCAATCAATGACAACATGAATGAATAATTACTAAAAGGAGAGTCATTTAATAGAGGAGCATTTGTCACATATTTTCCCCTTCACTCATAAAAGAAGACATAGCCTGCGGGGTGCTCACTCCCTTAGGGAGCTGTGTAACAATAAAAAGCAAAAATGACCTACCCAGGGTTTTGTTTCTGGAGAGGAAAGAATGCGATGAGCTTCACTTTACAAAACAAATTCTCAGAGCATCGCAAATAGAGTCGCAGAGAATCTTAGAGCCAAACTCCCACGTTTTAAGATCTTTTACAGCTGTAGTCTATAATGTCATAGGTAAAACAAGAATACCAAAAACGCCACCAACGAAGCCTTTTTGGCGTTCCCTTTGTGGTCTCAGGGCTGGTACTGACTTTTTTTTTTTTAAGATCTTATCCATTTATTTGAGAGAGAGAGCTAGAGAGAGTGAGCACAAGCAGGGGGAGGAGCAGAGGGAGAGGGAGAAGCAGACTCCCCACTAAGCAGGGATCCCAATGCCAGGCTTGATCCCAAGACCCCAAGATCATGACCTGAGCCAAAGACAGATGCCCAACCTACGGAGCCACCCAGGTGCCCCCGATACTGACTTTTCTACTTAATATTAGCAACATGGCTTCAAAAATAACTTCAAGGGGCTCCTGGGTGGCTCAGTGGGTTAAAGCCCCTGCCTTCAGCTCAGGTCATGATCTCAGGGTCCTGGGATCGAGCCCCGCATTGGGCTCTCTGCTCAGCGGGGAGCCTGCTTCCCCCTCTCTCTCTCTGCCCGCCTCTCTGCCTACTTGTGATCTCTCTATCTCTGTCAAATAAATAAATAAAAACTTAAAAAAAAATAACTTCAAATGTATCACTTCTCTTGCCACATTCTTTTTAAAAGTTTTTGTTTAACTTCAATTAATTAGCATAGAATATATCATTAGTTTCAGAGTTCAGTTATTCATCGGTTTATTGCCACATTCTTGACAAAATAGAAAGTCATATTCTGCATTTTTTTAAACTTGAGTTATAAAAGTGGCATTTGATTCACACTGATCAATATTCAATTTTATGACATAAGCAGAAGTATTTGAACATCACATATCATCAAGGGGACTTGAAGACTTTATTTAAAAGCATTAATTTTAATTGTCACAAAGTGAAATCACCTATTGTGAACATCAATCCTGTGTTGGACTATCTGGGTTTCTATGCCAGATCACCACTAACCAGCTGTGTGACCTTGCCAAATTACTTAATCCCTTCATGCCTAAATGCTCTTAATGTCTACGTCCTCGTGTGGTCAGTAGGATGAAATGGGATACTTCATACAGAGAATTAGTATAGTGCCTTAAATATAAGTAATCAACACATGTTAGCAATTATTATTATTTTTACCAAAATGATTACTGTGGCAAGCACTTTGTGATTAGAATCAAATAGAAATTTGAGGTAAGCAAAAGACAACATTTGAGCTATGCGCCTTCTTGAATTATAGTTGAATTATTTCAGGAATTTATCACAGAAGAAAAAAAAAGGATGGCGGATGCAAGTTTTAGAAGTCTCCAAATACAGAATTTATCCTCTTCTTTGTCCTTGACTTTCCTTTTGTGCTATGCTAGTCCTAGAAAAGATTATGCAACTCGGACTGCGTTTTTAGAAGACAGCTACTATTGAGTCTTGAACATCTTTAAAGTTATTAAAAGTGCCATTTCTGTCTGTTCCTATGTTAATCCCCGTATCTTAGTTCATATATAAACAACAAGCTGTTTTAGAACTCTTTTGACAATCAGAAAATGAATACGAATAAATTGACAGTGAACTCCCATCAGAGCTGAAGACTATTCAAATACATTTGATTGTCAAAGTGTTCTTCCAGAAAAGAAAAGAAATCCAGTATGAGAGGCATATGTGGTTGCCTGGGTACTTAACCTGAGGGACCAAAGAGCATCCACTTAAGTCCCTGTAATATGTATCCTTCCCACCACAAATGGTCTCACCACATCCCAGAAGAGACAATGTGGAGCTCCCTGACCAGGAAACCAGTGGAGCAGTGGGTTTGAGGATTGAGAAGGGCCATAGCACCTAAATAACTCTGCACTACTCTGAGGTGTGGGCAACTCCTCTTCTTTGAAGGAGATGCCAACTGAACGTGTTTAACACGTTTGCCGCCTCCCTGTCCTATTGCTCCAATCTGCAGATTACCAGCTGTTAGACAAAATGCCAGAAACCTAGTAGAGAAATCAATTTTCGTAAAGACAAAGGGAAAGAAATAGCAAGGAAGAGAAATGCCACCAAAGTGCTAAGTAAAATTTTACATCTCGAAAATTAGAAGTATATGTGAAATAAATTATTTTCATTACCAAAGATTAAAGACCAAAATTAACTCAAAAGAAACTAGACAGGCTGAATATACCAAAACCAGAGAATATGTTGCAAATATCATCAGAAATCTATCATGAAATAGGCACTCAGTATTTTTATCATATAAAGATTTACGAGCATAGAAAAAATTTCCCCAACTTGTTCTAGATGCTAGAAAAAAGTCTGATTCCTACAACATAGAAAGATGATAAAGAAAAGAACTGTTTGTCAAATTTTGCTTCAGGATATGGATATAAAAATAGTAAAGAAGACATTACCAAATCAAATTAATTAAGGCACTACAAAAACAACCATAAACAGGTATGACTTATCTTAGTACTCTAGGACTGCTTCAATATTACAAAATTATCCAACATATTTTTACTACAGAAAAAGTTTAACTAAGAAAATATATAACCTCAATAAAAATAACAAAGAAAGCATTTAATAATTGGTGGACATCCCTGATTTTAAAATTCTTATAGTAATTGTGATTTTTTATATATGTAAATATCTTCAGGGTATCATTTTAAGTGAAAACAGGATGTTACAAAATGTATGGATTTAAAAATAAGATCACAATATAGTTCTACATTAAAATATGTATTTTATAAAACATATATGTATACATATATCTACATTTATCTATCCATAAACACACACATATGCATGCATATGGATAGGTTCCCAAAAGTCACACATAAAGGTCAAATCGTTGTGGATTAGGGCTTGTAAGTAAGCTTAACTATTTTCTGTTTTTTCCCTTTTTTGCTTCTCAAGAGTTTCTATGTGAATACGTATTTTCTATGTGAAATCGTAATTTTTAATATTTAATAACATTATTTTGAAGTGTAAAATCATAGTCACTAGTTTCAAAAAATTAAGGGGTTACCTAATATCTATAAACTAGTGTTTACAGAAAATTCTTAAGCCTCTCAGTTTAGTTTATCAAAAATGTGTACCTGAGATCTTTGAAAACAGTGATTATTCATTCTTACAAATAATATTTGTGAAAATATATGTTTCATGTATAGGTGTTCTTAAGGGACTCATAACCCAGGTTGAGTGAAATAGACACATAAACCACCAATTTTACAGCATTTTGATAAATGCCAAAACAGACGAATGTGTAAAGAGTTGGATGCTTTATGCATGCAGGCTGATCTTTAGTTCCTCAGCTGGAGTGATCACCTTGCATCCTCAGGATCTTTGCACATGCTAGCTCTGCTTCCCCACTTTCACAAAGGATAATATCTTCTCCACCCTTCAGTCTTAGCTCTAATGGTCCTTGTCCTTGGTCTTCTCTTTCCTGGTGGACCTAACTAAAGAAAGTCAATGTCCTCTGTTGTTAATCCTTGTTACAGATTTCCTCCCCACACATTCCCAAACCTGCAATTACTAATATTATTTTTTCTGTTCATTTTCATTTTACCAGTCTCCTTAATGAGAATTGAAGGTCCTAGAGGGAAGGAATATGTCTCTTTCATTTACTGTCATGGTTCAGTCAATGACTAATAAATACTAATAAATACATGACTGCATTATGAAGTAATTAATTTCTTTCTCATCCATCAGTGAAAAGATTGACAATTATGCGTGGGGTCAGTTCAAAACTTTTATACCTCTTATAATATGTACAAATTACCTGTATACTTTATGTTCCAGAAAATTTATATATGTGTGTATATACATATATGTATACATATATGTATATGTATATATGTGTGTGTGTGTGTATATATATATATGAAACAAAAGTACCAGTTTTCATGGAATTTGGTGAGTGATTTTGGATAAATTCTTTAATGCACCCCAGCCTTTTCGCTCCAGTGTAATGTGACCAGAATCACATACTTCTGTCCTTTTCCAGAACTGCTCTCTGACTCACTAACCTCATACATCTATAGAATTTGAACTCAGATCTTAGCTCTAGCATAAAAGTTTTCTGTTTTAGACAGAAAGGTCATATCACAGAGCACCACATTTGAAAAAGAAAACACTTATAAATTATTTTCTCGGGCTTTCCCTTGCTCTGAATGAGGGTGGAAACTTGTGAGTTCATTTTCATATCATCTGGTAACCTGCCTCGGTGCTCTTACTAATGAGGCTGTATATAATTACATAGGTGGATAAGTAGGTACGTAAGATATCATTGCTTAGTATTGCCAAGTAAGTCTTTTGAGGAGTGACTTTTCTTCCACCCCCGCAGGAGACAAATAAGCACATGGCATATTTGGACTTGTGAGTAGTGCCCTTCCCTATTATATATAAATATATTTATATATATTATATATAAATATATTATTAATATATTATATACAATATTGTATTATATAATTATATATAAGTATATTAATAAAATATAATTTATATATAATATATTAATAAATATATATGATATAAATATATTATATATTTATAATATATGTAAAACTCGGGTTTTTCAAAATCAACCACAATTCCTGGTAAGACACAGTAAGACACAGTGCTCAGAATAAAGTAGGCTCTCAATAAATATTTGCCGATTGATGATGAATGTATATAGGCTTCAAAAAGTAACAAGCAATATGTAAATATAAGGTGGTGTTAATGTATGTTTTTATCATGATAATGATTATAATGACAATCACATGGTTTATCAACTAGGTGGAAAAACAATAATATTGACATCTCGCTTGTGTGTAAGATAATCAGTATTGGTATGAATGAAATACTCGTACATCAGGGTGTTCCACTGTTTCATTTTATCTTAAAATTGGGCATGATTAAAATAATGAGTGGTTTAATAGAAATCCCATTTCTAAAAAAAAAAAAAATCCAACGGAAATATAAAAACAACACTTAATTCTTCTGTAGCAGCACTGGATCTCAGCTAGAAGCAGCATTCTTACATGTTTGGACAGAAAACAGTACTTCACTTATAAATAATGTTTTTATTTAAATAATCTCGAATTAAAATGAAACCTTTGGCCCTGCTAGTAATTAAACAGCAGTGCTTTATACTAGTCTTATTCGAAACATGCAGACAGAGAAAAACACTTTACAAATAAAAGTATACACAAGCTGCAGTGTTTTGGTCCATTAGGGAAGAGAACACCTGCAAAGCTTTTACTTCCCCCATTTAGGCTTTTTTTTTTTTAGTGGGTTGAAGTGTGACAATACTCTTGTCCCCATATGGGAACCAGAGATTAGTCCCAACTAAAACATCCAGCACACTCAGCTACCTGCAAGCAATTGGGTAACCTCAGCTTAACGGATATGTCGAGCTGGAACGAGAGGCACTCGAAACAACTGGCCACATGGGGCACAAAGAGAGAAGGGCACTCACAAGTCCAAATACACCATGTGCTTATTTGTCTCCTACGGGGGTGGAAGAAAAGTCACTACTCAGGGTGGCCCTATTCAATTGAACACAGCTGGAGGGACTGGCTGAGTCTCTCTATTGAAAACCTCAGGGAGCTCTGGGCCACTGGTCCCCCGGAGCCTGATAACAGAAATCAGAGGAGGATTCCTCACCAACCACATTCAGGAACGGGGACAGGATGATGTTTAAAGCCTCTTAGCCTTGAAGCACAGTGATACAGGGGAATGCGCACTTGCGTGGTGTCTCTCCTCGGGAGGCGGGGTTTATGTTTTGCTCTATGGCCCTCAGAAGCTTGTGGAAGCCCAGAAGAAACTGAAGGAAGAGCTGTTTGAATTTCCCCCCCCAGTATCACCACTGACCATCCCATTTGTAAATGGATGGCGCAAAGCAGACGGCAATCAGATGCAAACACTCAATGTCCTTTGAGCTGTAAATGCACACTCAGGTGCTCAGGAGTGTGGTGAGAGGGGTGACGTCATCACACCTGTCACCTGAGTACAGTGTAGGCGACAGAGCCTCAAATTTCAGGCTTCTGAAGCTGTGAAAATTGGGTGAAATACGCACGTTGTTGGTTTTAAAACTCTTAAAATTGTACTGTGCTTCATTTTAAATGTATGTTGGGAACTAAATTTCTTTTTTTTTTAAGATTCCGTTTATTTACTTGAGAGAGAGTGGGAGTGAGCACGATGGTGAGGGGTGGGGGTTGGGCAGAGGGAGGGGGAGAAG
>CM052811.1:73696058-73747407 GCA_028533885.1 Nasua narica | reverse complement strand
CTGGCTTTTTGTCTTCATGCAGCTAGCACAGGGATCTTTCTCAAACTGTCTCCTGATCAGATCCCTCCCTTTCCTGCTTAAAGTTTTCCAGTGGTGTCCCATTTATATCATTATAACATAGAAACAAGAAAAAATAGTTTTTCACGTGATCCCTGCTTAGGTCTATAGACTCATTTCTTGGTGTTTTTATAACCTCTTCCTCAAATAATCTCTTCAGCAGTCCACATAACAGTGCGCTGTGTGAAGTTCATTTGTTCACCTTCTTTTAACATTTCTATGCTTTTGCATGTACTTAGTCCTTAACAAATCAGTTACTTTCAATCCTGGCTGTAGAATAGAGTAATAAAAGAAAAATCAAGAATCTACACCAGAATTGCTAATTTATTTATTCAGGAAGGAGGCATGGGCAATGGTTTTTAAATACTCATGGATTTTTCGGTTTTAAACCCTCAAGTTTAAGTATCTATATTTCCAAGGTCAGCAGTACAACTTTGGTCATTCTGACTATCCCAATCTCCCTCAATCAATGTGAAATTATTTATGTGATGTTGTTAAATCACTGTGTTCACATCCCCTGTGGCATTGATGCCTTCTAGTTCTCTTCTCTACCAGCCTAAGAATGTCTTGTATCCTTGGTACCTAACACTCAATTTTTAAAGTTGTACAAAGCATGAATTTGAATGTGAACTCCACACGTATTTGCTGAGTGTGGTCTATGTGTCATTGACTGTGCTAGACTCTTGGTATACACACTTTGAGGCTCGTGGCTTAGTAGGGGAGATACTAATTTAACCAAATCATTACACAACCAACTAGCTAATAGCAATCTAAGGCAACAAAAGAAAACAAAATCATTTGAGTAGGTCAGTGAAGTTCCCCGTGAAGAATTTCATTCATGTTTAGAACTGAAGGATGAGTAGAATTTTCCTGGACTCAGTAGAAGCAAGATTGCTATCAGCGGTAGAAATAGGGTATAATTAAAGGTGATTTACAGTAACTAGAGGTACCAGCAATGTCTACAAGCAGCAGATCACAGAGGGCCTTGAAGATTATGGTACAGCCACTGAATTCCATCCCAAGTACAATGAGAAGGTGTATGTACCAATAAGGGTAATGGCAACCACTCCAGATGTCTTAGGCTGAAGAATTTATTACCAAGATTTGGTTACAAAGGTAAAAGAAGCGTGAAGTAACCAAAAGGAGGATAGTGAAGCACCGTATAGTTGTGGTGTACCTGGAAGATGCTGCTTGCCTTACCCTGAAGGAATAGAGAGGGGAAGGGGTGGGGTAGAGCCCATACAAGAGAAAACTGTAGTTGGCCTTCCCCGTGATAACTGGGGCCACAGAGTAAGTGACTACTGGACAGAATCTGGAATTACAGCTGTGATACCTATGTCTCATTTTTCACAACCTACAGGGGAACCAGCCAGGAGGAAGGAGGCCTAAGAATCAGTGCCCTGAGATAAAGAGCAGCACAGAAAACATTGTGAATGGCTCTAATAGCACATGGGTCCACCATCAGTCCGTAACGACCAGGGTGGTTGTGTGAAGATGTGATAGGGCTTCATTGAAAATTCACTCGTGTCTGACATTTACAATGTCGTAAAGAGAGGAGGATAAGAGGAGAGCAGATTTAGGGAGGTTTCTATTGCACTGATCTAGGAGGAAGCTGAACTAAGTAAGATGTTGGCGGTAGCAATGGAAAGAATGCCTGTGTTTGAAATATATTTAAGAGGCAGGTAGGAACAGCAGGGATCACTTCTTGAAGGGAGAAGAATTTGGACTTTGTTCTTTATGTAATAGAGAGTCCCTGCAGGTTTTTGATCAGAGGAGATAGAAGTAGTGCCATCCATTTGAGTTAAGTTGAATGGATGAGACCCTCAAAACAGGGAAACCTGTTAAAAGGTTATTGCAATAGATCAAGCAGGATGAATATCAATGTATCAAGGTAAACAACAAAACAAACAGGAAAATGAAAGAATAACAACAAAGTCTAAAGTAAATTTTATTTAGTTAAAAAATGGGTATGGAAATAAAATTGATTTTTAAAAACCCTTCCCAATATGTTTCATTAATTTAATAATATCTGAACTCGATAGAAGTAATTTCATTAACTTTATTGTTTGCAAGCCCAGAATCAACTGACATTTTGCACAGAGGCTAGTTCATTTGATTGATTTCGGTCTCAACATAGATGAGCAAACATCAAGCCCTAACGACTGCTTATGATTAATTTCCAATTTATTCACTTTGATAGCATTTGTCAAATGCCAGAAGTGTATTTTTATTTTTAAAATTCTAAGGTACCAAGAAAATAAATACCCAAGATCATTCGTTCTTCTTCAACCTAGGTTTGAACTAATATGTATCTGGCCAAGACACAAATTTCCAGAGATCCCTAAAAATCCTAAAATTCTTTAGATCAGGGGTTAGCAGTCTCCAGATTTTTAAAGCATGAGGGCTCTGGAATAATAGCAATTTTTATTTTTTCCCTTTTATTTAATACTTGAAACTTCTTGGTCAGTTCTCTCATTCTTCATATAACAAATATTTATTAAGTATTTATTAGATGTCAGGATCTCTGCTAGACTTTGGGAGATATAAAAATTAACAAACAAAGCCAAACTGATCTCCCAAGCAGAATTTACATTCTAGTTCTCAATTAATGTTTGGTGGGTGTGTGAAAAAATGAAATCCCCAAAATTCTTTTTGATGTGGACTACCAAAGTTTGACATGAAATTTTAATATAGAAAGGTATTTGAAAGCCATCTATTTCAACTCAATTTCTATAAAAGAAAGGAAATCCAGTATAAGAAGATAGTAATGGAAGCTAGACACATTTCCTTGGTCCTTTATACTATCCTGTCTCTACACTATTATCAGTTTTACAAATGCATGGATTACATCACTGGGATTAAGAGCCAATAGAAAATCCTTTCACATCTATTCTAAATCTTTTCTATGTAACTCTGAAGTATGCACACACAAAATGAGACCTTGCATTGAGGCATCTCTTCATTATATGACCAGATTCCATATTTTATTCTCTTGCCCATTGCATTTTTATTTTTTTGTAAAAGTAAAATACTTGTGATTTATGTTTTATTTTCACTTCCTTTTTGAGTAGTAGGAGCCTGGATAGAAACACAGGCATAAGTTAATTCTGAGACAGTTTTGAGGCTTGCAGAAATATTATTAAATTTGGAAAACAAAGTTCATATTACCAAAAATCCTAAGGAAATAATTTTCTGGATAGATTTTGTGTCTGGCAAATGCAGAATTATTGATATGGGAAGCAAGTTAAAATTGTATTAACAGTCACTTCTATTCTCACCTTTACAACATTCATATATTAGAAGTTAAAAAAAAAAGAATGAGAGCTTAAACTGAATTGTCTTTAAGTGGATTTTCATTCATTTTATTAAATAAGTAATCTTTTTGAAAGAACTATCCTTTATTTATCAGTATGATCCTTGTGAGCACCACGTACTTTCCAATTAAAGTGTTATGAGCTTTTATTTTATTTCTTGTACCTCATTGAAGATACGAACACTTGAAAGTTATGGTATTTAACTACAAGTCTTGAAGACTTATATGAGACACTGCTTAGTTAGGGGCAATGCAACAAACCAATGAGTTTAGTACTTTTGTTATTGTTTGACATAAGCAAATCAAAGGTCAGCTGAGGCACTGGGACACTGGGTATAATGGAGTCAAGGCTTCATCACAGCTAAGGTGTCCTTCTCCAAGGTTTCTGCACCACATTATCTCTAAAAGAGATGGACTTTGAAGAACTCATTTTATTTATTTATTTAAAAAAGATTTTATGTATTTGAGAGAGGGCAAGATTGGGGGGGTGCAGAGGGAGAAGGAGAAGCAGGATCCCTGCTGAGCAGAGAGCCCAATGTGGGGCTGGATCCAAGGACCCTGGGATCATGACCTGAGCTGAAGGCAGACACCTAGCCGACTGAGCCACCCAGGCGCCCCTGAAGAACTCATTTTTAAAGCTTGAAAGAGAATGTATCTTTTGACCCAAATTAAAAAGCCAAGAGTTCCAATTCATTTCTATAGAAAGAAAAAGTGGATATGTATAACAATAAGAAATAATTTTAATAATGGAAACCAAACCCTGTTTTCTCTTGCTCTTCAGTGATAAAATGAATAGAGTCACCATTTAAGAGAATTATTGAGAATGACTCTCCCTGGAAAGCCTCACTTTCTGAAAATATTTGTCAAAGAAAGGCCCGTCCAAGTGGAGGAAATGATGGATCACAGAAGTGGAGGACCTGAACTTCAACCATTACCATACACTCTGTGCCAAAATGAATTTGGATTGGTTTGTAATCCCAAATGGAATGGAAACGTAAAACCAGAAAATCTTCTCAAAGAAAACATGAAAAACTATCTTTGCAAACTTTGAGTAGGCAGGCATTTCTAGGATAGGGGAAAAAAAGCACAGGGAAAAACATGGATATGCTTTACTTTATCAAAATTTTGGCAATTGCTTTCCAAACTACATTATTAAAAAGGAAAAGCAAGCACACTTACTGGGAGAAAATATTCACATATTTTACATGTACATACACATGCATGTACATATACATATAAGGAACCTTTACAATTCAATAATTAGATAAAAACCCAATTAAATATGTTAATGATTTCATATATATTGCAGCAGAGAATGTATAGAAATGACCAATGAGCATAGAAAAATGTGCTTCACATCTTTATTCTTAAGAAAAATGTAAGCTAAAGCATCATGAGATATCATTGCACACTCACTGGAATAACTATAATTTGAAATACTGACAAAAACAAGCATTGACATAGATACAGACGAACTGCAACTCTCACTGTTACTGGAAATGTGAAATGATAGAACCACTTGAAAATTAGTTCAGCAACTTTTTCTAATGTTAAGTGTACATTTACCTTAAGGCCCAAGTACTTCCAATCCTAGATACTCACTTAAGATAAAAATATGTCCACAAAAGTTTGAATGAAAATGTTTAAAGCAGTTTAATTTATAATAGAAAAAACTGGAACAGCCCAAATACCATCACTGCATAAATGCATAGACCTTTTTTTTTTAAGATTTTATTTATTTATTTGACAGAGAGAGAGAGAGAGAGAGATCACAAGCAGGCAGAGAGGCAGGCAGAGAAAGAGGGAGAAGCAGGCTCCCCGCTGAACAGTAGAGCCCGATGTGGGGCTTGATCCCAGAACCCTGAGATCATGACCTGAGCTTTAGGCAGAGGCTTTAACCCACTAAGCCACCCAGGCACCCCCATAGACTTTTTATATATGGAATAATACTAACAGTGATACAAAGAAAGGAATTTCTGATACACATAGCAACATGAACGGATGCCCCCCCAAAAGTTACATTTAAGTAACAAGTCAGAACAACAAACACAAAAACATCTCATGTTGACGGGAAACCCTGGAAAGACAAACCCATAGTGATGTACAGGTGAACAATGGTATGCTGAACGATGGTAATACGTGGGGAGTGAAGAACAACGGGAAAGGGCCACAAGGGCATCTTCTGTAGGAACATAAATGCTTTATATCTTAACTTTTTGGGTGATAGCTACACAGCATATCCATTTGTCAAATCTCATTGTTCTCCACAATTAAAATATGCTTATTTTATTGTTTTTAAGTTATACTTTAATAAAGTTGATTGAAGAATCAACAAGATAGGGGCAGCTGGGTGGCTCAGTTGGTTGAGCACCTGACTCCTGATTTTGGCTGAAATGATGATCTCAGGGTCGTGAGAACGAACCCTGGGATGGGCTCCATGCTCGCCACAGAGTCTGCTTGGAGTTCTCTCTCCTTCTTCCTCTGTCCCTCCTCCTGCTCACTCTCTAAATAGATGATAGATGATGGATAGATAGATAAAATCTTTTAAAAGATCAACTGTGTAGGGGTGCCTGGGTGGTTCAGTGGTTTAAAGCCTCTGCCTTCGGCTCAAGTCACGGTCTCAGGGTCCTGGGTTCGAGCCCCGCATAGGGCTCTCTGCTCAGCAGGGAGCCTGCTTCCCCCTCTCTCTCTGCCTGCCTCTCTGCCTACTTGTGATCTCTCTCCTCTCTGTCAAAAAATAAATAAAATCTTTTAAAAAAACCAACTGTATAATCCGTATTTTTGTAAAGTCAACTGTTTGAGACATCAGCTATCAAAACAAGAAGACTATAGGCATTCAATTAAGAGAGAGAAGATCAGCCAGGGGAGCAGAATCTAATATTTAGTACCGCTCTATGCTTTGATGCATTTAATAACTCTCAAACTATAGGTGAGAGATGGAAAAGCTGAGCGTAAGGTAGATTAAGAGCAACTGGGAAAGTCAAAAAGGCTGTAAGCATACTGAGGAAGGGGACAAGATTTGAATCTCAGGTCTCATCAAGTAGGAAGTGGCTGGCAAATATGAGAAGCTACAAGTTGTGATCCTAAAACAGGAATTAGAATAAATCATAAATAGAGGAGCCCTTTTAAAGATTGAAGTGCTTTGTCACATCAGTTCAATCTTAGATGATGATCTTTTGTTAGCTGGGATATCTGCTAAAATAAAAAAATAAATCTTCCATGGAGGAAGATAAAATTATCTCAAACTAAATGTCTCAAACTAAATCTACAATTTTTCATATACAATCCAAGTCATACAATAATAAAAAAAAATAACCACATTTAAAAAAAAAAAGGAAAGGAAAGGAAACAAGTGACCAAAAATCAAGATACAAAGCAACAGGAACGCATATATAAGACTGTTCATAGTTTGGAGTAATCAGCTTCATTCTTTAGTTATGACTAATTAATATGTTTAAGAATTTTTTAAAAAGTTGAAAAATTTCATCAAAAGTTGAAGAACTCAAATGGAGAGTCTATAACTGAAGTGTCCTGTGGAAGGCAGAATTCTAGATGTCCTCTTGCATTATTCCTGTACATTAGGTTGTATGACTAAAGGGACTTTTCAGATGTAATTAGAATTACTGTTAATTGATCTTAAGCTAAGGAGTTGATCCAAGTGAGACTAGTCTAATCACATGGGCAGTTTATTTTATTTTATTTTTTTAAGATTTTATTTATTTATTTGACAGAGAGGAGAGAGATCACAAGTAGGCAGAGAGGTAGGCAGAGAGAGAGGAGGAAGCAGGCTCCCTGCTGAGCAGTAAGTCCCATGTGGGGCTCGATCCCAGGACCCTGAGATCATGACCTGATCCAAAGACAGAGGCTTTAACCCACTGAGCCACCCATGCACCTGCATGGGCAGTTTAAAAGAAAAATTTCTCTGACCATTAGCAGGAGAAGAAGTCAGAGATTCAAACTATGAGGAAAAGTCAACTTGGTATTTCTGGCTCTGAAGTTAGAAGGGGTCACTTGTCAAAGAATTGTGTGGTTTAGGAGCTGGAAGCCCTCATCTGATGGCTGAAAGTTAAATGGGGACCTTTGTCCTTCACCTGCAAGAAACTGGAAATAACCAACAATCTAAATGAATTTGGATTTAGATTCTTCTCCAGAGATGAGAGTCCACTATGGCCCACATCTTGATTTTGATCCTATAACACCCTATGTAGGGAATCCAATCAAAACTACCTTGAGTTTTAGCCTGATAAATGAGTGTTGTTTTAAGGTGTGAAGTCTGTACAGCAATGGAAAATAAATACATATACAATAAACTGGAAACAAGAACTCAGATGATTTAATGACTGATTAAATACAGTTTAATAGAGCTCTAAATAATGATAAGGCATGGATGATGAATTGGAAGAATAGATAAAATAAAAATTCAGACAAAATCATACAGGAAGAAAAATGACCAACAATACAGAAATGAGCTTGAAATGTGGGAAATGTAATTATAGTCTCAAAAGAAGAGGAGGCAAGAATGGGACCAAAGCTGTTTAAGAAAATATAATGGTTCAGAATTTTCCAAAACTGGTAAGAGATGAAATGTATATTCAGCAAAAAATTTCAGAGGTGAAGGTAAATAAACCCTTTTCACATAAAGAAAAATTGATGATTCATTCAGAGAGAGAGAGTTTGTGTAGAATTCTGATTTCAAAGAAATATAATTTAAATCAAGATAGTTGCCAAGTATAAAGTGGGATGCTTGATGATTAAAATTTCAGTACACAAAATGGACTTATTTTACAGTTATGTATAGTTAAACACACACCATCAAAGTATATAAAGTGATAATTGCCAAAACAAATGGAGGTACAAAAACCCCATAGTGGATTATTTTAGCAACTCTTTCCCTGTAATAAAATGGAAAATCAGACCAAAAAATTAGCAAGTGTAGATTTGAACAGAATTTTTGACATGAGTGACTTGATGATAATATGTAAAACACCAAGATTAAAAGAAAGACATAGTATGTGCTGACATCCATGAAATTTTTACCAAATTGACACTATCCAGGCTCCACAAAACAATGTTAGAGGACAGAAACTATATAACCTCTGTTATATACAGTATAACTAACATAGATTTCAGTGACAAACAGCTATTAAGAAAAATCTCAAAGTTTTAGAAATTAGGTAATATTCATTGATCAAATAAGAAATAAAAATGCAAATAGAGATTAGGATCTGCATTGTAATAAAAACATTTTATATCAGCATTGTGGAATGCTATAGTAATGCATAGAATCATTTTGATGCATATGTTAGAAAAGAACAAAGTTGAAAATCAATAATCTTATTTGTTTCAAGAAGTCAGGATATAAAGCAACTAAAGCAACTAAAAAGATAGAAATAAATAATAAAGTTAGAGTGGAAGCTAATGAAATATAGACCACCTTCCAGTAGATTGAATTAAAAAAGACTTTGGAAATACAACTAAAATTATTAAACAGCTGGCAAGGCTAATCTGGATAAAGAGAGAGAACCAAGAGCAAATACTAGCAATGAAAAAGGGTCAGCATTATATATCCTGTAAATAGTTTAAAAATATTGAGAAAATTCATCGTTCATTTTATTGACATTATTAATTATGACATTATTAATACCATTAATTATTAATTTTATGACATTAAATTTACAAATCTGAGAATTAGTTTTCTTCTTAGAGCAATAGGCCTGGCCAAACTGTAATGTCAGTAATTTTGGGAAAACTTAAAATTGACTCTTACTTTGTTTAACTGCATAACAGAAATAGGAAAAAAAAATTCAACCCCACATCTTAATTGTTCTTGTAGCAGAATCACAATAAAGTTGAATGCAAAGCCTCACCATATCTTCTATGTGAAGCTTAGGATATGGATTTGGAAGGAGTGGGAGAGACGTGAATGTGGTCATTTTAGTGGACTCGGAAAATTCCAGGAATTTTGAACCTTCAAATTACCTTGAGCCTGCCTTTCCAGCAAAAGCAGCTCTTTTTCTCCTGTCATATGTGATTTTCTTCTTCTGGAGGAAAAGACCTTACATGCCCCCATCTTAACCAGCTGTTTGCAAGACCTAGCCTATTGTCTGTCCTCAAGGTTCACACTCACTCTCTCTTTTTGATTTCAAACCTATAACCAGAAGCAGAGACCATCAGTCACAGGAATACAAGTGCAAAATAATTACAAAATTGTGATGACTGATGTTACATATCTGAGAAATATGTGTGGAATTTCTCTTAAGGATATAAATCCAAGGAGATGGACTATAAAGTTGGATCATACCAAATTTAGTCGCAAAAGCACATTTACTCGAGATTCTAGAATCTGCGTGCGCTGTTTGAGGAAGGAAAACAGGATTCACAAACAACGTCAGGCTAATTCATAGTTCTAGAAATGAAAACAAGAGCTCATATTTTTAAGTATGTGTCTGTAGATACTAATCAATCCTTTCCTTTTACTGAACTTCCTCTACTATTCTGTAAGAATAATGTTGGTGGTGTTTAATTTAATAATCTGTTTTTAGATAACCACATGTTCAAGTGGGATCTCGGCTGAAGAGAAATTAACACTCCCAGAAGGGTGCATGGCGAATAAGAGCATGTGGAGCCCCTTTTTGTAAGATTTTCAGAGTGTCTTTGTGTTATTTACAGTTGAATCACATTAAGAGAAAAACACAAACTTGTTTTGATGGGATTGAAATATAGCCAAAGTGGAAGAAGAGCAAAGGGCAAAATAGCAAAACTACAGCATAAAAATAGCGAGGGGTGAGTGATAAAATGAAGATGCATGTGTTTGTTTGTTCCCAGATCTTGTCCCCTTCTTTCCATTTGAAGGGGATGACTGCACGTGCGCTTGCCTGTTAATTCTGGTTATGTTTGGAGTTTGGTCAAACTGGTTGGACCTCCAAGATTGGTTGGAAGGGAGGAGCTGGGGTCTTCCTATCCTGGTCTTTCTCTTTCTATGTCAAGTAGCAGAGTGATTCATTAATTTGGAACAAATTTATAGCTCTCTGTTATCCTGCCTTAACTATTCTTGTGAATGGTTTTATGTCACTAATCATTATATTTTATATACCTTGGAAAATAGTTGTAGGTTTTTATATAAATAATTCCTATTTGTTTTGATTCCAGTATGGTCCATATTTAGTAATAGGTTTGAATGGAATTTTCCTCCTTGGCAAACTCCAATTTATTTTAGAAAATCTATTGACTTTTCATTTATTTTTTAGCGGTCAGTCTTCTTATTGAACGCTTTTATTAATTTAATTTTGTCTGTTTTTGCTGTTGATTCTCCTGGGTATTTCAAATGGATGAAGAAAATGTCTGTAAATAATGAATAATGAAAAATTTCCTTCCTCTTTATAATGGTCATATCCCTCATTAGTTCACATGTCATATTGCAATTGTAACTATTGATAATAGGCATCCATCATTTGTTCCTAATTTAGTCCTTCCCTCTGTCTCTCTTGTCTCTCTCTTTCTGTCTCTGTCTCTTCCTCCTTCCCTCTGTGTATATACACTGTGTATATACAATGTATTTATACATTTATACATTTTAAACATTTGGGATAGATTTTTATATCTTTGAAAAAACTATGGATGTCATTATCTTTGTCTTGTTTATGTAATAAATGATTTTGACAGCATCCTAAGCTTAATCCTTTTGTTTCCTAAGTAAATTATATTCCCAATGAGAGATTAATATTTTAACATACTTTATTACTAATATTTTATTTCAAATGTTTTTTATCAGTATAGTGTGTTTTCAGGGTCTTTTACTTAAGATTTATTTTCTAGTCAATTTTTGGTGTCACGGTTAAACAGTAACTTTACAAATTAGAATTAAAATTTTCATTTCATTTCTTTCTGTGCTAAAGCAATTTACATATGATGGGAACTATTTTTTTTCTTGAAGGTTTGAAATAACTGCTTGGGCATAGTGACAACCTAGAATGAAGAGTAAAAAGTAGCCCTCTGGAGGGAAAGGGTTATATTAAAAATTAATGAGGAATAGCTACTAAGGCCAACTGCAGATTTGACCAGGTTGTTCAAGGTAAGGTGAGGTTGGCTAATTAAGCTTTGGGAATGAAGGCAGAGACTGGCATTGACCAACTTCAGAAATGCCATGGAAGAATTTTAAATAAGATTTGAGGATAATCCCACATGAATGAGGGAGAAGCTAACATTCCAATAATCTTCCCAATCATTGCTTAAGTAGTGAAACATTACATCCATTTAAAAATTTGTTTCCAAAAAACTGTATCATTAAAAATAAGCAAGCATTTTAAGTTAAATTATCACATAGTTTTGAACACTTACACTTATTTTGAACACTTACAATGTGCTGACATTGTGCTATTAAATGTATGTGTATTATCTTATTTGGTTCATGAGAAACTTTTATGAAATATATCTTATAATTATGCATTTTATGAAAGCCAAGGCTTTATGAACTTTAGGAACTTGCTCAAGGTCTCAATGCCTATTAAAATGACCTGCTTTTTATATCCAAAACTATGTTAGAAATAAAAGACTGCCTGAAATATTATTTAAATGATTATATTAATACAGCAAGCCCTTTTTGAAAGGTTATTGATTTAAATCTATAATAAATCTGAATTCCAAGGACCAGGTCTAGGCACTTGTGTCATTCTCTAATATTTTTTTGTTTCAATTTTTATGTTCTTTTTGTCATAAAAGAGATTAAATTTCAATTTCAGAAATACAGAATCAGCAGGACAAACTTCTCTCCATCTGGAAATCATGCAAGAGCACATCTGCCCGAAACTGTTGTGTACGATGTTATTCTAGACTGGTATTAATATTACTGAAATTTTCAAATATAATAAAACAAACTGTTAAGGTGTTTTATATACACACATATATGTATGGGTATGAATTCATATACATATTCACGGATATGTGATGTATATTGTTAAAGAGCTACAAATTCATGAACGAGTTAAAAGATGTATCCCAACTAAGCACAAAATTATTTTACTAAATAGTTTTCCTAATGGGTATTTACTGAGTTTCCTAACTCATGCTTTTTTTGTCTTGTAATTATGAGTGTCGTGTTTTACAAGACATGTGTTTCACGTGAAAGAGCATGTAGCTCTCCCATGATGCTGTCTTGATCTAAGATAACAGACAACACATTTAAATTATAACTAAATTATTCTATTAGCCAAGATCACTTAGGGCTAATTTCAGTTTTTTAATTTTCTCTTAATATGTTCTTATCTATTGGCACAGCTTGGCGGGTGGGGGCTGGAAGGAAGAGCTGATTGAAAAAGACACTTCGGGTAACTCTTACTTAGATGCTTTGTTAAAAAACAGTTAAAGTTCTGTTTATGTTGCAAATCTGAACCAGAGCCCTCCATCAGACTGGAACTTCCTGACACGGTAAGCATCAGGTAGCTTTCTGCCATATTTTCAGCACATCCGTACTCCATATGCTGTAAGAATGTCACTAAAGTCTGGCAGCAATTTTGAAAGGCTCTTGACATGTTGTTTGGTGTCATTCTCTAGTAGGAAGTGCCTGGGGTTGTGGTTGAAAGAAGGGGGGAATTGTGGCATCTAAGAAACACAAAAGCCTAACAAAAATGACTGGAATATGTAAAATGTTTCTAGAAAGTAACAGATGCAGATGCTTTATGGCTAGGAGTTGGAGGGAGAAGAGAGGAAGAGTGTGTGTGCATGTGTGTGTATGAGAGAGGGAGAGAGAGAGAGAGTTCACAGAAAACAGGATCCCCCAAAGAACGGCTGATCAGATGCTCTTTAAATACAACTAAGAAATAAAATGTCACATTTTGGATCCTATACTAAGATGTGAGGTTCTCGTTCTTTAAAACGTTCTGAGGGGCGTTTGGGTGGCTCAGTCGGTTAAGCATCTGACTTTGGCTGAGGTCATGATCTCAGGGTCCTGGGATCCAGCCCTGTGTGGGGCTCCTCCCTCAACAGGGAGTCTATTTCTCTCCGTCTCCCTCTGTGTCTCCCCCTACTTGTGCTCTCTGTGTCTCTAATAAAAAATAAAATCTTTAATTTTTTTTTTTTTTTGGAAAATCCATGGGGTACCTGGGTGGCCCAGTTAGTTAAGTGCCTGACTTTTGATTTTGGCTCAGGTCATGATCTCAGTCAGTGCTGTGAGATGGAGCCCCATGTCCAGCTCTGTGCCTCTACAGGCAGTCTTCTTGAGATTCTCTCTCTCCCCCTCATGCTGCCCCTCTCCCTGCTCACTCACTCTTCTTAAAATAAATAAATCTTAAAAAAAATTTTTTTTTTGAAAATTCAACTGGAAAACAGTGAATAGAATTATAGAAAATATTCCAGTCAATACTAATTACAACAGGTGAGTGACTTAACTGCCAACCTTCTCAGTTGCCTTCCATTTTCTCCCCACCTCAGACACGTTTGTTTGCAAGAACCTCCCCTCTCTATCCCACTTAGCCATAGTCAACAAAACATATGCTCCTTTCTCAGACTATTCACAAATAGTCATTAGTACATCTACTGAGTCACTAGCCAAACCATTTGCCATCTTGTCACCAAGAAACACATCGGGAAAATTATTCTTCTACTTCAAGGTTGGACAACTGTGGAGAGTTATTGGTTGGCCAAATGCTTGCTTATGGATTATGGTTACTGGCACTGGAGGTGGGAAAGGACACAAAGGTGATTTACTATTCATAAAACCTGACAATATGGACTTTGGGACTCTCCTGAAATGTTTTGTAACAGTGCTCAGCATTTCTGGAATATTAGTATAGACTACTTTAACCATACTTTTGTGTAAGTTGCTCTTCTGTTGTAAAAGTTAGTTCAAAATCCTGCACCTCATGTTTCCTTAATTATAGGATATTCTGTATAGGTCAAAATTTCTACACTATATATCATAAATATTCATATAATTAATAACAGGTTATTACTATATATTTGTTGGTGCTTACACTTGTTTATGTTATCTTATTTTGATCATAGGAGCCTTGAAGTTCCTCTTTGTTAAGTTTTTATTGTCCTCAGCATGTTGTGTTTATAATACAACATACAGTCAATATTATTACTGTTTGCTTATATGGATTTGATAATACTTTGAGAAAACCAAACTTTCTGTCATTTTCTTTCCTTCATGAGGATTCTTATGAATGAATTCAAGTTTTTAATGCTAAAACCAGTTACAAATATTTTGGTTTCATCAATCTTTGTTAGCACAAAAAGCTTGAAAATATGGGTATAGACAAGTATTTGTGAGCATAGGAGTGGGGAAAAGAAAAATGTTTTAAAAGAGTTTGTTATTCAAATGTGAAGGTCATCCTGTATAGAATTCCTCTTAACCTCTCCCATCACATCTCCAAGTCTCTTATATATTTTAGTACATTTCATCATAAGGCTGTATGGCATCTCTCTCAGAAAAAAAAAAGCAACAAAAAATCTTTCTGGCAAATAATTTAGAAATTCTTTCAGAAAACAAAATATTAGCACAGATTATTGAAATTATCAGCTAGGGGAAAAATCAAATAGTATTAGTTCCCTTCAAATAAAAAACTAGATTTACTTACATCTAAGAATAAGATAAGAATTTGGTTTTAAACATAGCATACCAACAAAGCATAATGTGTAGCAGCCATTAAAAAATGTGTATCACTCTTGAAAGAATGGCTTTTATTTCCAGCAAGTCCTAACGTTAACTGTGAAATAAATGAATACGTATTTTTTAAATGCTGACTCATAAATATATTATTGCATAAATTTATTCTAATTGTCTTAATGAGAAACTTGACTCAGTGATACGAATTAGTATAAAACACCATATTCAGGGGCATCTGGGTGGCTTACGTGGTTGAGCACCCAACTCTTGATTTTGGCTCAGGTCATGATCTCAGAGTCCTGGGATCAAGCCCCACATCAGGCTACATGCTCAGTGGGGAGTCTGCTTGAGGATTCTCTCTCTTTCCCCCGCTGCCCCTAACCGCCTTTTTTGTGTGCTCTCTTTCTCCCTCTCTTCCTCTAAAATAAATAAATAAATCCAAAAAAATAAAAATAAAAGCAAAACACCATATTCAAAAAGAGCTGACAGTAGATCTTCCAGTAGAAAGTCAAAGCAATTGATATTTTACTAACATGATTTTTCATTACCTGTTTTAAAATAGCGTGAGAATGATAGGGAAATGTCATGTACTAGAATTTGAAATTGGAGTGGGTTACTAATCCTGGCATAAACAGGAATAAAAATTCAATGGAACTAAATAAGTTTTTAAAAATATCTAAATAAATAAAATTGTGCTTAAATTCAGACAATGCAATCCAGAAAAAGGAAATGAAATATGAATAAACTGGCAAATTGATGGAACTTTGAGATTTGCGGTCAGTATCAGACAGCAATGATTATCATTTTGTTATATAACGAATTGACTTAGTATGTGTTAGGTCTGCAATTTAGGTGAGTTTTGAAGGCAAAAGTGTTTATAATAAATTTAATTTGATTTGGTGTTTGGGGATAGAATGGACTTCAGTATTTTAATGGATTACTCAACAGTTGGTCCAAGAAACACAGACACATATCAATTAGCTCAAAAAAGAGCATCTAAAATTTACATCTATGCTAGAGAAGGGAAAAAAATGCTTCAAGGCAGAGTAATTGATTAGTCGGGATTTACCACAACAATGACTAATAAGCAAACGAAAGAAAAAAAAAGGTGCTTAACATCATGCTAGTGGTAAGGAAAAACAATCTTCAAAAATTAAATTATTTAGAGAAACTCATAGTTGAGCTTAAAAACTTTTATTGAAAGTTTGAGAAAGAACTGATTCATAGAGGATCCAGTTGTGATTATCAGAGCTGACCTGTAGGAGTTGCTGAAGTGTGAAATTGACTTGGGAGGATCGAGGTATCTAAATTTCATTTTTTCAAAAAATCCATTCAACTAGAATCTAATAAAGCTTTTATTTTAGAATAAGAAGTTCACTGTTTCAGGAGATACGACCTCAAACTTTATTTAATTGTTTTGATCCTCTGCATTCCGTGTTGTATATACTTATATTTCAAGCGTCTTTCTCTATGGGGAGCACGTAATAAGTCTTCCTTACAGTTGGTGGAACGAGTAAATACATTCATAAATGCAGACATGAATGACTGTTTTTGGAGCTTCTTTGTGGTAAACAAGTATGTATAAGGCACCGTGCCTTGTGTTTTGATGAGAAAAAGACACGAGTTCTGTTACCAAAGAACTTAAAACCTAGTTAAGTAGGTAACAAGGGTAAAAGTATATATGAAATAAGCTAGTTTGGTTAATATAATAAATAAATGCAGAGCAAGGAAATAGGAGCCCAAGTAGAGGTTATCAGCGAACATTTGGGACTAGAAGTGACCCGGATGGTTTGATAGGAGAGTTATTTTATTTATCAAGGTATCTGGAGAATAATCATATACATGAAAGGTGAAACCCATTGCAAAATGAAAGACAAAGCATTAATCTGATTTTCAATTTTGAAATTGTCAGCTGAAAGCAAGTGTCCAGGTGAAGCAGATGAACCATGGACAAATGGACTTGTGCGAGGTTACACGGCTATTTATTGTCAGAGTCGAGAAAGCCAGGGTGAAACGGCTTCAGGCCAGACGAGATTTCAAACGGCCCTCAGGAGTGGAAATGGCATTCAGAGAAGCCCAGAAGGAAACTTCAAAGTCCTGGTTTCCATATTCTTCAGGAAGAACCTCAGGGTTCTTCCATGAGCCTGCAAAAGCAGCTCCTACCACCTTATCTACCCAGTCAGTTTCATTCACTTGGCACATTTCCTTTTGGATTAAGGTGAATTTCCGTGAAGTGTGTGTCTGAAAATATCAACCCTACTCTGTAGCCGATTACTATGGGAAATGCTGTACTAAAGGCATAGATTAATGACACTTTCTATTATTAATTTGAAATATATCTCCATCTGAGATTTTTTAAAGACTTTGTTTGCTTATTTATTTATTTATTTATTTATTTATTTATTGGAGGGGGAGGAGTAGAGGGAGGGGAACAAGTAGACTCTGCACTGAGTGCAGAGCCCGATGTGGGGCTTGATTCCACGCCCCTGAGACCATGACCTGAGCTAAAACGAAGAGTCAGATGTTTAACAAACAGCCACCCAGGCACCACTCCATCTGAGAGTTTTGTATTAAAACCAAAAGCATTTCGAGCATCAAGACATCATAAAACATGGCTTCTCACAAAAAATAGTGACAAAGCAGATGTCATTAGTTTTATGTCATAACATGATGGGTGACTGTAAAATATTTGTTATCGTGTTTTGCTTCCGTTTTTAACTGTATGGAGATAAACACAATTGTAAAACCTTTGCTATAGTAGAGTAAAAATATTGTACTTTAAATTTTCTACGTTAGAGATCTAACGTCATGAAATCGTTATGAAACGTTATGAAAACGTCATGAAAAGGTGTGAAATCAGATGGCCTGGAATGTCAAGATAGAACTACACCTACTTTTTATTCAGTTTAAGTTGAATATAGTACCTATCTATGAAATGAAAAGGTTAAAAATAAGGCCATACGTGACCAATATGGCTATGAGACTTCCCAAATATGTTCTGTTTGGGTTAATAGTGGCTAATATTTGACCAATGTTGCAATACATTGTAATACTTGTAAATTAAGCTTTAGATTTATATTCCTTGATTTCAAACAAATTAGAACATGTATTTTTGTTTTACGGTAGTAGACAAATATTACTCAGGGATATATTAATGATATAGGAGGGGTCTCTTTTCTGTGCATCATTATTCATGAAATGTTCCTCTATTTAACTTTGTAAAGGAGCATTGTAGCACTACATTTTGTTCAGGAATTAGGTCTTTGCAATTGCACCAACTATATATATATATATATATATATATATATATATATATATATATATAAATAAAAGCAAGTATGTGCATGTCAACAAGTTGCCTAACAATCAAGATCAATAAACAAAACCATAAGGCTGCAGAAGAATGCTCCCCCCTCCTCCAATTCATAGATGAATAGAATCAATGCTTGAGAAAATTTCCCTGGAGGGTACAGGGTGGAATTTGGAAACTGTAAAAGGAGCAATGAAAATGAGAAGAACAGATGGAAGCTATTAAATCAGAATAACATTGCCTCTTACAAAGACTCAAATCAAATGTCATGAACTTCTATTATTGACAACACAGGCAGGCAGCAGAGTTATCTGTGGACTTTAAAAATATATTATATGCAATATCATACTATAAATAGTAGTAAATTCTGTCCCAGCAAAGTGCCATGCACCTGGTAGGTACACAATAAAGACTTTTTTGATGATGTTATCCTAATTTTAATAGAGTCACGTGTCTAGAAGTGTTAAAGAATAAAGATTGCCAAAGTACTTAGTATACATTACATCTTGTAAAACCGTAGAAATCCTTAAACAAGAAACATATTTTAAATAGAAAGATTATTTTAATTCATTGCAATGACCTATGGTTTTAGATAAAGGAGTATTTGAAGCTTTGATATAGTTTTAATGTTTTTAATGCAATCACCAGTGATTCTCGTTTCTTTATCAGAAATGATCAAAAGCTCTTGGCACATGCTTTCCACCTGGATTCCCTCCTTGACCTCCATATCCTGAATGGAGCACTTTAACGCCTTAGGAAGGCATGAAACTATTGAGAGATTTGCAAATGAGTTTCTTCAAATGGGGCACATGGGTCTGCAGGTCATGTTGATGTACTTGCTCAGTCTCTTCTGCAGACATGTGTTCTCTTGATCTCCCACTAGCCCAGCTGTCGGTGCACATGTGAGCACAGATGAAGTTCTAGCAATTCCTTGCCTGTTTCCCCCACCTGCTTGACGTCTTCCAGTGGACACTTTTAAGTGACTAACTATGCTCCTCTTTTTACAACTCGTTTGAATGTATATTTCCTCTTAGATGTTTCCTAAGAAATTCTGTATACTTATTCCCCCCATGCTCCTCTCGATCTTTCTTTCCTTCCATTTTTCCATATCATCACATCAGGTAATATGAATGCAACCCAGTGGAACTAATCAATTAAATTTCTTGACAAAGAAGAAGAAGAAGGAAGGGAAGGAGAAGGAATGAGAAGGAGGGAGAGAGTTATTGCCTCTCTGATATCAACAAATAAATAAAAGATTAAAAGATTGATTTTCATTCTTTTTTGTTTTTTAATGTTTTGATGATTTTTACAAAGAGCTCAAAACCATCTATGCACTTATCAGAAGGGAATATTTATAGGGTACCTCTTAATCTTAGGATCACCAAAAGATTATTTTAGGGGAATTGCCTGATTTTCATGATCTCCATGGTAATTTTTTTGCATCCCGACACAAGAAGACTGGGGTGTGTTTTGCTGTTGAGATACAGCCCATTATGTGTTCCAGGCTTGCACTTGCCTGGGCTCTTAAAAATACCTGATCATTCCTTGATTCAGAAAACACTAAACATACTGAATTCAAATGACTCTTCTGTTTATAACTGTAGAAAACAACCGCAAATGGATCAGGTCTGAAGCCGTGTGACTAGCCCTGTAGGTTTCTACCTCTTTATTCATGATCATCATTACCAGTGACTTCTGGGAGTGTCGAATGGCTCCAAAATTCTCTCACCCAGTGCCTGGGGGCCCCTTATATGGACCACAGTCAGCCAAACACTCCAATCAAGGTGATATGAACTTGAGTAAACTAATAACACTTTTCATTCTCCGGTGTTGTGATCTTAAACCTTTTCTCTACAGCTGGAGTGGATAACTTAATTCTCTAAGAGACTTCAATTGGCCATAATTAATAACTTAAGTCATTTAGAACCACACTTACCTGCAGAAAAGAGACCACATCGAATTTATTTAAGCGAAAATTTAAGCACCCATTTAAGCTTATTTTATTTGTTGTGATTATATTAACTCATAACTTGATCTGAGCCCCGTGATTCACACTTCCAAATATAACTTGTTTGCATGGCTTCTATGTTCTCATTTTGTAAATAAGAACAGTAATATTTGGAACTGATAACTCATAGGAAACTCAGAAAATAGTATTTGTGAGCAGATAAAAGACTCTTTAAAATTTGGATTGGGTCACAATTTATCTGAATGCCTTCATGCATTATTGAATTGAATCAACGGGTATTGAATATGACCATGTGCCAATAATTGACGATGTAGTAATGGTGAAGTGAAATCTTGGAGAGATAGTTATGACAGAGCGTGGTGACAGAGCCACGTTCTAGGTGTTGCAAGGACACACAGACATTAAACATCTGCTCCACTCTTAAGAGTGGGACCAGCAAAGTCTCCAATTAATGTAAGTCTGGATGAACAAGTAAGAATCAAGCAAGCAGACTGTCAGAAATAAAGGGTCAACCATTCCGAGTGGAAAAATCCAAGCTCTGCCATTTAACTTGCAATTACAGCCTGGACAAGTTACTTCTCTGAGCTTCTTTTCCAAGTGTACAATGAGTATAATGGTAGTGTTTACCTTCTAAGGTTGTTGCGAGGAGTAAATGAGTTGATATATGTCAAGTGCTTGGAAAGGTATCCAATGCAAGTAAGGTACAAACATTCAATAGCGTTATTACTGCGGCTGGGGACTCCTTGCCAGTGAAGTATGGGAGGTGAATAGGAATGAGGCTGGAAAAGTGAGTGGAAAATGGATCTTGGGAGAAAATACAGTGTGTGTCATGTTACAGAATTTAGGCTTCCTTCTGAGGGCCATGGGGACTTTGAAGGCTTTTAAAGAGATGGGGCACTTGGGTGGTTCAGTCAGGTAAGCCTCTGACTCTTGATTTCAGCTTAGGCCATAATCTCCAGATCTTGAGATCGAGCTCTGCCCCAAGCATCATGGATCCTGCTCTCTCTCCCTCTCTCCCCTCTTCCTCCTGCCACTCGTGCTCTCTCTCTGTCTCTGTCTCTTTCTCTCTAAAGAAAAAGAGAGAGGGAGGTCATGGTCAGTTCTGCACCTTAGAAGAGTTTGGTTCTAGTGTCATCAAGGTATTGTTGGAACTGGAGGCAAAGAATAAAGGAGGAGGAAGCTGTATGAGGATCATCAACAAAATGATGGCATCCAAACCAACATAATGGCAGAGAGGTGGAGGTGATGAGATAAATCACTGAGGACTGACTCTTAATTTGAAACATAAATTTATAGACTTGTTTCCATATCTCAGATTGAATTATGATGACACTACTACATTCTTTATTAGATAGAAATACTGGGGCACCTAACTGGCTCAGTCAGTTAAGTGTTCAACTCTTGATGTCAGCCCCGGTCATGATCTCAGGATGGTGAGATTGAGCCCCATGACCCGGGTCAGTCTCTATGCCCAGTGCTGGGTCCACTTGAGATACCCTCTCCCTCTTCCTCTTCTCCTCCACCCTGCTCATTCACGTATGTGCACAGGTGCATGCTCCCCCCCTCAAATAAATAAACAAACAAACAAATAAATAAAATCTTTTTAAAAAGAAGAATAAAAGAAATACTAACACCACTTTTTCATTCATTTTTTCTACATTGTAAGTTATTTATTCTTATATATTTTATTGGGAAGAATTTGATCCATGCAAAAGAATATAGGTGTCATATATATATAATTTATGAGACGTAATAATGAAACCCTCAACTTTGGAAATCGAAACTTATCATTACCACTGATAACCTATAACCCTCCACCAATTCCCAAACTCCCACCTCTCCCCAAGAGGTAAACATTATCCTCAATTTAAATTAATAATAATAATGGCATGCATTTATGGATTTGTGAAATCTGGAGATAACCCTAAGTAATGTATCATTTACTTCCTCTCTGAAGCTCATAGAAGATGTTATCCATTTATATACTTTTGGAATGAGGCATAATTTGTAACTTGCTAATTTTTTTCAACTTTGTGCATCTAAGATTCATCTTGTGGCATGTGGTTCTAGTTCACTTGTTTTCGCTGTTATATTGTATTTCATGATGTAGTTATAGAAAATTTATGCCTTTATTTATTCAGCAAGTGAGTTAGTTATTTTTGGTCTCACAATGTTGCTGTAAACATTTGCTTGCATGTTAATTCATGCATGTGTGGGAGTTAACTTGATAATGCCAATTTATTTCCACAGAGGTTATGCCAATTTTCACTCCCATTGGCAGCATTTAGAATTTCTGGTTTTTCCATATCCTTGCCAACATTTGGCATTGTTAGACTTTTAATTTTTTTTTCTTAACAATCTGGTGGTTGTAAATTTTATCCCTTTGTGACTTAATTTACCCAATTATTAAGAAGATCCAATGTCTTTACACATACTTATTGATTTTTCATATTTCTTCTTCTGTGAAATATCTGCTATATTCTTGCTTATTTTTCTATGGATTTTTTATGTGAATTCATGAGAGTTCTTCAGATATTCTGGGATATTAGCTGACACATCTGAAGTTAACTCTTAATTTGTGCCTTTTGCTTTTCACTTTCTTATAGTTGTCCTTTATATGTAGAGCAGTTCTTGATTTAAATGGAAGGTAAGTTGGTGCTTCTGTGCTTCACATCAGAGCTCTCCCTCAATCTTCATACCTAAAGATATTCTGTTCTTTCTTCCAGAAGTTGCAATGTGTTCCCTTTTACATTTAATTTTAACTCACAGTAACTGATATTTATGCGAGGTAAGGATCTTCCTTCTTTAATTTGTCCAGCTAACATAGTTGGACAATGTATCATATAACTCATGCTAGAAACACCACAATAAAATATAATAAAACAAAATGGGATAATAAAAAGGACAATATGCCTCACTTCAAGAAAGAATAGTGAGGAAAATAAGTTAATACTAACCATACCTTGAGTTTGTATGGCTCATCAAAAATTAAACAATCTTTCATGCAACCAGAGATCCACCATGTGAACTTTCTAAACGTTGATCACATAATTCCACTCCCTCAGTGTTTTTTGTTTTCAGCTGAGAACATTCTCTTTGTTTTTTATAATTTTTTAATTGGAGTATAAATGACATAAAATGTTACATTAGTCTCAGGTGATTTAAAACTCCACACATTACTGCATGCTTGCCACAAGTATATCTAGCTACCGTCTGTCACCATACAATGCTACTGTATTGCCATTGATTATATTTCCTATGCTGTGCCTTTCATTCTGTAACTTATTTATTCTATAACTGGAAGCTTGTATCTTCCACTCCCCTTTACTCATTTTGCCCATGCCCTAACCCCCTTCCCTCTGGTGACCATCAAATTGTTCTCTGTATTTATGGGTCTAATTCTGCTTTAGGTTTGTTTGTTTAGTCATTTGTTTTATTCTTTATTTGTGTGTGTGTGTGTGTGTGTATTGTCCTTTAGATGCCAAATGTAAGTGAGAGCATAAAGTATTTGTCTTTTTCTGTCTGATTTATTTCACCTAGCATAATACCATATTGGTCCACCCATGTTGTTGCAAATGGCAAGATCTCATCCTCTTTGATGAGAAAAGCCCGTGTTTTCATATGCTGTCCAAAAGAGAACTTAAAGTCCTTAGCTTAGCCAACACAACGCTTACCCATTTAGCCTCCTTCTACCTCTGCAGAAATTGCTGCACCCAACCAGTCTGCTTGCCTTTCTCTTCCAGACATACTGAATTGCGTGGAATTCAAAGACGGATTCATGCCATCTTGTATTGTCATTCCTCTCTTCCGTTATGAGGATAGTTTAGTTTAGTTAAGAGGCTGCCAGAACTTGAGACAAGAAGTAATGATTGACTAATTTAGTGAGTATGGAAATAGGATGAGATCATTTGAGAATTATGAATAATATACATTCTATAGGACTTTTGGACTAAAGAAACATAAGAACAAGTGAGATGGGGAGTAAATGAGAGTTGCTCCCATTATCTTCATTTAGCAAGCTTCCTGACTTGCTAAGAAATGTTGTTGACTGAATAAAAGAGCAAACAAAAAAAATAAGCCATAATTAAAACAGTTCTTTGATTTTGGCCATTCTGCTGCTTGGCTATCGATTTTTGGTCAAGCCCAGTTATCTATATAGATATTTTTTTCCACTGTATTCTTTTTCAAGTGACTCTATATGTAGCCAGCTTCAACAGTGCAATGTTTCTAAAAAGGTAATGCTTCTGTTAGAGTAGAATTTTTGGTAAGTTCATTGTATATACATTTATGGCCAAAGCTAATCATTTTTAAAGAAAATTCTTGATAGTACACTTTAACATTTGAAGTATTTAGTGGATCTTAATATCCAATTAAAATACATTTAAAGCTATGCTTTTTACATAGTCACAGGCAACTAAAGGCTTTAATGAAAGAAGAATATCTAGGTATAAATACAATTTTAGTTCATGATTTCACTAATGATTCCAACTATTGCAGACAATAGCCAGTACTAATGTTTTTACTCATTCTTTAGCTGAATCGAAGGCTTGGAAATTTGAACTAATAAAATGTATTCTTATTCTATATTCCTTTAAAATTATATGTATAGAAAATCTTTCAAATCTTCCCCAAGCAATTTCCTTGGGCACGGGACAGATACAACTCCCTTTTAAATTGTCCTTTTTGCAGAAATTAATTCAATTCCCACCAAATTTGCAATGATATGTGCCAACGCAGCATGCTTCTTGTAATCAATGGCAGTCTGTGTCTTTTCAGACTCATTGCTGCACTTAGTGGCCCACTGAGCTCAAACAGCAGCCCATTCTAGAGGCTGCAGACCTTTTTCTGATCAATACCAGGCTCAGGATCCGGGAGGTCAAGTTTGTGTCCTTTCTTGCTACAGAGCTACTTCTAGGCGAGGTCGCTTTTCTTTGTGCTCCTGGCCTCTCGCTCACTTCCTTTATTTTGGGATCATTGGATCTCTGCTTTCAAGCTCCCTGCACTCAGAGCCTGCTGAGCTGAGGCACTACGTTTGTCAAAGTCTCTTTCCCGCAAAAGCCCTAGCACGGCTCACCTCTGCACCTTGCACCGGGGCCCCTCCTCAGATCCCCACGGAGGGCTGGTGTGGGCAAGGCCTCCGTACAAACTCGTCTATTGTTGCTTTTGCTGCTTCCCGTCCTTTATGTACAGACCAGCTATTCCTCTAGACTTCCAACACGCCTCCAAAGGGGAAATGCAGAATGCTTGAAAATCCATGGACTTTTCCATCTGTGACCTTCTCGGCCTCAATTTTCTCAGGACTTTATGTGAGAATTCACATTTTACATAAATACGGGATAATGCGCTTGCCCAGGGCCAGCCACACTCTGTGCAAATGACCACACCTTTGCCTTCTCAGTTTAATTAACTCATTAACTGATTAATTAATTTGATCCCTCTTTCTCTTTTGAGTCCCTCTGCTCTGGGATGCACATAGTGTCACCCACATAATATGGACTGATAGTTTCATCTTATCAAAATATTTAATACAACTCTTTACTGCTTCACTGAAATCCATTCAAATTGGCAAAGATTTCTCTACTTTCCACTGTCCCTGCCACCTCCTGCATCACATATTCTCAAAGCTTTTGAAAAATGGAGCATGAGTTAGCTTCTGTTCCATGGAGGCTCCCCTCAGTTTTCTCAAGCAAGAGTCAATGCTCCATGTTTGAGTTTCCATTTCTAGACTGGGAATGCTCAATGGAGCTCTTTCTTCATAGCACAGGGAGGGAGGGGGAGTGGCCAATTCTTTTTCAGCCCCCACTCTACCCATAGCGATGGACAGATTCCTTTTGAGCTTGCAATCTCCAGATCAGGTGGCTATTATTATCCTTCATCAGAGAGGGGGACATGGCATTTTAACAGGTGATGAGTGGTATCTTTAAACCCAGCTCTGGACTTTTCCCTTTGAGCGTCTTTTGTAACAATACGATATATGGGTATCAGTGCATGGCACGGCCTTTTTCTATTTACCCATCCATCTATCCATTCACTGAAAGCAACTTTTTATTGAGTAGCTATTATTGCCAGGTGGTAAGTTTAGCACATGAGAAACTTTTAAAGAAATATTGATGAAAGAGAGAAAAAAATAATACAAAAAAAATAACCCAAACAAAACAAAACAAAACAAAAATGAAGAAACCGAGAAGTTTAGTTAAAGTGCAGAGCCACAAGGCTGTGCGCAGGCATGGCATCTCGCTTTCCGTAGCCTTGCCTGTCCCCTTTCCAGCTTTGTTCCAGCGTTACAGGCTCTTCCTATAGCTGGCTCCATTCTTCTGTCTCTTTACCTCCTGAGGCAGCAGTGAGTCCTCCTACTATTCTTTCTGCAAAATTCTTTGCATCTTAGGATAAATAAAAAATGTTTGCAAAAGGATTAAAACACTCCAGTCGGTACTGAAATGTGCAAATGAATGAGTGGAAGAATTCTCTTTATCGCTAGTGGCTCCATGGGGCCCCTCATGTCAGAAGATATGGATTGCTATCAGTTACTTGCCAGTGGATATTTGATTGAGATTTTCATACAGAACTTCATTCATTCCCTCGAGTAGTCATTGTGTTATACTCCTGTGCCGGGGACAGTTGTGAGGTTCCTTCTCTACTAGAAGACTTGACTATGGTGGTGCAGCCTATGATCTTGTTAATAGGAGGTCACGAGCTGCTGAAAGATTCCTGTGCTTTTCAACTGTAGCCAGATATGCCACCTAGCTTCCAAGAGTATGGATACCCTTCTCGGTCCTTGGTAAGGAAGTAAAACCACAGAAATACTACAATTTTTTTTTCTTTATATACACACTCTCCCACTTTCCTTCTGTCTCTTGTTAGCAAACTTATAGAGTGAGGTATATTCAGAAGGTACAATATTCATGAATAAGATTTCATGTCCTGCTTGGTTTTGCTTAACTTATTAATATCAGGGGACATGGGGTCATTCTAGAGAATGAAACTTGGAAGATGAATTTTCTCATATCCACATGCGTTCATTCATGAAAGATGAATTGAGTGTTTATAGGTGCCAGGCACTGTTTTAAGAGCTATAGGATAGGGTTTCAAATGGGGCAATAGACTTTAGAGAAATTGTGCCACTGGTCTGAGCTCACATCACTTTTGTGTGGCAGAGCTAGAATTTCAACCCCGGACAGCCCCATTTCAAAGCTGACTTCACTGTCCATGAGCTACACTGCCTCCAGGTTACAACAGAATCTCTTTGACCTCATGGAGTTGACGACCAACTCTGGCCAGAAAGAGATGTGCGAAGGAGGACTGCCCTGTCCCTGAGATGTGGATGGAGGATGGGGATGAGGTCTGGGAGCGGAATCAGGGTGGGCAGGAAGGGTACTCGGGTGAAAGCCTGAAAGGTGATGGGGGGGTAAGTTAGCTGGGAAAACACACATCTAAAGATAGCATTGAAGTGGTGGAATAAGGAGGCTAAATGTGGGTCATTCCCAAGATATTCTTCAACTAAACGGACTGTACTTTATTTTTTTCCTCCAGAGATTGAGAGTGCCAAGAATGAACATTCTAAATTGAGGGGGAAAACTCCTTTGAAACAAAAATAAAACTTTTTTTTTTCTTTCTCCCAAAAATACCTTCTGCTCATTTCCTTTTTTTTTTTTTCTTTTTAAAAATCTGAGACTGACACTTTCTAAACTATTAATGTTGGGTCTAGAAATGCGATGCATTCCATCTTTTTCCTCACTGTGGGCTAGAAGCAAAGGGTAATGTTTATAGAAAGTTATAAAATCCTGGAAATGAAAATTCAGCACCACATTGCCAACTTGCCCTTAAGTACCGTGCTGCTTCTGTTATTCTAAAGCAGGTGAATGTTGGCTACAGATGTAGGCATAAAGCCATTATTCTAAGCTGCACTGTTAGCTCATAGATCTCATTTGCCAAAAGTTGCCGTGTCCCATCATGCTTGGAAACCTAGAACATGCTCTGCATTCGCTCGGTGGCGGTTGTTTTTACATTTTAACAGCGTGCAGTGCACTAAGGAGATGGGTCCTGGGCACATTCTTACACATATGAATAAATAATGTTAAAGCTAATAAGATCTCTGAGAGAAAATGATGATTGTCTTTAATCACTAACCTTAAGCAGCAGCGAACCATATTATCAAACACCTTCATTTCTTATAAAACTATCTATCACACACAATATAGACCTGATGAAAAAGAAGGTGGAAGTAATCAGGACAGAATGCCAATTACCTCATTACTTGTCATAGCACATTGTAACTGGAAATTGCTTCTTTCAGGTTCTGTTTGCTCAGGCAATTACAATAAACTCTCTGCTTGACATGTTGTTTGCACAGATGTAGTGCATTAATAAACATGAGGGCTAATCTGAATTATTGAACCAGCCACAATAATTCCAACAAAGGATTTATAATAAGTCCAAGAAAGCTGAGGTATCACTGGAATTCCCTGTAAGCAACACTGACATACTTTATCACATGTAAAATCCTCAAATTTAATGTACAGTACTGGAATATGTCCCATAGGTATTTTATATTTTCTGTGGCTTTAAGTCCTAAGCAACTGCCATTATGAAGGGGAATCAAGACTGCTAAGGTAAGTGGCGATATCACAGACTTAAAGGGAATTACTTGATTCGCTGTCTGGTGTGCGCATCTTGAGTTCTTTTCACCCGATTGTTCCGAAGTCTAATTTCATTTAAAAGAAAAATGTGCCGTGGTGGTGATAAAATATGAGATGCTTCAAAATATCCTGGAAAATGTGCTCGTGGACTAGTGGACTGGAATGGAGGACGTGAAGATCTTCTGTCCCGGAGGGGCGTCATGCAAAGACAGGAAGCCTCGCCCAGACCAGTTACCTATCACGGCCAAAATGCTGAATAATCTTTTAGACAGAAGTTTAGATGAAGTGTTCTTTACCCAAGTTGGGTTCACCTGCGTTCATTTTTTTTTTTCTGAGTAGAAGTTTTTGATGCAAAGAGAACGTAAATGTCAAAACTATATTCACTTGAAAATAAATGTGTGTTTCGTCAACTTCTACCACGCAGAGGCTGGATTCTAAGATAACTTTGCTTTTTACCATGTAATAATTGGAATTAGAAATGTCTTCAGAGGAGAATCGGATGCATTTGCGCATAACGATTGCATGTGTGGGTGTGGGGGGGGGGCGTTATGAATGCCATTTGCTGTGACTGGGAGTACTTCCTAGCCTTTGAAGTTTGGGTCAGATCAGAATCATCCGGCAGGCTCTGTCAAGACAGAGTCATTGGTGTAGTAAATGCGACATGATCCTGGCAGCAAGTAGCTATAGCATGGCTATAGCCAAGTCATACAGAGTGGAGCCCAGCCATACTTCTTTATTTCCCCCTACATTAAGCAAGACTTACAATGTACTTGCTTCTCAATTTCCTCTTGTGCTCAGTCTCCTTTGAGTGGCATGTGATTAATTGCATCCTAATATTGGTGCAGAGGAATGATTTTAAATCCAAATTATCATACTAGCAAATAGTCACTCGGTTGCATTCTCTCTCTGTTAAAAAGGAGACAAGGCTACCATTGTGGACCCCCTTTCTGAATGAAGAACACGTATTATTTTAGTTCTAAACATTGCCCAGGTGTATGAGGCGCTGGCCAAGACCACTGAGATTGTCAAGTCATCTCAAAAGATTGAGGAATAGTATGTATCTTTTCCTTGACATTTTTATTCCCCGAACACAGATATAAAGGGGTAAAACAAGTGGGATTTTTCACTTTAAAATGGGCTTTAGTACTTTGATTAATAGTGAAATGTAAAATTAAAGTTTTGCATGTAAGACTTCTTTTCATCCAAAGCCATGAGTTCATATAAAGAGCCAGAAACTAGCACTTTCGTTCCCCTGAAATACACGTCAACTTCTGATCTCTCTCTCTCTCCTCACACTCTCTCTCTCAGCGTCTTGACTCCCTTTACCCCACCCCCAACTCATGAAAGGCTGCTTTGCTAAGACAGAAACTACCCTTTATATGGCTTGAAAAGAAAATGCGAATCAAGATATCTCAAGCACTAATGGGATATATTAAAGCAATTCAATTATTTTAATCTCTTTCATATATCATGAAATTATGTAGAACAATTTCATTTGAGTGTTACCATCACTGTTGAGACTGCAATTGTGAATTGTTACACCAGCAAATATTGAAGAACATGAGTGCTAGTGAGGTTCTATCGCAGTGTATGCAAGTGAGGACCAGAATGACACCAGGAGGGAAATTTCCATCATAATCAACTTATTCATTCTGTAATAACCTCCTTAGGAATCATGCTTCGAGATTATAATGTTCTATGATTAGTTTCAGTCCAAAGTTAATGTTGTTCTTTGAGTTAGTGTTTGCTTTACTCAAGTTATAACACTCTCACATAGAGCGGGAGTACTTTTAATTATAAAATAATTATAAAAATAAATTGAATAAAATAAATGAACAATAGGTTAAAGGAAGATGAATTAGACCATTTAAATACTACACAGAGTAAGCCTTCTTTGAAAGACAAAATACATATGAAAGTTGAAATCAGGAGAGCCAGGTTCTATGAAACAAAAATTACTTTTTACTTAATTTTAACCATTTAATTTCCTATCCCCCAAAGCTGATTTTCTGTATTACCTTTCACTTATTGAAAGGCAGAAGTACATAGTTTTATATATATACCTGGGAATAGTTGGGTTTGCCCCAATTAATTTTCAATGATTATATTTTACTCAAGTGAATATTCAGGAGCAAAAGTATAAACTATATATTCTTTAAAAGTTATAATATCAATAACACAAATGAAGTGATAGAAATTCAAAGCTCAGAAATGTCTAAATCTTTACTCCACTATTAACCAAGGCAATTTAAGCATATGTATAAATGGGGGGGGTGTTAATAACATTATAGATAACAAAATTTCCATACAATGGTTGCAGTTTTAAAGATGACAGTATTAATCTCTCATCTTTATATCAGATATGCACATTGGTATGTATTCAAATCTGGAACAAAATTATGTTAATGCCAATATTTATATCTTTTCCCTTTGTATAAAAACAAAGTAAAAGTATTAAAGATGTAGTTCATAAAAGTAGGGTAGTGGATGAAATCCATGAAAAATTACATACAAGTTATGAAACAAAAAACACATCCCACATTCCTACTCATTCTAGTTTAATTTTATCCCCAATGATAATAATTAAATATAAGAGGATCCATTCATGTCCTATAAGATACATTGAATTGTGGTTTGGTCTGGATCATTGACTTTGTACTCAATCATTATTAAAACCGTAGGAACCTTGTGTGTGAAACACTATTAGCAAATTCATATGCTCACACAAATGCATATTATGTAACAGTTGCTTATATTTTGTATAAATATAATACTCTGTATAAACTCTCATACTAATATATGTGTACCTATAAAATACTAGCTAACTAACTAATATCCATACCCTCTCCAGCTTAATTAAGCTGATTTTGGGAAAACGAAACAAAAACACTGATTTTAGAGCAGGTGTTGTTTTTAGTTGAAAAAAAAAAATCAGAAATTAAATTTTATTATTCTAGGTCAGTTATCTAGTAAAACAGTCAAAACCTAAAGTCAAAACCTAAAATATTCCTTAAAAAAGTAATGTGATCAACACTGGTCAAATACTGGAAAACAGGAGAGTGTGCAAATATTGGAAAACCCAGTGTGACCTGGGACTAGGAATGAATCTCCCACATGAGATCTTAAGAGCAGATGATGCTGGCCCAGTACAGCTCCACAGTCTTCACATTATTTTGATTTCCATTAATTTGTAATGCTTTTCCCCCTTATAAACTAACGCTATGTCCCATTGAAATGTGAAATTGACATTTTTGATAGCCTATGATTCCTTCTTCCACTCTGGATTCAGTTAACCCCAACACATAAACTTACAGCACTTACAAAATTACAATGGAGTATTGTGTACAGGAAGCATAGGAAAAGGAAATATAAGTGATGTTGCTAGAATTTAAGAAAGCTATTAATTGAATTTGAAAGTAATCAAAGTTTGTGGAAATTCCATATTTTAGAGAGGTACAAACCTTTCCTAAAATCTTTTCATAGTACATTAGGAATTTCATTTTGTATCCCCATCAGCGATCCCTGGAAACCATGAAAGGAAGAAAAGCTGCAGATCAGAGTTCACCAAATACTTTTAGCTCAGATACTGTTTTATGCATGTTTCTCTTATCAGGGAACAGAGAATATCAGATTTCAAATTAAACAATCATGAGAAAAGCTACTAAAAATTTTACGAGGACAGGCCTTGAATTTCTGATTTCACGTTGAGAAATCATGGATCATTTGCATGGATGTTCCCTCCCAGTTACCTATTCACATCCATGGACCAGAGAACTCTCCAATCCTTATAAATATGACATATCTCCATAGTAACCTCATGAAAAATATGTATTCATTACACCTTTGTGAGTATCCGTAGTCTTATCAGTCCTCTCCAAACAATAACTTGATGAATGCTAGTTTCTTTTATATTCTATATTTAAAAGGGTATTGGATTGCCATTCTACGTGACATCCTCTGAGTTCAAAATATTGACATCATCAAGTCATCAGCCCCTTTTACTTCCACATGAATCTACTTCTTTCCTAGGAGTGAGTAGCAAATGAAATTTAAAGACAATGTGTTGCCTTTTTCCTGAGCCTAACAACGTGGAAACGTTGAATGTCGCGTTTGGATTCTTCACCCTCAAAAGTGGATACAGTTGGTCACATGGGTGCCACACTTCTTTGGGAGGCTGTTCTCCTAACTATTTGCCAGTTGTATATCAATTTTTCCCCCACAGGGCATATAACTCCCGGGAAAGCAAAGCAACTTGCTGCAAAATCAGGATGTGATGACTTTTGTACTTAAACATGTTTTTTTAAAAAACAAAAAACAAAAAAACTTTCTTTTCCTAATTCAGAAATACTCCAAGCAGCCTATGAAATACTTAGGGTAGAGACTGAGTTTCTCTTTTGTCCCTGCTGTCGCTTATCTCGAGAAATGGGTGTGTGCAACTCCCACAGAGGTGGAAAGTTTTGCAACGTGAGTCCTTCACCTAAGAACTCCATTTACTCCTGCATGAGTAGGCAGAAAACACAGAGCGGGAGGAATCAATGCATTTTGCATTTTCCCGGGGATGGTAAAAGACTACTAACTCGGGATGCTTGTGGAGAGGCTTCTGCGGTGCTGGAAGACAGGGAGGGGACAGGGTGAGGAGCTGTGGAGACCATGGAGGGTGCGGCACTGAGGTATTGACTGAGGGCTTTTAGAAAGTGCTTTAGAGAAAGTTGCTTGCCTTTGCTCCAGCAAGAAAACTCAATACTAGAGACTTTGGAGGGCTGAAAGCAGAGAACTTGCTGTGGGGAGAAAAGTAAAAAGATTCATCTCTCCATTAGATCCTTTCTCCAGGAGACAACTCTGAAAAGGGCAATTATGGGATGCTGTAAATGTCAGCCATCCACCCTGAGAGGACTTAACAACTTAAAAAAAAAAAAATGACATCTCTGAAGTTTAGCTGTTTGGGGAGGACATGCTAAAGTAAAATGCTTTACAAAGTCCATTTATCAGGGTTATTTTAATCGCGACAAGAAAGTGCAACGGAGAAGAATCGGAAATAGTCAGGTAATTGGCAGCTCTTTTGATTTCAGACTAAGCTTATCTAGATGATGCTTATGTTTTTCCATGATCAAATTACCTAACAGAGTTGTATCCTTAAAAACAAGTTCACTGGGAGCTATCCAAAAGAAAAAAAAAAAAATTTAAATCCTGAGCCTAGGAAATTCAGTAAGTCATGCTTTTTTGAGGGCGCCAGACTCACTTCTGACCATTAGATCAGTGTAGTTTATACTTAAGTGCAAACCCATGGCTTTTTCCTTTGTTTGGTAAGTGGAGTGGCATTAGAGTTTCCTTTTCTTTTTTTTTTTTTTCCCTTCCCATGCTTTAGCCACGAAAAAAAAAAATCAGCAAGAATAGTTTATTTGACGCAGGATGGATATTAAACAAAATTTCTCTTAACCAAGAAAACTTAGACCTCCACCAGCAAAGAAACAGACACTCGAAATACTGCAAGGAAGTAAGCTTACCTTTTTTTTTGCTTGTTCTGTTCATCTTAATATTTCAAGTGCTAAAGTGCCAGCACCCCGCCAAGCTTCCCCCCTTGGCAGAACTGCATGAACTGATACAGATTCAAAGAACGCAAATGGGAGCTTTCCCAATGAAAATGTGGAAAATCCAAGAATTAAGGTGCCGTTATTTCGATTTGAGGAGAGTACTGTCTATTTCTTAGAATATGTGACTCAGTGCATATTTCTTTGGCATTGTTTTGAGGTTCACTTAACCATAAAGAGGAAACATGACAACAAAAGTGGCAGGGAGCTCAGTGAAGCATGGCTGGCTTGACAATAGACTTCTGCAGGTTAGCCAAAATTAACTGGCAAAAGCTCGCCCCAACCCCTTTGTCTGCTACATTTGCACCATAATGTCGGTCTCCCTTCCCGTATTTCACAGATGGAGTTCGACCATTTATCCCGAAAGATGGAAAAAGTCATTTTTGGTGCTGTCCGTAAAAGTTACTTTACACCGTATTGTGCAATCCTACTACAAAAGATACAAAAGGGAAAGTGCACTTCACATGGCCACAATTAGGGCTTCTGTTTCCGCTCTCTTGCTCTTGTCAAAGCTTTGATTTAGTTTTCCTTGGTTTTGTCCAAGGGTCATTACAGATGTCTGCAGACGATTAGCATCTCCCCCCAACAGCCCTGATCCAACTGGGTGATTAGCAAATTAAAACTTTGCATTCTTCTCTGTCTACTGAGATGTATTGGGAAAGATGAACAAATGTGGGTAATTGTAGAGACCTGAGGGGGGGGGGACATCAAGGTGTTTGTCTCTGTATTTGGGTAGCTAAATATTAAGTTAGCAACTGGGCACCCCATTATGTCACATGCTTCAGTATTTAATGAAGCATTCAGCTCTGAAACTTAGAAACAATTGTATCCTTGATGGGGAGCTTCAGAAACATTTTGCATCCATGCCATTTCCAAATGGTGCCAACCTCACCCTTTATAAGCCATATTTGGTGAATACCATGAACAGTGTTGAGAGCGTATTTGAGAACTCAGTTTCAGAAACTGAAACCCCTACTCTAGATAAGGACTTGGTATATTTTTCAAAGCATTCAAGACCTATGCATTAGGGCAAATGCCAGCTATAAACAAGGCATTCAAATGATCCAGGAGAGGCTGTGTCTTTTATTTCAAGTGGCAATTGAAATAAAAGAAAAACTTTCCTGGTCCCACCTTTATTAGCAGACTGAACGTTTGATTGGTTTATTAGACCCAGGGAGGAAAGTTTGGCAGGACTATCCCATCATACATACATAAGGTATAGAATCTACAGACGGGTGAGGGGGATGAAGCCCAAATGTCAGACTTCCATTCAAAATATACATTCTGCAAAAAGAATATGTATTTATATACTGTATCCCACAAGAAAGCATAACAAATAATATTAATATGTCCCATTTCTTCACTTTGCCTATAATTCTTTGGTAGTGAGTCAAACAGGTGGACACATATCTCCCCAAAAGTGTAGAAATTATTGGAGAGGAGAGGTAGGTCACATTAAGCCACACACTGAATCAAAAGTGAAGTCAAAACTCAAATGCAGACTCTCCTGATTTCAACTTTATTCCTCAATACATGTAGACAGACTCAAAACATTGGCAGCCAAGGTTGGTTGGCCATTGGTTGGCACCTCACTGACCAGACTCCATTTCATGACTTTGCCTCCTGGAGAAGTCAGCATCCTCCCTCTGTAAGATCAAAATGTGTTACCACTACAGCATAACTCATTCTGTCTTCACCGAGAAAGTATTCCCCCCTGTTAGAACAAAGGGGTCTATTGATGAAGTCTGAAAAAGCAAGCTTGAGGTCTGAGACCATCTTTGGTTTTCCATTTTTTTGAGAAAGGATGTTTATAATGGCATATTTCATGCCTACTGCTGATGAGCAAGGGACGGACATACAAAGATATGAGCATCAATCAGCAGTTTCTAGACAATCCCTGTAAGTCTTAGAAAAAAGCAATTTCCAAATCAATACATTGACTTAAAGAGAACAAATTGCCCATAAGGAGAGCTAAGCCCAATTCCTCAGTTCTAGGATATTCTGGGACCACAAAATCTTGCACTAAATCATGTTTGTTAAACACAGAGCAAGATAGGAGTTATAGACCAGTATCCTGTTAAACAAGATTTTGTTCTTATTGCATTATTCCCTTTATCATAATTCTCCAAATTCTACAGTATCTCTTGGAGGAATTTTAGTTTAGCAAGAAGGGAACATCACTAGTGGTATAATGTGACAATGTAAACAATAACTGCTAATCGAACAAAGGGAGACATTGCCAGTCTTTACCAGCACTGACACTTGAAATAGATGCAATTTTCATCGGTCCAACTGCTCTGCTTTTTTAAGAGTGAAAGCGCTTTCTTACAGGGAAGACTCATTTTCTTACTCAATATTAACTTGCTCTCCCATTTTCCATTTTATGTTCCTTGTATCTTATTTGAAAAGTGGACATTCTCCAGGTTTCTGGGTGGCTCAATCAGTTAAGTGTCTGACTCTTGATTGAGCTCAGGTCATGGTCTCTGGGTCATGAGATCCAACCCAGCATGGGGCTCTGTAGTCTGTGGGGATCCTGTTTGAGATTCTTTCCCACTCCCTCTGCCTCTCCTCCCACTCGCTCTCTCTCTGTCAAATAAATAAGTAAATCTTAAAAAAAAAAAAAAAAAGTGGATATTCTCACCAAGCAGAAAGAAGAGACCAAAAAAAAAAAAAAAAGATAGTTTTGCAAAATTCTCCCTCAGGGGAGTGAATGGGGAACATTGCTATGATTTCCCTGAACCTTCTTTCTCTTCTTGTCTTGCTAGCTGTAACCATGAGAGAACATCTCCTTTCTAACCAGTCCACAATCATTCCAGAATCCTCATCACTTACTACCTGAATCTCATTAGCTCTTCCCTTTATACCGTGTTGCTTTATTTCATTGGAGACATATATGCTTGATGGAATTTCATATCAGGTTGAAGCATTCCTTATGCTTGCTAGCCTAGCGTAGGGTGTATGGAACCACCAAAAATAAACATTTGGTTTTCTTTGGCCTTTTCTTTCTTTCTTTCTTTCTTTTTTTTTTTTTTTTTTTGAGATTTGATCTGGAACTTTCTACATATAATGATGATGAAGAGGAGAAGGAGGAGGAGGGGAATATAATAGTCATGGCTAGGTTATGTCCATTTAATTTATCTTCCACACATTTCATTTTGGGGCATGAAAAATGGTACTCTTCACTAAGCTAGAAAACAGGTATAAACTGGGACTGTCATAGGCAACTTGAATGTATAGTCACCTACATCAAACTAGAATCAGTCAAGTCCTTATCGCAAGCTGTTTTACCTCTGTCAATATATTTATTCTTCATCACAGTCCTACAAAGCAAGTACTATTATTCTCTTATTTAACAGATGAGTACATCAAGGTGTGGAGAGATTGCATAACTACACCATAGTCACATGGATCAAAACTAGGAGAGTCCAGGATTTAAATAATGATTTGATTCCAGTGCCTACAACTATAGTTGTTTCAAAAAAAAAAAACAACTTTTAAACTTTTTCTGTAGTATTTTCCTGACAATACATATAATTTTTCTAAAGAAGGAACTAAAAGGGAGGGTATCTGCTGGCTCAGTTGGAAAAGCATGCAACTTTGTGAGCTTGAACCCCACATTGAGTACAGAGATTACTTACAAGTAATTTTTTTTAAATGAGGGAACTAAAGAAGTTTGTAAATCAAGACAAAAATCCCAAGAAATTATTGAAGAAAGCATAGCACTGTTGCCTTAAAGCACTGCATAGGAGTTTTATATACTATTTTCATACAATTAAAAACCAATAGATAATAGTAGATTTTTTTGTGGGGATTTCTTTACCAAACCTAAGTGTATTATCAGTAAAATACTAATATGGATGACATACAGAGATTTTTGTGAGGTACTTTTTTTTAAATGATTTTACTCATTGCTTCTCTTGTTTACTCCATAACTACTACATGATGACCCCATAGTAATTCATAGTTTATGTACCTCTTTTGTATATACATACACACACACAAATCATGAATCATTAGTAAGTCCAAAGTGATGTCTTAAGGAAAAAAATAGAGAAAAAAATTACAGCTCTGAAAGATTCTTCTATGAATCAAATGATTGTGTCCCCCAATTAATATATTGAGACCCTATTCATCAATGTGGTGGTACTTGGAGGGGGGCCTTTAAGAAGTGACTTAGTTTAGATGCTGTCTTGAGGAAGGTCACCCCCTGATGGAATTAGTGTCCTTATATAAGAAGAGGAAGAAAGATCAGAGCACTCTGTCTCTCTGCCATATGTGAACACAGTGAGAAGGAGGCCATTGGCAAGCCAGGGAAGGGCCAGAAGCCGACTATGCTAGCTAGCACTTTGATCTTGGACTTTCTAGCATCCAGACTTGTAAGAAATAATGTCTTCTGTTGAAGTCTTCAGTCTAAGATATTTTGTTACATCAGCCTGAGCATAAGTAACACAGCCACCCTGCTATCCTTAGAATAAATATAATTTCCTTAGACCTCTTGACCCATGAGGCCAGGCTTCATGGGTCACATTTTTCTTCCTTTGGGCTGACTATACTTTCTAATCTTCCAACTACCTGCAGTGAATAGCTTGTTTTTTCTTTGTTTTTGTATTTGTTTTGTTTTTCTTTTGTTTTTTTGGCAGAGGAAGGTGGGGAATTGGGAAAATCTTTTTAAATTTAATTTAATTTAATTTAATTTTACTTTTATTTTACTTAAGCTATTTTCCAAATTTTTTTGAAAGATAATTGGCATATGTTATTGCATTAGTTTAAGCTATATAACATAATAATTTGAATATATATACATGGAGCAAAATGATTATAAGTTTTTTTTTATGTAAACTCTACCCACAACATAGGGCTCAAACTTACAACCCCAAGATCAAGAGTTGCATGCTCTATGGACTGAGCCATCCAGGAGCCCCACAGAATGACAAGTTTAATTATCACATTCAGCCCCAAATAGAATTATGATTTTTTTTTTCTTATAATGAGAACTTTTAAGACCTAATCTATTAGTAACTTTCAAATATACAATACAGTATTGTTAACTATGGTCACCATGATGTATATTATACCACAAGAACTTACTTATAAGAGGAAGTTTGTATCTTTTGATCCCCTTCACCCATTCTCCCCTTCCCTACCCCCACCCATAGCAACCATCAGTCTGTTTTTTTGAGCTGGGCTTTTTTAGATTCCACATAGAAGTGAGATAATAGGTTATTCGTTTTCTTTGTCTGATTTATTTTATTTAACATGACAACTGGCAATATTTCCTTCTTTTTCTATGGCTGGATAATAATTGATTGCATATCTATACCACATTTTCTTCATCCATTTACCTATTGATATCTGATGAACACTTAAGTGGTTTCTACCTCTTGGCCATTGTTAATAATGCTGTAATGAATATTGGGGGTGCATATGTCTCTTCACGATAATGATTCATTTCCTTTGCATATACCCAGGAGTAAGTTTGCTGGATTATATGGTAGTTCTATTTTTAAGTTTTTGAAGAATCTCTATACTGTTTTCCATAGTGGCTACACCAATTTACATCCCACCACAGTGGACGAGGTTTCCCTTTTCGCTACATCCTCACCAACACTTATCACTTTTCTTTTTGAAAATAGTTATCTTAACAGGAGATGTCTCATTAGGGTTTCAGGTTGCATTTCCCTAGTAATTAGTGATGTTGAGCAATTTTTCTTGTACCTTCTGGCCATTCATATGTCTTCTTTGGAAAAGTGTTTCTTTTAGGGTCTTTGTCCATTTTTAAACTGAATTTTTTCTGTTGAATTGTATGAGTTCCTTATACTTTAGATTAACTCCCCATCAGATACTGTGGTTTGCAAATGTTTACCCCATTCTGCATTTTGTCAATTGTTTGTTTTGCTGTGCAGAAACCTTTTATTTTTCTATAGTCTCACTTGTAATTTTTGTTTTAGATGTTATATCCAAAAAAGCATGCCAAGACCAGTGTCAAAGAGCCTTTCCCTATGTTTTCTTCTAGAGGTTTTATGGTTTTAGGCCTTATTTTTAAGTCTTTAATCCATTTCAAGTTAATTTTTGGGAGATGTAAGGTGGGGGGTATAGTTTCATTCTTTGGCATGTTAAAATCCAATTTTCCCAACACCACTATTGAAGAGACTTTCTTTTCTTCATAGAGTATTCTTAGCTCTCTTGTCAAATATTAATTAACTGTACATGCATAAGTCTATATCTAGGTTCTTGATTCTGCTCTATTGGTTTGTGTCCATTTTTATGTCAGTACCATTTTAATTACTATAGCTTTGTAATATAATTTGAAATTAGAAAATGTGATGCTTCTAACATTTTTTTGGCTTGCAACATTGTTTTGGAAGCATTGTTTTGGTTATCTGGGGTCTTTGGCATCATAAAATTCACATAAATTTCAGGATTGGTTTTTTGGTTTCATCAAAAAAAATGTCACTAGAATCTTGAGATGGACTGTATTGAATCTATAGACAGTTTTAGATAGTATGGATATTTTAACAGTATTTATTTTCCAATCCATGAATGCAGGTTATCTTTCCACTTACTTGTGTACTCGTCAGTTTCTCTCACCAAAGTCTTACAGTGTTCAATATACAGATCTTACACCTTCTTCTTTTTTTTTTTTAAGATTGTATTGATTGATTTGACAGAGAGAGAGAGAGAAAGAGAAAGAGCACAAGTGGAGGGAGCAGCAGGTGGAGGGAAAGGGAGGAGCAGGCTCCCTGCTGAGCAGAGAGCCCAACATGGGGCTTTATCCCAGGACCTTGAGATCATGACCTGAGCCGAAGGCAGATGCTTAACTGACTGAGTCACCCAGGCACCCTGATCTTACACCTACTTTGTTAAATATATTTCCAAGTATTTTATTGCTTTTGATACTGTTATAAATGTGATTATTTTCCCTGTATCTTTTTCAGGTAACTCAAATAGAAATTCTACTCATTGTTTTACATAGATTTTATATCCTGCAACTTTACTGAATTTGTTGATTAGCTCTATAAGGTTTTTGGTGAAGTCCAGGATGGTATACAAAATCATGTCATCTGCAAATGGTTTTACTTCTTCCTTTCTGAATCAGATGCCTTTCATTTCTTTTTCTTGCCTGATTGCTCTGGCTAGGACTTCCAGTACTATGTCAAATAGAAGTGATGACAACTAGCATTCTTGTCCTGTTCCTAATTGAAAACAAAAAGCCTTTAACCTTTCACCATTGAGTTTGATGTTAGCTGTGGATATGTCATATGTAGACTTTACTAGGTTGAAGCATGTTTCTTCTAGACCCAATTTGTAGGGAGCTTTTATCATGAACAGAAGTTGAAGTTTGCCAAATGCTTTTTTTGCATCTTTTGATATGAACATATGATTTTTATCTCTCATTTAATTAATGTGATGTACAATGTTTATTTATTTATATATGTTGAACTATCCTTGCGTCCCAAGGATGAGTCTCACTTGATTGTGGTGTGTTGTACTTTCAATGTGCTGCTGAATTCAGTTTGCTAGTATTTTGTTGATAATTATGTCTATGTCCATCAGGATATTGGTCTGTAGGGTTCTTTTTCTTTGTTTCTTTTTGTTTTTTTCTTGTAGTGTGCTTATCTTGCTTCAATATCAAGAGTATGCTGGCGTTACAAAATGAGTTTGGAAGGGTTGCTTCCCCTTCAGTTTTTTATTTTTTTATTTATTTATTTTTTCAGTTTTTTATTTTTAATAGTGTAAGAAATATTGAATGTTTAGTAAAATTTGCTAGTGAAATCATCTAGTCCTGGGATTTTCTTTGTTGAGAGGTTTTCGAATGCTAATTCAATCTTCTGGACATTATTGATCACTCAGATCTTCTATTTCCTTTTGATTCAGTATTGGTAAGTTGAATGTGTCTATGAATTAATCTATTTTTCTAGGTTGCCCAATTTGTTGACAAACAGTTGTTCATATTAGTCTTTTATGATTCCTTGTATTTTTGTAGTATCAGTTATGATGACTCCTCTTTCATATCTGATTTTATTTACTTGGGTCCTCTCTCCTTATCTCTCTTTTTCTGATTAAAGTTTTTTCAATTTTGTTTCTCTTTTGAAATAATCAAATTTTAATTTTGTTAATATTTTCTATGGTTCCTATTTTCTCTTTCATTATTTTTTATTCTAATATTTGTTATTTCATTCCTTCTGCTGACTTTGGGTTTGGTTTCTTCCTTTTTTCCCCTAGTTCCTTGAGCTATGAAGTGTATGATTAGGTTGTTTATTTGAGCTCTTTTTTCTTGATGTATCCATTTGTCACTATACACTTTTCTCTTAGAACTGCTTTTGTAGCATCCCATACATTTTTGTATATTGTATCTCCATTGTCAATTGCCTCAAAGTATTTTTTTAAAGATTTTATTTATTTATTTGACAGAGAGAGAGAAAGAGAGATCACGAGTAGGCAGAGAGGCAGGTAGAGAGAGAGAGGGGGAAGCAGGCTTCCTGCTGAGCAGAGAGCCCAATGTGGGACTCGATCCCAGGACCCCGAGATCATGACCTGAGCCGAAGGCAGAGGCTTTAACCCACTGAGCCACCCAGGCATCCCTCTCAAGGTATTTTTTTAATTCTCCTTTTGATTTTGTTCTTTATATCATGGCCTCCATTTAGGTGACACTACTATCCACACTCTGAGGTCATAGGGTTGCTGCTGGCTGGGAAGAATTGGATGGGATTGCTGGCTTGGTTCCCTGGCCAAGTGAGGCTGTGAGATGGACTCCACATTTCTGGGTCTTCAGGTCATGCTGATTAGGTCAGGACTGGGTACCATAAGCAGCAATAGATGACACTATGAATTAGTCTCCTAGACATAGTGGAGCAATGCAACAGACCCTAGGGGAGTTCATTGTGTGAACACAGTTCATTGTGTGGGGACCTGATTCAGACACAATATGCACTGAATTCCCTGTCTCTAGGGTGGTGATATACAGGTGGTCTGAATAAAATAAAATGTGCATATCTGGGGTGAGAATATTTTAGGCAAGGGAAACAACAAAAACAGCATCCCCAAAGTAGGAAAATGTTTGATATGTTGAAGGAAAAAAAAACACTCACTTTTACCCAAAGGGAAAACAATAGTAGAAATAAGTGGAAGTTCTTGGCAAGGACCAGATCACATTAGCTCATGTAAACCAAGGTTTCTCATTGTCAGTGCCACTGTAATTTGAACCAGATAATTTTTGTTCAGGGGGCTGTCCTGTGCATTGTAGTCTTTTTAGCAGTTCTTCTGGCCTCTACCCACACACTCCCACCCATTGTGACAACCAAAAATGTCTCTAGACTTTGGCAAATGTTTCCTCGGAGGCACAATTGTCCTTGATGAGGTCCAATATCATAGACCATACAGGGTGCTCTGTATTTATTCTCTGTGTTATCCAAAGTTATTGACTTTTGAGCAAGGAAGTTGCAGGATCTGATGGACATTATGTAAAGGATCACGCTGGATGAGAGAGTAAAGAGAGGCCAGTGGGCCAGTGAGGAGACAATGATGGAGATCCAAGGGAGATACACCAAGCTGGAGCTGCTGAAGTCCTTATTGGTAAGACTTACTAATGGGTGGGAGAAAGGAAGTGAGAGGGAGAGATAACAAAGAAGACTTCAATTTTTGGCCAGGAGAATGATAATTTCATTTGGATGGTTAATTTTATGTTTTAACTTGATATGGCTAAGGGATGCCCAGACAGCTGTTAAAACATGATTTCTTGGTGTGTCTGTGATGGTTTAGACAGAGGGGATTAACATTTGAGTCGGGAGACTAAGTAAAGAAGATCCACACTCAGCAATGCAAGTGGGCATCATGCAATCCACTGAGGATCTGAGTAGAACACAAAGGCTAAGAAAGGGTTGACATTTGCTCTCTTGACTTGAGCTAGAACATCCATCTTCTCCTGACCCTGGACATTAGCACTCTTGATTCTTGGGCCTTCTGTTTCTCTAGATTTCAGACTTTGACCAGACTTTACACCATCATCTCCCTGATTCTCAGGCCTTTGGATTCAGATTGAATTTCTCTGGCAGAATTTAAATGGCAGAGTGTGAAAATTTTCAGCTTTGATAATCACATGAGTCAATTCCTAGAATAAATATTCTCTTAGGTCAGTTATCTAACTATGTTATTGGTTCTGTTTCTCTGGAGAAACTGGATGCTGCCATTGACTTAGGTAAGAAACCTTCTACAGGGTAAGGGGTGAAAGGTTGTGGAGTGGGTATCAAGGCTGGAAGAGGGACTGTTGGGAGAGAATGACAATTCTGTATTGGACACATTTAATTTGAGATTTTTCTTCAACTATCCAAGTTGAGCCAGTGGCTTGACTGTTGGATACACAAGTTGGAAGTTCAAGAGAGTAATTTGGTAGAGAAACAAAAAATTGAGAATCAGTATTAGATGCATTTAAAATCATGTGACCGGATACAATCATCTAGGATCCTTAGACAAAAATGTATGCCAAAATGTGTTCCAGAATCTCCCACAGGACATTTGGATTTTTGAGGCAATAACACTGATTTTTGCCATATGTCAGACAGCATCCGATCTATTAACGTAAGATAGCTTACAGTTTCAACATTAGATCAAACCACATTCCTTTAAATGCCATCATATTTTTGTGAACTATGATATAGAAGTAGTACATGAAAAGCAATGTCAACCATAGTAATGTCCACTTGAGTCCTAAGACGTGGGAAGTTGTGCAGTGCCCAGCAGGTACACACACCACACTGGTAACAAGGTAAGCATATTATTTTTCTTTCAAATATGCTACATTTTAATATGACTGTGAAATATGTTAATACCTAAAAATATCTTAGAACATATATTCATTTCTTGTGACTGCTGTAATAGATTACCACAAATTTAGTTAGTTAAGACAACACAAAATTATTTAATTGCAGTTCTGGAGATCAGAAGTCCTAAATTGGTTCCCTAAGCTGAATGAAACTAAGATATGAGCAGGGCCACACTCTTGCTGGAGGTGCTGGCCATGATTCATTTCCTTGCCTTTTCTAGCTTCTATAGCTGTGTCCTTTGTAGGACTTGACTCATGGCCCCTGCCTCATCTGCCAAACCAGCAGTACAGCCTCTTCAAATCTGTTTCTATCATCACATTACCCCCTGACTTCTTTGACTTTTCTTCCTTCTTGTAAGGATCTCTGTGATTACATCAGCTCACTCAGTTAACCCAGGACACTCCTCCTGTCTCAAGACCCTTAAATTAATTACACATTCAAAGTCCCTCTTGCCATGTAGGGTAACATATTCACAGATTCTGGAGATTTGGATTTGATATCTTTGGAGGCCATTATTCAGCCTATCACAGTGCATAAGTGCATAGTAATTTGTTTGGAGCTAACTACTTAAAAAACATGGAATTGGCAAGTGTTTCTTTTGGCCTGGGGTATTCTGCACTTGATCTCAGCCAAAAGACTGAGAAGCGATGGCCTGGGGTATTCTGAAAACAAACAAACAAACAAACAAACAAACCAAAAACAAAACCGAAAACTCTGAAGATACTAATGGTAACAAGAGCAGTGAAAAACTTATGACCTTTGGCCTAAGAAGTAATACAGTAAGAGAACCAAATACTTCCAAATACTGAATCCCCCCAAATTCAACATTTATACTTTGGAAAGATAGGAAGGATTCAGCAAAGTTGAAATAAGAATAGTTAATGACATAGGAGAAAAATCAAGAAAATATGAGATCTCACAGGGCAAGTGAAAAAGTGTTTCAAGAAGGAGAGAGCAATCAAAAGTGTTGAATACTTCTTTTAGTGTTAGACCAACGGTCACATCTGATCTTTGTATTGGACACAGTTGAGATCCCTAGTATAAATTTAATTACATTTCAGTCATTCAGTATCTTAGTATAGTCTAGTGAACAATCATCTAAACTAGACTTCAGGAAAATACTTGTGAGTCAATGTATTTATAGCAAATTTTTTATATATCTATCACCAACATCTCTATCATCTATCTATCTATCTATCTATCTATCTATCTATCTCTCTAACAACTATATATCTTATATTTTCACTCTTTGTCTGAAATTCAAATTTGAGTATTCCGTATTCATTTGCTAACTCTGACAATCCTATTTTAAGGATAGCTATAGACTATCGACCTCCTAGATCAATCTGTTTCTGCTGTATTGCCCAAATGGTCAAGAGGCCAGCATTCACTCCTCACTTTTTCAGAAAGCTAGGAAGAAGGCCTGATGTAATGACAGCTGCTCATCAAGAAATTTTCCTGAGGTTCCAGCCTGTACCAACAACATACAATCAGAGATAAGCAGCTAAAGAAAAGCATTATTGCTGAATTTCTCTGGAAATACATGTAGTTCAAGTTTGGATCTTAAAAAGAATATTTCACCAAAAATCTGGATTCCATCTGCAGGAGCCCTGTGCACCTAGTTGCTTTTTTAACCGAACCTGAGTTCATCTGGAAAACAGTCAGTCTTGGCATAGGAGCACAGTCAGCATATAATTGATTTAATTAATAATTCATGTATTCATTCATTCAACAAACACTTACAGGGCTCCTACCATCTCGAGCAATGTGCTGGAGACTTGTTAAGTGCCAGGTAAGAGAGCCCAAGACTGGCGACGTTCTGCCTGATGGGTTTATTAGCGACAAAACAAGAAGCAGAAAGAGCAGATCACAGAGCAAAGTATATGTGAAGTAGCAAAATTAGGTAATTTCATGTACGTGTTTTCAAACCCTACCCATTTTTTTTTTCAGTTGAATTATATTTACTTATAAAATATATACCCACATTATGCTATCAGGGGCTTCATCAAAGAGATTTGAAGTGGCTTTCCCCTTAATTACATCTACCAGTTTCCAGCAGAATAGCAAATGAGCAGGGCAAAATATTCCTTACAGACCACCCACTCCACTGACCTCAATAAAATGTTTATTTCAACATCTAGATAGAACAATTGAAATGTCTGCATTATTGAGCAATGGCCAGTTAAAATTCAAATGAAGCTCATCTTCTTTTTCAAACTGGTATTTGCTGCATTTGCTCTCTTTTAAATTCCCTTATGTTTCAGGGGGGCCTGGGTGGCTCAGTGAGTTAAAGCCTCTGCCTTCCGCTCCGGTCATGATCTCAGGGTCCTGGGATGTGGCCCCCGCATGGAGCTCTCTGCTTAGCGGGGAGCCTGCTTCCCCCTCTCTCTCTGCCTGCCTCTTTGCCTACTTGTGATCTCTCTCCTCTCTGTCAAATAAATAAATACAATTAAAAAAATCGCTTATGTTTCAGGGAAGATTTTTCATTAATGGTTATATAATTTTGTACCTTTTAATTCAAAACTTTTAATGGCTTTTTTTTAGTAGATGCTAAAGGTAGATCTATTTTTCACAAAGGCAGAAGCACTATATAATATTCCCTGTCCATGTATGAATCGTTAGAGGGTATATTGTGTTTATACTTGCAGTTTGGACAGGGGTGATTGAAAAAAAAAAGCAATCCACTTTAAGCCTAGTGAATAAGCTCACTGTGCAAGACTAGATTATTATTGCAGGCTAATTCAATTTTGTTTTTATCATTAATATTATCTGCCTATTGAGAAAACTCCATCCTTAAAGTATTAATTTACAAGGTCCCCAGAAACCACCTAACGGTAGAAAACTGTAGAGAATCCAAACAAAAAGACGTTAGCCAAGGCAACACTTCTTAAAAACAGTAAGATTGCACTGTAGCAAATCCAATGACAAGAGGCTTAAAGAAAAGATGTTTCAGTTTCATGTTGCACAGATCCTTCATGGATAGAACACCTTGCCAATTGCTTTCCCCCAACCTCCTCTTCATTTAAAGATTCATTAAGTTTCCACTTGGCCTTCTCCCAAACTCTCCATACTGCCTTTGGCCAATAACCACTCATCAAAAATTGGTTTACTATGAGCCAGTGAAACAGGATCTTCCTCTTCCCCATGCCCAAGGGGAATCAGAAGAATTTCACCTAAGAATTTGGAAGAATTTCATGTCCATTTAAACATATGCTTTCCCTGGACAGTTTTCAGGAGACATTTGCTAATCTATATTTATGTTTCAATGCTCTCTCTGATCCTGGTAAACAGTGCTCCCAGGATAGGGTTGTCAGATAAAATATAGGACCCTCAGCTAGCTAAATTAGAATTCCAGACCAATCGTGCATACATTTTTTTTTTTTTTAGTATAAGTATGTCCCAAATATTGAATAGGGTATACTCATACCAAAAAGTATTTCCACTCTTTATATGAAATTCAAATTTGAGTGATTATTCTGTATTCATTTGCTTAATTTGACAATCCTATTCTAGGAACTATTAGACTATTGACCTCCTAGATAGATCTGTTTTCAGTGCATTGCCAAAGTGGTCAAGAGGTCAACCTTCACTACTCATCTTTTCAGAAAGCCAGGAATGAAGCCAAATGTAATGGCAGCTGTTCATCGAGAAATTTTCTCAATATTTCAGCCTTTTAGAAGAGTGGCCAGCAGCTTTTTCCCACATTACAAACTGAAAGTACTTGACTCAAATTTCAGGGTACAACAAGGGGTTGCAAAACTTTTCTTCTCAATCAACAAATTTTGAAGTCAAATTTAATGTTATTTAAAATGTTTTGGGGCACCTGGGTGGCTCAGTGGGCTAAAGCTTCTGCCTTCTGTTTAGGTCATGATCTCAGGGTCCTGGGATCCAGCCCCGCATCGGGCTCTGCTCAGCAGGGAGCCTGCTTCCTCCTCTCTCTGCCTGCCTCTCTGCCTACTTGTGATCTCTCTCTCTCTCTGTCAAATAAATAAATAAAATCTTTAAAAAAAATAAAGTCTTTAAAATGTATTGATTCAAAGCTATTAACATGCACAATAGCAAAGTAGTAACAAATATTTGAACAACTGAACAATTTCCTCAAAATATTTTAGAATTAAAAAAATCTACAAGGAGCAAAGACTTAGAAGGGATTTTATATATTCCATGAATCTCAGTTTCCACATCTGTAAGTTGGAGATAACATCTTATATGGTAGGGTAAGATAAGAACTTTAGACATTAGTTAAGTGAAGGATTTAGCAGAGTACCAGGGATTTAGTAGAAAATCAGTCAATGGGGACGCCTGGGTGGCTCAGTCAATGGGGACGCCTGGGTGGCTCAGTTGGTTGAGCAGCTGCCTTCGGCTCAGGTCATGATCCCAGTGTCCTGGGATCAAGTCCCGCATCGGGCTCCTTGCTCGGCGGGGAGCCTGCTCCTCTCTCTGCCTCTGCCTGCCTCTCTGCCTGCCTCTCTGCCTGCTTGTGTTCTCTCTCTGTTAAAATGAATAAATAAAATCTTTAAAAAAAAATCAGTCAATGATAAATATAATTATTTTTAGAGGCATAGATAATGTTGATGATCTAGTAAATTATTAACCATCTTAATATTGAGAAGGAAACTTACTAGGTTCAAATTTAAAAGAATAAAATAATTTAAGTTTAACATCAAAATATTTTCATTTTTTAACCAAAAATATTTTGGGAAAAGAGTCAGCCAAATGCAGAGGGGGAAAAAGAAAACATAGATCATTTTCTCTTTGAGGATAAAATATGTAATGAAAGTTGAGAATTCAAAAATGTTAACCAAACATAATTTATAACTATAGGGTTATTGCAATCACTGTACTGATGGATATCCCCAGTCAATTACACAGTACACTGAAAGACACCAATACAAAAATTAGGATGCAGAGTTAAATCTAGTTATTTCATCCATGGTAATTTTACCATAAAACATATTTTTACAGTTTAGGATTTTAATATGAATTGTATATTGGTAACTTGCCATCAAGAAGCACATGCAGTCTGTAACCCCTTCATTTTGTAGCTTTTTTTTATTTGACATGCATTTACTATATTTTTATAAATGTCACAAATTTGTGACAAGTACTGTGTTAAGTCCACAACGAGAATGGCATGCAAGATTAGCAAGGACACTGATGACATAAACATGTACACTGTTGGCTGCCTTCAGTCCTTTCCCTAACCAATCTATAAAACATGATTTGCCAAAGGATCTGCTCTTGCCCACTCTATCTGCCTCCCTTATCCTCCAAATGCTTCATCCTGAATCAACACAGAGTGTTCTACTCCCTGACACTGTTTCACTCCTTGACTTATGGAAGGATGTTGGAGTAAATCATGTAACTGTTACCATGTTTTCTTAGCCTTCAGCCCGGGCATGTAAACCAGTACTCCTTTCCTTGGCTGTAGTTCTCTCCTTCCTCACGGTGGCTATTCTGAGTCCTTCTTTCTCACTCTACTCATGCCTCCTGGCCTAGCTCTAACATATGCCTCAATGCTCCAGGCAAAGTGAAACAAACTTTTATCTTGATTGTGTGTGTGTGGGAGGGGGGGTGTGATTTTCCACCTTTTCTGGAACAACTTCAGAATTGAGTATAGCTGAGGTTGCTCATTTTGCTATATTTCTGACCCTTAATTTTATTTATCATTATTATTTTTATTTGGTCTCTCCTCAAGACCATATCTTGAATTCCAGTCTTGGATAGACATGGGACATTCACTAAAGTGACTGAGTCATAATTTGACAGTATTTATATGTTTAGCTTGCATTTAACTATAAACATAACCAGTCAATTATGGCTTTATATCAGTATTGTCAGAAGTATATATATCTTCTCAGTTGCCTATGGTACCCCTCTACGTATTTATATTCCTCTCTCTGTAACAGGCTCTCTTTCCCTTATCTTTCCAATTGTGAGCAAAATTGATAAGAAAAAGATTTACATGAATGTCTGGGGGTTTTTATGTTGTTGGTTTTTTATTTTGTTTTGTTTTGTCTTGTTTTTGGATAGAAAGATTATCAACACATT
>CM052811.1:73573451-73695558 GCA_028533885.1 Nasua narica | reverse complement strand
AAAAAAAAAAAAAAGATTGTGCATTCCACCCCTTAATTTATTCCTGAAATGTTCATTCAGCAGGTTGGGTCCCACCTACACTTTCAGCCTAAAGAGTTGCCTTCTCACTTCTCCATCTCTTCAATGGTCTCACTCATTCCATTATCTTTTATTCATTTTCTTGTTTTTTCTTAAATTTATTTATTTATTTATTTTAGAGAGGGAGAGAGAGAGAGCAGGGAGTGGGAGAGGCAGAGAGAAAGGAAGGGGGAATCTCAAGCCGACTGCACTGAGCCTTGGAGCCCAACATGGGGCTTGATCTCAACACACCTGAGCCAAAACCAAGAGTTGGATGCTTAACCTACTGCACCACTCAGACACCCCCTTATTCATTTTCTTATTATTTAAAATAAGAAAGATTAAAACCCCCACATTATGTAAAAAAGAAAGCATCAAGAGAGTACCCAAGACCACACTATTCAACTCAAAGTTAAGTTTGTGTCCTTCCATATCTTTCCTCAATTCTACTTCTTACCTCCTCACCACAAAGTAATCACTTCCTGAACTTTGTTCTTCTTCTTTTTCTTTTTATTTGACAGAGAGGAGAAAGATCACAAGTAGGCCAAGAGGCAGGCAGAAAGAGAGAGGGGGAAGCAGGCTCCCTGCAGAGCAGAGAACCCAATGCAGGGCTCGATCCCAGGACCCTGAGACCATTACCTGAGCCGAAGGCAGAGGCTTTAATCCACTGAGCCATCCAGGCACCCCAAATTTGTTCTATTTCCCTTTCTTTTTTCATAGTTTTGCCAGTATACATTACTCTAAAAAATATATTATTAATTGTGACTGCTTACTTGAACTTTACAAAAATCTCTCTGGGAAAAAAAAAAAATCTTTCTGAACTTTTTCCCCCTCAACCTAATACTTCTACGACTCATCCATTCTCATACACATGAATGCATTTTGTGCATTTTCCACAGTTGTCTACAATTATTCTATGAGAACAAATCATACTTCAGTTACCTAACTGATGAACATATGGGTTGTTTCAACTTACGTGTCTGTGCCCAGGGCTGCTCTGTGCATTCTTGTTGGAGCACATTGCTGGAAATGGGATTGCTGGGTCATAAGGGAGCTGAAGATTCAATTTTAATACGTAGCACCAAACCACTTATCCAAAGTACCTGTTATAAAATGTAACTAGTGGTCATGTACTGAATAGTAGATGTTTTTCTCCCCACCAGCACTTTGTAATGAAAAACTCTAGAATCTGGGGAAAGAAGACTTGGTTGGTTTCCCCAGGAAAGTTCCTCTCTGTGCTTTAGTTTCTTTTTTTTTTTTTATGGTGTTATGTTAGTCACCATATAATACACCATTAGTTTTTGATGTAGTGTTCCAAGATTCATTGTTTACATATAATACCCAGTGCTCCATGTAATATGTGCCCTCCTTAATACCCACCACCAGGCTCACCCATCCTCCTATTCTCCTACCTCCTTACCCCCCTACCATCCACCCATCCTCCCTACCTCCCTCCCCTCTAGAACCCTCAGTTTATTTCTTGAAGTCCACAGTACATCATGGTTTGTCTCCCCCTCCAATTTCCCCCCTTCACTTTTCCTTTCTTTCTCCTAATGTCCTCCATGCTATTCCTTATGTTCCACAAGTAAGTGAAACCATTTGATAATTGACTTTCTCTGCTTGACTTATTTCACTTAGCATAATCTCCTCCAGTCCCATCCATGTTGATGCAAAAGTTGGGTATTCATCCTTTCTGATGGGTGAGTAATATCCCATTGTATATATGGACCACATCTTCTTTACCCATTCATCTGTTGAAGGCCATCTTGGCTCTTTCCAGTTTAGCTACTGTGGACATTGCTGCTATGAAAAATCGGGGTACATATGGCCCTTCTTTTCATTACATCTGTATCTTTGGGGTAAATACCCAGTAGTGCAATTGCAGGGTCATATGGTAGCTCCATTTTTATTTTTTGAGGAATCTCCACACTGTTTTCCAAAGTGGCTACACCAACTTGCATTCCCACCAACAGTGTAAGAGGGTTCCCCTTTCTCCACATCCTCTCCAACATTTGTTGTTTCTTGCCTTGTTAATTTTTGCCATTCTAACTGCTGTATGATGGTATCTCAGTGTGGTTCTCATTTGAATTTCCTTGATGGCTAACGATGATGAACATTTTTTCATGTGTCTGCTAGCCATTTGTATGTCTTCTTTGGAGAAGTGTCTGTTCATGTCTTCTGTCCATTTTTTGACTTGATTATATGTTTTTGGGGTGTTGAGTTTGAGAACTTTATAGACCTTGGATATCAGCCCTTTGTCTGTAGTGGCATTTGTGAATATCCTCTACCATTCCATGGGTTGCCTCTTTGTTTTGTTGACTCTTTCCTTTGCTGTGCAGAAGCTTTTTATCTTGATGAAGTTCCAAAAGTTCATTTTCGCTTTTGTTTCCCTTGCCTTTGGAGACACGTCTTAAAAGAAGTTGCTGTGGCTGGTGTCGAAGAGGTTACTGCCTGTGTTCTAGGATTTTGATGTCCTGTCTCACATTGATGTCTTTCATTCATTTTGAGTTTATTTTTGTGTAAGTGTAAGAGAATGGTCAAGTTTCATTCTTCTGTACATAGCTGTCCAATTTTCCCAGCACTATTTATTGAAAAGACTGTCTTTTATCCACTGGATATTTTTTTCCTGCTTCATTGAAGATTATTTGACCATAGAGTTGAGGGTCCATATCTGGGCTCTCTACTCTGTTCCTTTGGTCTGTATGTCTGTTTTTGTGACAGTACCATGCAGTCTTAGTGATCACAACTTTGTAATAAAGCTTGAAATCAGGCAATGTGATGCCCTGAGCTTTGTTTTTCTTTTTCAACAATTCCTTGATAATTCGGGGTCTTTTCTGGTTCCATGCAAATTTTAGGATTGTTTGTTCCAACAGTTTGAACAATGTTGATGGTATTTTGATCCGGATGGTGTTGAAAGTATAGATTGCTCTGGGAAGCATAGACATTTTTATAATATTTATTCTTCCATGAGCGTGGAATGTTTTTCCATCTTTTTGTATCTTCTTCAATTTCTTTCATGAGTGTTCTGTAGTTCCTTGCATATAGATCCTTTAACTCTTTGGTTAGGTTTATTACAAGGTATATTATGGTTTTTGGTGCTATTAAAAATGGAATTGATTCTCTAATTTCCCTTTCTACAGTTTCATTCTTAGTATATTAGAAAGCAACTGATTTCTGTGCACTGATTTTGTATTCTGCCACATTACTGAATTGCTGTATGAGTTCTAGTAATTTGGGGTGGAGTGTTTTGGGTTTTCCACACAAAGTATCATGTCATCTGAGAAGAGAGAGTTTGACTTCTTCTTTGCCAATTTGAATAACTTTTATTTCTTTTTGTTGTCTGATTGCTGTTGCTAGGACTTCTAGTTCTATGTTGAACAACAGTGGCAAGAGTGGGTATCCTTGTCAAGTTCCTGATCTCAATGGGAAGGCTCTCAGCTTTTCCCCATTGAGAATGATATTCTCTGTGGGCTTTATAGATGGATTTTATTAAGTTGAGGAATGTTCCCTCTATCCTTATACTCTGAAGAGTTTTAATCAGGAAAGGATGATGTATTTTATAAAAAGCTTTTTCTGTATCAATTGAGAGGACCAGGTGGTTCTTCTATCTTCTCTTATTAATTTGTTCTATCAGATTGATTGATTTGCTAATATTGAATCACCCTTGCACACCAGGGATAAATCACACCTGGTCATGGTGGATAATATTTTTAATGTACTGTTGGATCCTATTAGCTTGCTGAGAACCTTGGCATCCATATTCACCAGTGATATTGGTCTGAAATTCTCTTTTTTGATGTGGTATTTGCCTGGTTTGGGGATCAAGGTAATGCTGGATTCATAGAAAGAGTCTGGAAGTTTATTTCTCTTTCTATTTTTGAAACAGTTTAAGAAGAATAGGTATTATTTCTTCTTTGAATGTTTGGTAGAATTCCCCAGGGAATCCATCAGGTCCTGGACTCTTGTTTTTTGGGAGGCTTTTAATCACTGCTTCAATCTCATTACTAGTTATTGGTCTATTCTGTTGTTAATTTCTTCCTGTTTCAGTCTTGCAAGTTTATAGGTTTCCAAGAATGCATCCATTTCTTCTAGATTGCCTAACTTATTGTCATATAGCTGTTAATAATAATTTCTGATGATTGTTTCTATTTTCTTGGTGTTAGTCATGATCTCTCCCCTTTCATTCATAATATTATCAATTTGGGTCCTCTTTTCTTTTGGATTAGTCTGGCCAGTGGTTTATTGATTTCATTAATCCTTTCAAAGAACCATCTTCTAGTTTCATCGATGTGTTCTACTGTATCTCTGGTTTCTAACTCACTGATTTCTGCTCTAATCTTAATAATTTCCCTCTTGTGCATGGGGTAGGCTTGATCTGTTGTTGATTCTCCAGTTCTTTAAGGTGTAAAGAGAGTTTGTGTATTTGAAATTTTTCTATTTTTTTGATTGAGGCTTGGATGGCTGTGTATTTTCCCCTTAGGACCACCTTTGCTGTATCCCATAGGTTTTGGACCAATGTGTCCTCATTCTCATTGGTTTCCATGAATTGTTTAAGTTCTTCTTTGATTTCCTGGTTGATCCAAACATTCTTGAGAAGGATGGTCTTTAGCTTCCAAGTATTTGAATTTCTCCCAAACTTTTTCTTGTAATTGAGTTCCAGTTTCAAAGCATTGTGGTCTAAGAATATGCAGGGAATAATATCATTCTTTTGGTATTGATTCAGACCTGATTTGTGACCCAGTATATGAAAAAGACCCATGGAGAAAGTTCCATGTGCGCTCGAGAAGAATGAGTATTCTGTTGTTTTAGGGTGGAATGTTCTGTATGTATCTATGAGGTCCATCTGATTCAATGTGTCATTCAAAGCTCTTGTTTTTTTATTGATTTTCTGCTTAGGTGATCTGTCTATTACTGACAGTGGCATGTTAAGATCTCCTACAATTAACATATTCTTATCAATATGTCTCTTTATTTTGATTAACAATTGGCTTTGTAGTTGTCTGCTCTCACGTTAGGGGCATAAATATTTACAAATATTAGATCTTCTTGTTGGATAGACCCTTTAAGAATGATGTAGTGTCCTTCTATATCTCTGACTACAGTCTTTAGCTTAAAATCTAATTTGCCTGATAGGAGAATCACTACCCCAGCTTCCTTTTGACATCTGTTGGCATGATAAATGGTTGTCCCTCCTTTCACTTTCAGTCTGGATGAATCTTTATGTTCAAAATGAGTCTCTTGTAGACAGAATATGGATGGTTCCTGTCTATTTATCCAATCTGCAACCTCGTGCCATTTTATGGGAGCATTTAGGTCACTCACATTGAGAGTGATTATTGAAAGATATATTTTTATTGTCATCATGTTGGCTATGAAGACCTTGTTTCTATAGATTGTCTCTGTAAATTTCTGTTCTATATCACTCTTGGGGCCTTTCTTCTTTTATACAATCCCCCTTAATATTTCTTATAGTGCTGGCTTGGTGATCACATAATCTTTTAATCTTTGCTCGTCTTGGAAGCTATTTGTCTTTCCATCCATTTAGGATATCAGCCTTGCCAGATAAAGTAGTCTTGGTTGCATGTCCATCTCATTTAGTTCCCTGAAAATATTTTTCCAGCCCTTTCTGGCTTGCCAGCTTTCTGTGGACAGATCTGACTTTATTCTGATGTTCCTCCCTTTGTACCTAAGGAATCTCTTCCCCCTAGCTTCCCTTAAGACATTTTCTCTGAATTTATGATTCGCGAAATTCATAATCACATGCCAGTATGTCTCTCCACCCTCATTGATCTTAGGGAGTGTCCTCTCTGTCTCTAGGACACGAACACTTGTTCCATTCCTCAGATTAGGGAAATTCATAGCTAGGATTTGCTCAACTTTATCTTCTAGTCCTCTCTATCCACCCCCTCAAGGATCCCAATAATTCTGATATTGGAATGTTTCATGGAGTCATTTATTTCTCTAATTCTGTTTTCTTGGCTTCTAAGCTGTTTGTTCCAGGCCTCCTCCTGATCCTTCTTTTCTATCTGTTTGTCTTCTAGATCACTAATTAATTCTTCTGCTTCATTTACCATAGCTGTTAGAGTATTTAGATTAAATTGGATCTCGCTGATAGCATTTTTAAGTTTTGCCAGATCAGCTCTCACTTCTGCCCTTAGAGATTGTATGTTGCTACTAATGGTTTTCTCCAACCTAGCCATTGTCTCCATAACTGTTACCCTGAATTCTATATCTGACATCTCGGTTATGTCCTTATCCAATAGTTCTGTGGCAGAGGTCACTGTCTCTGAATTTTTCCTTTCTTGGGGGTTCCTTCTCTTAGTCATTCTGGTGAAAGGTGATTGAGGTGATGTATAGCTGAAAATATCAACCACAATCCAGGCAAGGTACACCCTGAAAAGTTTTGGAGGAATCAGAAGTCACCACCAAAAAGAAAAAAAAAAAAAGCCCAGACAAAATGAGCTCCAAGACTAAGATTTATAAAGTACAAAAACAAAAACGAACAAACAAAATGACTGATGAAAGAAAAAGAAAAAGAAAAAAAAATCCCAGCCAAAATGAACCCCAAGAATATGACTTATAAAGTACAAAAACAATGAAAGACTGACAAAAGATAAAGAAAAAAATAAAAACACAAAATAAAAAAGGGAAGGGGGTGATGGGAAGGTGGTTATAATCCTTCTGTGTGTGCAAGGAAGGGTATTTCAGTTCTTCTTGGGTGTATCTTGTTATCTCTGTTAAAGGACTTGCCTTTCCAAAGATACAGAGAAATTAAAATCAGTATACATATAGACAGAGGTAGTATTGAATAGGGAAAAGAGGACTACATTGAAGTTTATATCTATATCTATCTATCTATCTACCTGTCTAAAGGAAAAAGAAGAAAGTATACGTATGAAAAAGTTCAAGTTAAAATGTTACTGTGGAATATGTTATATTAGCATCTGGTTGAAATGGCAAGTAGGTAAAAAAAAAAAAGTAAAAGAACAAGACTCATGAGAACAAATTAAAAGAGAGAGAGAGAGAGAGAAGTTGTATCTAAGAAATATACAGGCGGTGAGGCAATACCAGGAGCTTAATATATTGTTTTCCCCTGATGTTGAGGTTTTACAATTTTTTTTAATTTCTTTTCCCAAATATGTTTATTTTATCTTTTCGGTGTTACAAGATTGATTGTTCATGCACCAAACCCAGTGCTCCATGCAATACGTGCCCTTCTCAATACCCACCACCACGCTCCCCCAACCCCCCACCCTCTCCCCTCCAAACCGGTTTTACAATTTTATGGGGACCCTGTGGTTGTTGTCCCCTTGTTCTTTCAGCTTACCTCCTGAGGGAGAGGCCTGCTGCCTCATTTTTCAGTCAGTCCTGCTTGGGCGGAGTTGCCCTGCCCACTATCAAGGGGCTGGGCTCCATGGAAACCAGTTTTTTGGGCTTTTGTTCTCTGGAGGTTTTTGTTCTCTGGCGGCTTCTTGCACCTTTTTGGAGGCTCAGAGTGAAGTCAACTTTCCACACCCAGACCTCCACCTCAGAGAGAAGCCACAGCCTGCTCCCTCCAGAACACACAGACTCCCCCTCTGCAAACTCCATTGAACACCGCAGCCTTCCACAGGCAGTGCGCATCCCCAGCCACCATCCCAGTGGTCGCCCAAGGCGCCCGCTTGTCTCCGCATGCCCAGGCCCCCAAAACCTTGAGCCATACCAGTCTCCATGGCTGCATTTCCCAGGACCGCTGACTCAAGCCCTCAGTGGGGCTGAGCCCATCCTCTCAGCACCATCGGAGGCAGAGGTGACTGTGGTGGCCTCAACAGCCACCAAGCCCAGGGACCACCATCCTGCGCCTGTACCCAGTGCCCTCAGCTCCAGTGGTGGTGGAGGAAGTGGAGGCGGCTACGGTGGCCTCGGCCGCTGCCAGCCCCAGGGACTGCAGACTGGAGCGTACACTGGGTCCTCTCAGGTGGGTGGTGGCTGCGGCCATCCTGGAACCCAGGGCTTAGGGCCATGCCTGAGTCTGTGACCCTCCGGTCCCAGCAATTGTCCGATAATTTCCTTTGTTCTGTCTGAATGCTGTTATTAGTCCCTTCCTGTCTCACAGCCACCGGTCTCACAGTGATTGCTGGTCTCCAAGGCAGGACACTTTTGCATTCCTATGTTTCTAATGGCTCCCTTCTGGTGGCTCCCTCCCCCTTCTGTTCATCCTCTGATATCTGTCCCGCCATCCCAGCTCCTCTGTACCTCTCCACTGATGATCCTCTGCCCCCGTAGAGATCCAGAAGTGTATAATCTTGCATCTCCGGCTGACTTCATGGGTGTTCAGAGTGCTCTGATATCTAGCTCAGTTCAGGGGACCGGTTGAAACAGGGTTCCCTACTCCTCCGCCATCTTGCCCCTGCCTTCTCGAGTTTCCTGATGTATAAAGTAGATCGTGGGCTCTTGTGAGCATGAAATGAGAGAGGGAGACTGAGAAAGAGAGAGAAAATATGTGTGCATGCACACGCATGTGCATGTAAAATTCTACTCATACAACATTTTATTACGTTTTATGATAATGTCATAAGTCATTTTGTTTTGTTTTTCACAGAAAATTCTTCCAGCTTAAATGGATGTTTAAGGCATTTCTCTCCTCATCTTTTTTCTTTTATCCTTTCCTTTTCTCTATTTGTGCTTTGTCTCTTTGAGCTCCGTCTTCATTTTCTTCCCATCTCCCCTATCCCTCTTACTTAATCAGAACTTGACACAAGGTAAAATGAAGCTCATTTTCATGTTTCCTGGACTTTGTTTTTCTGTTTGTGTGTTTTTAATGAAGAGGTTTGGCTGCATCAATTTGGCTGCTGACACAGACGCTCACATCTAGAAGCTCTTGCCCCTCTGTTAACAGGGTACTCCAAGAGAGATAATGACAAGCATGGTTTCCAGAAACTTCAGAGTTGTGTGTGTGTGGGTATGTGTGGGTGTGTGTGGGAGGTTCTCAGTCCCCACCCTCAGCAAAGTCAGCAGGCCACAAAGAAGTTCTTCAGGGCTACGCTTAGCAGCTGGTCTCCATGGGCAACATCCCAAACTAGACCATTATAGCTTCAAGAAGAAACACCTTCCGACATCACGCTTTTCTCAACATCACTTCACATGACCGAGAGCTGTGGGACTGGTGAGGTGTAGTTGTCCTCCAGATTCTCCCCATGTAAACCCAAGATCATTTCATGGGATTCTGGAATCTTTTGATTTGCAGATTCTAACAACAACTGACACATCACAGCAGCATAGAATCGCTGTTATCCCCCCCCTCATGTTTGTCAACTGTAGGCCGAATGGATGCCCTAAGTCATCAGCTCGCTCATATCAACTCTTGCTATAAGGGTGAATGTGGTCCCACAAAATTTCATGTCCATCTGGAATCTTAGAATGTGATCTTATTTGGAAATATAAATTTTGCAGATGGACTTAGTTAAGATGAGGGTCTTAGTACATTAGGGTGGGCCTTAAATCCAATGGCCGATGTCTTTATAGAAAAGGAGAGGACACACAGAGAAGGTCATGTGGACACAGAGACAGAGATAGGAGTTAGATCACTGTGGGTGAAGGAAAGCCTAGAATCAGCTGACCCTCGAAGACCCAAGGGAGGACTCTTCCCTAGATCCTTCAGGAGGAGCATGGTCTTCCTAAAACCTTGATTTTAGACTTTTAGCCTTCAGAACTCTGAGAGAATAAACTTCTGTTGTTTTTAAGATATCCATTTTGCAGTAATTTGTTATGGCAGCCCTAGGAGACTAATATAACAAGGGAACAGTGAAGCATACTCTGCGGCCAAAAAGGAATACACACACACACGCACATGCACGCACGTACACACACACCACTTTGTGATTGTAATAGATAAAGACATTAATTAAGATAGTATAGGAAAGAGCTGTAAATTACAGACTTGAAGAATGTGTGGGTGCAATGTAGAAAAATGTATTTTTAGCTCTGGACTTTGCCCTTAAGCCGGAATCCAGAGCAGCCACTCTGATTCCAATTGATTATTCCCCATTTTAAGTTGCTCTTTATACGCTTTTGTGCAGAATGATTTTCCCCCCGAGAGTTTGCATGATTCAAAGGCAAAACAGCCCCCCCTTAAAGGGACTTAAAGGATGTCACTGGAGTATGCAGAACACATAACTCTTTGCAACTCCAGGGATGCATTCCTTGACAATTATTTATTAGCAGTCTAGAAGCCACAGACAGCTGTGAGTGACAAGCATCTGTCATAAATATCCAAGTTCATGGTGTCGAGCCTCAAACTCTGGCACCTTGTGACAAAGCTACGATACACACACAGTCAATTTTTAAGCCCTCGGTAAGTGGACAAATCTGGTGTGGTACAGAGCTTTTGCTTTTCAAACCAGATAAAACTTACTCTCTGCACTGCTTTGCCCAATATGTTAATATGTGAGGCATACTCCAATGGTGCCCCTCGAGTCATAATGGAAGGCGGTTCTGATTCATTTCACAAAACTGGCACCACATGGAAAGTTGAACATCATCTCCCTCTGGTTCACAGTGTCTTTTGGCTTCTACTAAAGAGAAGAATCAAGGAGTCCAGGTACGTGCCATCGGCAAACACTCTGCAGTCCCTTCCCCTCCATGGTGGGGGATACAAAGTGGCATTGGTTGTAGCTTATTGCCGTGTGTCGCCACAAGCCTGCAAAGCCCTTTGAGGTTGGCCCGTAATGCTGATGGTTTGCCTTGAAATTGTCCTTGTTGAGTACAATCACTGTAATAAAATATGATTTGAGCGTCTGATTCCTCAGAAAGGTCGCCAAAAATCACAGCAATAATGGGAAAGCCCAGACCGACACCTTCTAAAAGCTTAAATGTACATGTTAAGCTTCCTGCCATTGCTTCCTTCCCAGGGCTCTTCCCCACCATCACAGGCAGAATTCTGGGACTGTTGACACACACTCAGTCAGGGGCACACGGCCCTCGAGTTCCTATAAGTCAACGCAAGAAATTGGAGATTTGAATGTCAAATAACACTAAACTAAACCCGCATGCCTAGACTCTCATATGCTAAAAACTGGGACCCCCGTGCCACATAATCAGAGACGGGGGCAACCAAGCCCCCTGAGTGTGAGGCAAGCCAAGCTACAGAGGTTTCATTTCCCTGTGTGCTGGTAGGAAAGGTTTGATTTTCTCATTTCTAGCTTATTAAAATATCCCAAAGTAGAGGAAAAATGGTTTGGATTACTAGCTTCTCATATTCTGCATAAATGTCGTTTTACTCCTGTTATGACATTTCTCACCTAGCATTCTCTCTCTCTCTCTTTCTCTGAATGATTATTATGTCTAAAAAGGGAGGCCTATAAATCACCAGCCAAGTGGCTCCTGAAGCCTGGAAGGTTCTTCAGGCCATGAGCCGCATCCCCCCCATTGCGCTCCATCCCACCTTATAGGCAGGCTTGCCAGAGAGAACTGTATGCAGAGTTCACATTGTCCCCTGGCCGAGCCCAGGAGCCACACTGGGCACTTCCTTCCACTGAGGCCTTTGGTCAGGGAATCTCTGCCGGGCTCTGCGCTCAGAGCTTCTGAAGGCTCCATGCCTGTTCTCACTCTACACCAGATATACTTGTCTAGACTCCAGCAAACTTTGGTCTTGGGATGCGCTTCTTTCATGTGTGTGTGTGTGTGTGTGTGTGTGTGTGTGTGTGTGAGCAGTGTTGAGACCCGGTGTTACATTAGTTTCAGATGTACAACTCATGACTCATCTTCTCTATGCATTATGCCCTGCTCACCACACTGCAGTTGGTTAACTTCCGTCACCATCCAGCGCCATGATGACTCCATTGACTCCATTCCCTCTGCTGTATCTTTTCATCAGGTGACTTATTCATTCCATAACTGGAAGCCTGTGTCTCACACTCCCCTTCACCCATTTTGCCCCTCCCCTGCCCCCTCTTCCTCTGGCAACCATCAGTTTGTTCTCTGATTCTGCTTTTAGTTTGTTTGCTTATCATTTGTACTGTTGTTCAGGTTCCACATATAAGTGAAATCATATGGTGTTCGTCTCTCTCCTATTGCATTCCCTTACCATTACATCCTCTAGGTCCATCCACGTTGTCACAAATGGCAAGATGAGGATGAGCTTCTTAAGCAAAAAGTAAATTTAAACTAAGAACCTACCCCTAACAAAGCTTTCCAAAATGATTCTCTTTTCTTCCCTCTTTTATTGAGTTTAGACCTTGGTTTCCTCTCCTGGTGACCTCTCGTGTTCCATTACAGTTACGAGCTTTCTAATCTCTTCCTACCAGCTTCTACTCAGCAGGGGGAGGAAAAGACCATGTTATAGCTAGCGACATGGTGGTGAGGTCTCTGGATTGTAGAATGTTCTGTGTGCTCTGGTTCCCGTCGAGATTGCTCCGTACTCCTCATGGGTCCCAGCCACAACAACATGGACACCATCACCAGCAGAAACTTTTGCAAGTATCCAATTACAACTTAGACACTCTACAAGGAAATTGCATTCACCCAGCACCCCCCGGAAGCGAAGTCTTGTCTCAGCACTTCTCACACTAGCAGAGGACAGTTTCCTCCATGGTGTGTAGCCAGTTGGGGTGATGAGCAATTCTCCCCCAAAGAATCTCCTGAGACAGCTGGTGACTGTAGTAGCAAAGTCACTGCCTCAGTGTGCATGCCCATAAAAATGCGGGACTGGGGTACATGTCTAGGGCAGGGTTCGCCAAGCTTGTTTGCTCTTGCCTCTGTTGAGTCTCTTGAGGGACTACTTAATCTCCACTCTCCTTCTTTAATGGTTCTTCCAACAGAGAAGCTGAAGATACTTCACCCAGCTGCTCAGTCATTATCCTTTTTCTCCCCAGTTTTAGAATAACTGTAGTTGGCCATTGCAATATGTTTGGTAATTGTTCCGTGTTCATACCAATTCCAGTACAAGCTGGAGAATTCTGTAGAAGTACTAAGGTGTGAGGGTTGAGAGTGAAGTCTAAAGACAGGTCATGAGCTCGTGTTACCTGGATAGATCTAGAAGGACTGAGCGAGGTCTCCACAAGGTAAGATTCCCTTTATAGTCAAATGCATCCCAGGACTGGGGAGGAAGGTGTCAAGTAGTAGTAAAGTGGATAGAGCTCTTTATTAAGCTCTTTATCAAGTAGTTTATTATAGCGCTTAGAGAAAGAGAGAGCTGTTCCAAGTACAGTATAGACTTTGGTTTAGAATTGCCTACATTGCCCAGGAAAATACATTGTCTCTATGTTTTATTTTTTAGAATATTTATTTATTTATTTATTTGAGAGAAACAGAGTGTGTCAGAGAGAGAGTATGAGTGGGGGAAGGGGCAGAGGCAGAGGGAGAAGCAGACTCCCAGCTGAGCAGGGAGCCTGATGCAGGGCTCGATCCTAGGACCCTGAGATTATGACCTGAGCCGAAGGCAGATATTTAACTGATTGAGCCACCTACGTGCCCCATCCATATTTTCTTAAGCAATCCTATGAAATGTATTATTTAATGGCACAGTTATTTTAAAAGTCAGCTGCTATATAACCAATGAAATTGAGCAAATAAGCTACTTTCTCATATACTCAAATCAATAAGGAAGCATTCTAGCTTACACTTCTATATAGACTACACAATATGGTTTCCATTAATGTAGTCAGAGAATCTCAGAACTGAAATGCCCAGAAATCTCCTGGGGACTCACAACCCATTTATTACATAGTCTGCTAAGTACTGAATCCATGTGATCAGGCAACCAATTTCTCAGTGATCATTTCCTGTGACACAACTCTCACTTCCTATGGGGTTAAGACATTTCATTTCTGAGAAATGAAGTGGTACTAATGGTCTTCCATGCTTGTGTTGCCTTCTGTGTCACCTTACCATTTATCTTAACTCAGGGCATCAGGTACAATGAACTCAGGTCAGGTACCTGACTAATTTTAACAACTTTTCAAAATTTAAAAGCAACAATCATGTCTTTCCTTTTCCCCTATGTTTCCAGATAGAAATACCTCAATTCCTTCAATAACATGTCACATGATATCCAATTATAATGTATTGCACTTTTTTGTTGCTTCTTTAATTGGTTTCTACCTGGTTAATTTCTTTTTAACTTAAGGCCAGAAAGGTCTTCTCTTGTTTTGGATTTTGTGGTTCTATACATCCATCCTAATATTGTGTGGATTTTACACATTTAGTTTTAGATTCACGAAGTTACTCACGTTTATTGTGGAAACACTGGAAAATGTACCGAAGTATCAAAAAGATAAGTGCATTTGTTAAAATATAGTGTCAATTCTTTTAGAAGAGATACCCAAAATAATGGTAATACAAGCAAGTTGGAAGTCTGTTTTTTTCTTATATAAAATTCTGGTGGGTACATCAAGGCTGCTGTGGAAGCTCTCCAGTCACCAGAGAACTTTCTATCACTTTGTGCTGCTCTCACTACCATGGAGTTTCCATCTTGTTTCCAAGTTGGCTGTAATGGCTATCGCCATAATGTTTTAATTGCAGTGAATTGGAGGAGAGGAAGAGAGAGGGAAAGAATAGGTTGATTTCTTTTAAAACAATGGTCAAATATCACTTCCTCTCACTAATAATTGGCCAGAAGTTGGTCATATAGCAATACCTTACTGCAACATTTACTGGAAAGTGGTCTCTAGCTGGATAGCTATATTCCCAGCTCAAATTCTTCCATTTTGGAGGGGCACTAAGATGATGTTGTAATACTTGCTATTAGTGCTGAATTTTATATTTCTATAGAAAGTCTTTTTTTTTTAATTTTTACTTAATTAGAATCTGTTGACATTTGCTATTAGATTAATAGTGGGCATTCTTTCAAGTTACTGATATAGCTTTTTTTTTTTAAAGATTTATTTATTTATTTATTTTAGAAAGAGAGTACACAGTGGGAGGGGTAGAAAGTAGAAAGACTAGGAAAGACCAGGAAAACCATGGATGCCACACCAGAGCCTGATGCAGGGCTCAGCCTCACAACGCTGAGAACATGACTTGAGCCAAAAATCAAGAGCTGGAGGCTTAACCAACTGAGCCACCCAGGCACCCCTGAAATATCTTTCTCTACAATAAGTCTACAGAATGATTATTTAATTTGGTGATTAAGTCATAATTATTTAACTGATTACATGGAATTTAATTTTTCAGGGTTTTTTTTCCTTTAAATAATCAGAAGTTAATATCTTGACCCACCCATAAATCCTAGTCTGTACTTTATCCCTAGAATAAATTCAGAGAAGATAAAATTCTAGAAAAATCTTTATGAACTTTGTTGAAAAGAGAATTTTGTTTCATTTAAGAAGAATTTCCTCTTTAGCAAAGTTGTATTTCTCTGTATTCCTTTCCTAAGTGCATACGGTACTTTTTCACTCTCTGTTCTTCAAACATAGAATCTGGCCAACAAAAATAGCCTAGATAATTTCATAGTTCAATGTCATATCTTATTATTAACTTGGATTGAATTTGTGAGATATGAAACATGTTAGCAAGTCATGTTTGCAACATGCTGCATTTGCAACAACTCTCCACCCCCTACCCCTTCTTATTTGAAAACCAAAGTCCTTAGAAAGGCTTGGAAGGTTCTACATGACAGAGCTTCCAACTCAGACCTCATCTTCTGCTCCTGTACTGCCCTTTCCATTGTAGTTCCTTGGCCAAGTTCTCACCTCTATGCTCATCCTATGCCTAGAATACTCTTCCACCTGCATCCTCTATGAGGAGTGAAGACATCCTCCATGTGTATTCTTTTAAATCTTTCAGGACATTACTCACTCAAATCTCATCGTAGTAGACAAGATGTTCTTGATCACTGCTAGAAAAAATCAGCCCTCTGTCCTTGCTACCCACATCCTCTGACAGCTTCTCCTGCTTTATTTGTGTCCATGATCTTCTCCACCGACATATTGTAGTTACTCATTTGTTGTGTGTTTACTATTGCCTCCACTATGGAGGATGCCCCTGAAAACAGGAATTCTCTCTCTTTTGACTATTCCTTCTCATCCAGTGTCTGGAACAGAGGGTGATATCTATTAGGCAATAAATATATTTTTGCATGTAGGAAGAGCATTAAAATCAGCAAAAGGTCATCAAGAACCAGGATTAAACCTTGACCAAGTCCTTGAAAGGGAAACTTGATTGGAAGTGGAGCAATATAGTTCAGCTCTGGGCAAAGCATTAAGTTGAAAAAGCAATTCAACAATTGGGGAATAAAAGCTAATGCAGGGGGATGTAAGAGGCAGAACAAATAGGTCAAGTTGAATGTGGTGATGGAAAACCATGGATGCCACGATAAGGAGTTTCAGGGCCACTAGCAAAATCATACACTACCAGTGATGATTCTAAATAAGCAATTAAACTGATTCCAAAATTCTCAAGAGCAGCTCATTCAAATTCAAATTATGCTTCTTGGGAAGCCAAAGGATTTCCCAGAATAAAGGTGTTCTTGGTGTTACACATTTCTCCAATGCATGTAACAAACGATTGTTAGATGTGTGCAATCACATGTTTTCATTCCGTTAGTGAAGACATCTTTTTAACTTTCTGTCTGCTTCCTGGTATGTTATGGGTGATGACATTGTCTCTTTGGTTTCTAAGATGCCAGCAGCATTTTTCCAATACATTCTTTTGCATAGTCGTCTGTTTTCCAAAGAGGCGTTTTAATTTGAAAGTCTATTTTTTGACACTGGTGCTTGCTCTCTATGTTATGTTAACTGATTAAGCCAAGGTATTTTTTGCTCGTCACTGCTGACACTAGCAAGACAGGTGGGGTATTGCACTACGTGGTTCTAATTATGTGTAAGCATCTTGTTTTATGAACACTTTGAAGAATAAATTTACTTACAATCTTTCAGGACTTTGGGGATGCTTACTTGACCAAAGCTATCTTTTTCGCTTTTTATAACTCGCTTTCCCTTTGAAAACATTATGTGCAAGAAATGTTACTTTTTCAGCTTGCTAAAATGTTTTTAAGAAAGAAATGAGTATCCCTTAATTGATGAAGATTTTGTCATAGAAAACAGCCATATAAAAATCGGGCTTTTATATATTTTACTCCTCAGGTAGTATTAAAGTGAAGCTTGCTGTTATTTAATTTAATTTGTGAAAGCATGGGCCACATTGATCGGCGTCCTCAAGCTCTTCTTATTCTAACTTCTGCCTAAATGCCTAGCACCTCATACTGATCACAGATAACCCCCCACTTCACAGACTGCCTGTTTCACAGTGAAACTGAATCATGTCAAGGCTTCTTTCCACTGACATTTTTCTAAGAATTATTCATAAAAGTCTGCTTACAGATATTTGGATTTGAATGACACTCATAAATAGATGAATCTCTCAGTTAATTGAATATATTTTCTAATTATCTCTGGTCTTCAATCCTGAAGTGGTGTACTTATTTTCATATTTCTAAAGAAATAAGTTACATAATTCATTGGTCTTCCTAAAATGAAACATAAAGCAGTGCAATAATCTTTCTTCTTTTCTTTCTTTTTCTTTCTTTCTTTCTCTTGATTTCTTTTTCTTTCTTTTCTTTTGTTCTTTCTTTCAAGAACTTATGCTTGCTCATGATCTGCCTTTATTAATTATAATAATCTGTATATTACTTGCATTTATCTTTGTAGATGACCATATGTCTTTGAATAATGACTTCTTTTTTTTCTATTATTTTCTGTCTTTGTGTCTTATTTCTTCTCATTTCTCACCCTGCTGTCCAGAACCCACATTTCAATGTTAAATAGAAGAGATCGTCTGTTTCTTATTCTTTTAAAGAGACTTTTCAAGAGGATGCTCCAAATGCTACCCCATTTACAATCATGTCGGCATATGATTTTATTTATTTTTTAAATAAGATACTTTTATCTGACCAAGAAAGTTTTCTTTTGTTCCTTCTTTAGTAAGTGTTTATATCACGGATTCATATTGACTCCTCAAATGATTTGGTTGTATCTACTATGAAGATTATACTTTTCCTGTCTTCATCTATTAATCTTAAAATCTATATTGTGTATTTAAAATTATTATTATGAACTTATATCCTGGGATAACCTTAAATTCATAACTTGGAAGGAAGATTTGCCTTTTTAATGTCAGGTTTATTTTTTTTAATTTTATTTTTTATTTTTTTATTTGACAGAGAGAGAGAGATCACAAGTATGCAGAGAGGCAGGCAGAGAGGCGGGGGGGGGAAGCAGGCTCCCTGCTGAGCAGAAAACCCGATGCAGGGCTCAATCTCAGGACCCTGAGATCATGACCTGAGCCAAAGGTAGAGGCTTTAACCCACTGAGCTACCCAGGTGCCCCTAATCTCAGGTTTATTGAGGCATAATTTATAGACAATGAAGTACACTCCTTTTAGATGTTTGGCTTTGGAAATTTTGACAATCATGTAACCACAGTCATAATATGTAATAGTTACATAATCTGACCCCCTCCAGGAAGTTCCCCATGAACCGTTAGTAAGGCATACCCTCATCCAAACTCCAGGCCTTGGCAATACTGATATGTTTTGTGTCCCTATAATATTGCCTTTTCTAGATTTCCATATAGAGTTATTTCATGGACTCATCCAGTACATAGCTTTGTATCAGAAACTTCTTTTCCTGAGTATAATGCTTTTGAGAGTCATCTATGTTGAATTACCAATCATTATTTCTTTTATATTGCTCAGTAGTATTCCATTGGTTGGATGTACTCCCATTTTTTACTCAAGCACCAGTTTTCAGATATCTTGTTTCCAAATTGGGATGATTTTTTTCTATGACTCTGCTATGCACATGTGTGTATAGGATCTTGTGTGAAGGTAAGCTTTCATTTCTTGGGGGTAAAGACTGAGAAGTGACATGGTTAGATCAGAGGTTAGGTGTACATTTAGCTCTAAGACCCTCTTGAGCTGTGTTCTAAAGTGGTTATGCCATTTTGTATTCCAATAGCAATGTGTTATCATATACTGTATGTAAATTTCTTTTAAAATATTGTATTTTTGGGTGCCTTGGTGAGTCAGTCCGTTGAGCATCCAACTCTTGGTTTCAGCTCAGGTAGTGATCTTAAGGTCTTGAGATCGAGCCCCTTGTTGGGCTCTGTGCTCAGTGGGGAGTCTGCCTGAGATTCTGCTCTCCCTCTCCCCTCTCCCCCACTCACACACACTCTCTCTCAAAAAAAATGTATTTTTTACAATAAAAAGCTATGGTAAACACTTCTAGCTCTACATTTTAAACAGTTCATATATATTTATTTTATCTTCCATATGTGTTGATTTCAATATCTGAATTTTCCAGGAGTCTATTTTTGTCATTTCTGCTTTTCCTGCTTCTTATTTCTGGTCACCTATTTCCTTGTAGGATTGGCATTGCTATGGGAATTTTTTAATTGGAGGTTCTTTTTTTTTTTTTTTCCTTCATTTTTTCCAGAGAGGGTTTCCATTTGCCAGTAGTAACACAGGCTTATAAGTCTCCACTGTAGCACACTTCCTGAATGTTAACTTAATTAGGCAGTTTGTGTTTTGCCTTGATCTCCAAGGATGAACTCTGGGCTTAGTCCACAATGTGGAGTAAGTGCTTACGTGTAATTCCTCTAGGGAAACACCACACCGCCCACTGCCTTTAGCTCCTTCTGTTGTTCCTCTTTCTTCTGTTCCCTTCCTCCTCGTTCTCCTCCCCTATTCTCTTCCTTTTCTGGCCCTTGGAGATTCCCAATGACTTCTCAATCAACGATTCAACTCCCATAAAAGTGAGTGCTTCTGTCCACCAGTAGACTTGCACAAGAATATTCAAAGCAATTTTATCCATAAGAGGAAAATTCTGGAACAATTTAAATGCCCATCAACATAGAATGGATAAATTGATGATGGTACGTTCACAGAGTTGAATTCTATATAGCAATGTAGTTAATAGATTATTGATACATGAATCTCAGAGGCATATGCTGAGTAAGAGAAGTCAGACACAGGAGAGTATATATTTTATTATCTCATTTTAGGAAGCTCCACATAAGGAAAATCTAACCCGTGATGATGGTGTTAGGAATACTTGTTACTCTGGGGATTACTGACTGGGAGAGGACAACAAAGAGCCTCAAGTATTGCAGAAAATATTCTGTATCTCCATCTGGTAGGTGGTTAAACAGTTTCAAAATACATTAAAATTCATCAACCTGTACTTCAAGATTTATATGTTTTACTCATAGAAATTATACTTTGATTAAAAAAAAAAAACTATAACCAAAAAGCAAGCATACAAAATAACTTCTATCACATGAGGATGTTTATAAAATGTCAAATATTTAGCTAAGAAAATTAAAGAATAAGATAAAGCAAAAATCTAATCTTTGCAAATAAATACTTACTTGGGACACTCACTAATAGAGCTCTTTGAACTTCACTGATCAGCATTGTATGAATGTGAATCATGTTTCTGTTTATTTTTCTTTCACATCTGAGAATCTTTTAAAGTTGAGTGATTGTGCCTATTTCAGCTGTACAGAAAGTGAATGAAAGTATGGATCTTCCCAGTGGATTCAGAAATTCGGAAGTCTTCTTTAATTGAAAATGTGAGCCTTTCAGCCTTATGGAGGCTCATGATAGGTTCTGATTCCACATACTCACTTGGTTTTTTTTAAAATCGTTTAGACACTGAGTGGGAAGAATTGTTAAACCAGGAAAGAGGTTATCAGAATACCATCTGTCTGGGGCTCAAGAGTAGGAGGCACGCTCTTTATTTTACTTCCATGAGGAAACTTTTAAAGTTTTTTTTATGTCCCTGCCTTTGAAAACCATTATTATGTTTCAGAGAGCTGATGATAAACTAAATCAGAGAATTTTTTTTTAAAAAATCATCTATAAAGTATACTTAAATGCAATGAACAGAGGTAAAATTGAAAGAAAAAAATCCATAATCAATCGTTAAATAGAACAGTGTGATCACTTTGTTAATTAGCAGGTGCCCAAATGCATAGATCACTATATGGATCACTAATACAGGTCGCCAGCAGGTCATGAAAATGTAATTAATAACTAACAGAAGCAAAACAATGTATCTTAACTGGAAACATCAACAGGACTGACTGAAGTTGATTTGCTACAATTTGTTCTTTGTTTTTTTCTTCCGAGGGTTTTTCTCATGCCATTTTTTAAATTATACAGATGAGAAATCCTTTTACCTATTTACTCCTGAGTCTTCTAGAACAGCCTTCCCTCCTCACATTTTTTTCCTCCGGAAAGTCAACTATTCCTCTTCTCAAATAGATAACATTTCATATGAAAAATCGGATACCTTTTGCAAACACACTAGCTTGTGTTACAAAATCTGTTTTGCTTGATGAGTTTTAAGGTTCAGTACATATACTGAACATTGCTTAAAATGATCATCACAGGGGCTCCTGGGTGGCTCAGTGGGTTAAAGCTTCTGCCTTCGGCTCAGGTCATGATCTTGGGGTCCTGGGATTGAGCCCCGCATCGGGCTCTCTGCTTGGCGGGGATCCTGCTTCCCCCTCTTTCTCTGCCTGCCTCTCTGCCTACTTGTGATCTCTCTCTCTCTCTGTCAAATAAATAAATAAAAAATAAAATCTTTAAAAAAAAATGATCATCACAACGTACACTGAACTTTGTTTGCAATCCTGTACACACAACTGTTAAAGTTGAGTGACAAAGATTAAAAGGAAAAACAATCCTTTGGAACGTATTTCAAAACAAAACGAACTAATAAAGTTTTAAATGTAAAAGAAATAGACATTGTCAATTGGCACAACCCCTTGGATGAAAAGGCCCAGGCTAATCATTGTCCAGTTAATTTATTCATTTTTCCTCCCAAGTTGTTACTACTTCTCTTTTTTTTTAAATGAAGAAAACATTAAAGAATTACTACTTCTGTTGAAACTTGGTATCTATAGCTTATACCTTGTGATGTTAATTAAAAACATAATTTTTATGTACTTATCACAAAGGAAATATCATTTCATTAAAATCCAATTCGATTCGGACAATATCTGTAAAGACTACGGAATCACTGCTGTTCGAACACAGCCGGCTTTGTTCTGTTTTCATTACTCGAATAAAAGCAACCACAACAAACAATCAAAGAAAAAAAATTATTAATCTCTGAGGTTACAGACACTTGCATTTTGAGTAGTATTTTGTTAGGGAGGCAAACAACATGGAAGTTATCGTGGCTCCCAGAGCACAGTGTAGTTGACCTTTTTTCTAGCTATTTTTATTTGTCCCTCTCCAAGGAAAATAACCTTCAGTCGGAAAAATTGATGAGACCTCCTTCAAGAGTGGTATTAGGGCCATTTCAAGATAAACAAAAAATGATAAGGCTGCGTGATCATCGAAATAGCAACAACAACAACACAGGCTGAAGCCAGAAAAACTTCCTCATGTTTGTGGATTTTTACGTCACTCCACCTAGTGTGCTAATAAACAGAGCCACAGAGAATTGAAAAGCGGATATCTTAGGAACTGACCTTTTGTCTGAGGAATCTAAACAAGCCGACCTAGAGCAATCACAACTGAGCTAAGCACTACAGTTGGCAAAGCGCGTTTGAAGAACTGTACTTAGAGTTTTTGTGACAGGTTTAGCACCAAGATGGCCACATATTATGAATTCAGTAAGTACCTCTTTCACAGAGAAAGGTTGTAAACAAGGAGTTTACTGTAAATATTTTTGAGAGCTGGAACAGCATGGTCTGAGGTGCCCCCTTTGGTTGCGAACATTGTGATAATTGGCATAGCTTAACCACAGACGACCTGAGTTATATTAGACAAATGAACTAAATGTTTGCAACTGTGCTTTCTTTATCTGTAAAATACTGCTAATAATGGAACCTACTTCAGAGAGGATGTGGGTATAAAATAAGTAAATTTGAAATGTAACTAGAACACTGTTTGGCACAGAACTCTCAACACACTTGTTACTTTGTATTGTTACTTCTGTAACTTTAAATCCAATGGAGAGAATGAGATATTATTTGTGGAGGGGTGGGGGACAAAATAATGATCTCGTATGGTTTTATATGATTTTATGCAAAACATATCCATAATTAGAGAGATTGAGATTTTTTCTCCTTGAATTATTCAAATAAACAATTTAAGAAAACTGAAATTTTGCTTTGTGATCCATACTAATGTTATAGTACTCTTAAATATGCCCCCTGTGTAGTGTATCCTTATTTCACCAAACTTAGGATGAAAGATGGTGCACCGTGTACATGGTAGGTACACAGTAATGTTTGGGAGAAGGATGAATGGAGAAATGCTCAAATAAATGGAATTAAATATAAAAGTTTTTTTGAATTACATTAGTGACATAGGGTTAATATCAAAACTATCAAATTTCCCTCAAACATTAAGCTGTAAAATAGAACTAAATCTCATAGCTGCATCAATATAAAAAGCTTTTACAGAGCAAAGAAATCTCAACAAAACAAAAGGCAACATACCAAAAGGAAGAGGATATTTACAAATGGTATATCTGATATGGGGTTAATATCCAAAATATGTAAAGAACTTCTACAACTCAATACCAAAAGACATAAACAATCTTGTTAAAAAATGGGCAGAGGACCTGAATAGGTTCAAATAACTTGCAAAGAAAATGTACAGATGACGAACAGACATATTAAAAAAATGCTCAAAATCACTAATCATCAGGGAAATGCAAAGCAAAACCACAATGAGATATGTCACACCTGTCAGAATGGCTGAAGTCAAAAAGACAAGAAATGATAGATGTGGGTGGGGATGTAAAGAAAGAGGACCCTTGGGGCACCTGGGTGACTCAGTGGGTTTAAGCCTCTGCCTTCGGCTTAGGTCATGATCTCAGGGTCCTGGAATTGAGCCTGCTCAGCAGGGAGCCTGCTTCCCCCTCTCCCTCTGCCTGCCTCTCTGCCTACTTGTGATCTCTCTCTCTCTCTCTCTGTCAAATAAATAAATAAAATATTAAAAAAAAAAAAAGAAAAAGGACCCTCATGCACTATTAGAGAGAATGTGAAAGGATGAAGCTACTCTGGAATAGAGTATGGAGGTTCCTTTGAAAACAGAAATACCATATGATTCAATAATTTCACCACTGGATATTTACCTGAAGAAAACAAAAACACTAATTTAAAAAGATAGATGCACCCCTACATTTATTGCAGCTTTAGTTATAATAGTCAAGATAAGGAAACAACTTAAGTGTCCATGGATAGAGAAGATATAGCAGATATATATGTATATACATATATACATATATATGTGCATGTATATACAAACACACACACACAAACACTGAAATATGCAACCGTAAGAAAGGATGACATCATGCTATTTGTGACAACATGGATGGACCTAGAGGGAATTATGCTAGAAATTCCCTCTAGGGAATTATAATAATATAATAAATATAATATATAATATAATATAATATAATATAATATAATATAATATAATATAATATAATATGTCAGACTGATAAGGACAAATATCATATAATTTCACTTATATATGGAATCCACAAAATAAGCAAATAAATAATCAAAAAGTGGAATCAGATAAATACAGGGAACAAACTGATAGTTACCAGAGGGAAGGGAGATGAAGAGATGGGTGAAAGGCGAGGGGGAGTTACAGGCTTCCTGTTATGGAATGAATAGGTTGCAGGACTAAAAGGCACAGCACAGGGCCTACGGTGACTGACACTATAATCTTATTGTACAGTAACAAATGACAGCTGCCCTTGTGGTGAGCATAGCTTAGCGAAGAGAGAACTTGACTAACTATATTGTACACCTGAAACTAATGCAACCTATGGGTCAACTCTACTCAAATTAAATATTTTTTTAAAAAGGAGAAGAAAAAATTATTTTGATTTTTTTTAATTTGGGTTTTTAAAGAATTAGGCTTTTTGCATTTATTTTATTTTATTATTGAAGTATAATTAACAATAGTGTTCTATTAGTTTCAGGTGTACAATGTAACAATTCAACAATTCTATACATTGCTCGTTACTTATAATCATTAGTGTACACTTAATCCCCTTTCTCTATTTCACCCATTCCCTCACTTGACATTTATTTTAAGCAATTGCCCATTCTAAACTAAAGGTTATTTTCTCCAGATTTTATAAAATGAAAACCCATATTGTAAGGAGGTTTTTAGGAACTAAATCATAGAGTTAGAGTGTGTTTGAATATCACACTTCAACTTTTTGGGCTTCTAGTAGATACCGTACCAATGAAATCATCATATTAGATAAAGCACTTATCATATACATTACTATTGTGTTCACAAAACTTTTTCTTTTGCAGGGATCTATGAACTTTTGAGTTGTTTTCTGGTGGCGGTTTTCATTTGTGTTTTGAGTTCTAATATTGATAATTCTCTTTCAGCACTTACACAGAGCTCAATAGTCGTTCATTTAATGGACAAAGTACATAATTAAATTTGGCAACATTGACTCTGTTAGTACTTAAATACTGCTCCCTCCTTTTGTTTTTGTACTAACACAGAACTGGGAGACACAACATACTGTAATCAGTAGAACGTCACGTCTGGGGAGGTGTGTAGTCTTTCAGTAGAAATGGTGAGTGTGCTATGAGTGTGAAATACAAAATCCTTCCTCTCCTTCTCCTTAAAGGTCCTGACATTCTCCTCTAGGGTAGTGTGTCCCTAGATGAAATGAACCGCCTTACCCATGAGAGTCCCCATCTGCTTTACCTTCACCTCTAGCCATTCCAGCTGGCCTGCTAACCCGTACCTAAACCAGCATCCACTGGCTTTGACAATGCTGCTTCCTCTACTTTAAATGCAGTCTTGCTTCTTCTTGACTCCTATAGTTCTTCAAAGTACATTACAAAGACTTCTTCCTGGAATGCATGATGACTTGAGCAGAAAGCAGCTAGTACTACCTTTAAACTCTTAGAATACTTAGCATGTCTTTGAACAAATTAGACATCTCCCGTAACAAAGTTGATGTTGTTTGTGTTTGTAGATATTTATTCCTTTCAACTGTGAAATCCTAGGACAGGAATGGTTCCTGTTGGATACCACGAGATGCATAAATGGATAAATATACTTACTGACTGTGTTAAATATGGAAAACTATTTGCAGCTCTGATAGAATTTACCTGTGCTTCCCAAATTAAGATTTCATTGAAGTTTTCAATTTCTTAAAGTCTATGCAGAGTTGATAAACTTAAAGTTTAGCTAATGGATTTCAGTGCTATGGAATGTCATACTTTATCTTCTCCAACTGTTCAGTGCTCCTAAAGGAATGTAAGCCAGGATTTTCAGTGGTTAACTCGATTGCAACTTGCAAGCAGCATTGCAAGTTAAACAATGTAGACATATTAGTAAAGAAACAAACTTGGCCCCCCCTTGTCATGGAATGTGGATGCCAGGAAAAGGAGCATACAGTTGTGAGAAATGTCATGCAGGATGGGGACAGGCGACCAAGAAAGCACACAGCAGCTAGCATAGACCTGGGACACAAACAAGACTTTGCTGAGGAAGGAATGAACATTCTACTTGAGATTCAAAGAATGAATAAGAGTCAAGTAGGAGAAGGCAAAGGGTGAAAGACAACCCATTTTTATTGTGGAATTGTAATTAAATAAGAGCCTGTACTGTGAAAAGTTATTCTTTTTCACCAAGACAGAACACAGTCCAACACATTTTGACAGATTTTTCCCCACTGCCATAGCAATATTCATAGCAGATTAGCAATATAGAGTGGTTTTCAATAAAATGTCAACACTTCTCATTACGGTGTGTTTAACAATGAAATCTCACTCAAGAAAAATATTGTGACTTAGATCTCTAAGGTAAATATTATGAAATGAGAACTAATGCTGGTTGTTGAGTGAAAGTACATCAGCATCATATTCTTATTCTGCTAGCAGTCTTCTTTAGAACTGCGTATAACTATCAATTTACATTCCTAAGTATTGAAGAATAACTGATAGTTTTCATCAGCATTCCTACACGATAATTTGGTGACGATGACATCATTTTTTTACATCGCTGGGAAAAATGTGAAAGCCCCATCATAAGAATAAAAAATAAGGAAAAAAATAATTAATTGCCAGTAATTTACTTTGTTAATATTCCTCTGAGAAGGGAAAGAGGAAAGGAAAGAAACTTTTTTAGAAGAGGCTCATATTAATAATTTAAATATTTTTTACAAGCGCATAACGTGGCATGTGATCAAACCAAAATGAATATGATCAAACGTCAGAGTTTCCTTTTACGCCTCACTTAACCAAAACAATTCTGGGAAAGTCATTGAAATCATAAAGGGGCACAAAAATAAAACTGAATATTATAAATCGCATTTCTCTGAGAACCGGAAACTAGAGCTTAAAATGAGCAATTACAATGGGTGAAGCTTAAATGATGGCAAGACTTTTGATGTTGTCCTATGAGCCCCTGTGTCCTTAATGTCTGTAGGGTGATGTCTGGCCAGGAGAGGATCTGCTGGATCATAGGGTATGTGTGTGCTCAAATTCACTGGGAAACATTTTCCAAAGTGGCTGTGCCAAGGGTCCCTCCTTCTGGCTGTGTATAAAAGTTTGTTCCTTGGGGCTCAGTCAGTTAACTGTCAGTGAGTTAACTGTCCGACTCTTGATTTTGGCTCAGGTCATGATCTCAGCCTCATGAGACCACGCTCTGCCCTGAGCGTGAAGCCTACTTAAAATTCTCTCTCCCTCTCCCTCTGGCCCACCCCCACCTTGCACTCTCCCTCTCTCTCTCTCTAAAAAAAAAAAAATATATATCTATTTCTCCATACTCTTTCCAAAACCTATTATAGTCCAATTTTGCAATTTTTGCCAATCTGATTGGCGTAAAATATTATCTCAATCTGGTTTTAAAATGCATCAACTGGAGGGGTGCCTGGGTTGCTCAGCGGGTTAAGCCTCTGCCTTCGGCTCCAGTCATGATCTCAGGGTCCTGGGATCTCAGAGCCCCACATCGGGCTCTCTGCTCAGCAGGGAGCTTGCTTCCCCCTCTCTCTTTGCCCGCCCCTCTGCTTACTTGCGATCTCTCTTTCTCTCTCTCTCTGTCAAATAAATAAATAAATAAATAAAATCTTTTAAAAATAAATTAATTAAATAAAATAAAATGCATCAACTGGAGTACTAAGACTATGTTTTTTAAAAATATGTGTATTGGCTTCAGATGTTTCTTCTTGTTTGAAATTACTATTCCTGAACCATCTCTTTGATGCAAAGAATTTTTCTTATTGATTTGTAGTTTTTAAAAAATATATTCAAATCATTAAACTTTTAAACATCCATACATTGTATGTGTTCCAAATATAGTCTCAGTGTTCGTCTTGTTTTATTACTTTCTCCCTATTTTGATACTAAAGAAGACTTTTTACTTTTACTAGGCTTGAATTATTCCATCATGTACTTCAATTGGCCTTGCTTATTGTGTTCTATTGAAAAAAAATCTTTTCCTATTTCACTGTCAAGCTGTTTTTCTCTATATTCTTCTAGAATGTGTCGAAGTTAGCTTTTCATTTTTGTTTTACTTGATCTTTAATTTTGTGTATAGCATGAGGTAGGGATCTATTTTTTAATACTTATTTTTAATATGGAGAGCCAATGGCTCATCTCAATTCACTGGAGAGCCCATCCTTTGTCCACATAAGAAATTCCACTCCCTCATATATATATAACACATTTCCAGATATACGTGGTCTGTTTCCCCCTTAACCCTCAGTTCACCCTCTAAAGATATCACCCTATTAGTTTCAACTTTATGGGGGAAGAGGTGCTTTCTCTTTCATTTCTCATGAAATGAGAATCTTCAGCTTTGTCCCATGACCCCACACATTCACACTATCCAGCCATTCAGGTTATAGTCTCCCAGCATCAGTGGATGTGCTCGGAACAATACCACATTCTTTTTTTTTTTTTTTTTTAGAACAATACCACATTCTGCTGTCAGTTTATTCCATCAATTCATACTCTGTACCTCCAATTATTTTTTTAATCTCCATCCAAGGTTTAAAAATACAAGCTTTTAAATCTTAGATTTTCTTGGAAGATGTTTTCCCCCAAAGAATGCAAAATGTTCAGGAACAGCCACTCATTCCTTAAATGTTGACTTTGTAAATAAATGTTAATTCTTTAGCTGCTAGCTATGGTAGGGATTATGGCAGCATGTTAACCTAACATTCCTATCTTATTTGGGAAGAATACTGTGGCTCATCACTATGTGGGGATAACATGAGATAAGAACAAACGGTAATCGTTAAAGTAGTTAGCCTCTTTCTAAGGACAAAATTTTAGGAATTCACTAAATGGTGGTCACTGTGACACACAGACATATTATTAACAATAATAACTGGCTATTATTTTCTAGGACCATAGTAGCCTTAGAAAAACATGAAAAATCTCTCCTGCCTTTTACTTTATAAACTTCTGAAACAATGATTGACAGCCAGAAAGAAGTTATTATATGATTAATAAGCAAGGGGATGGCTTTAGGGAATTTTTTTTCAAATGATATAGAATAAATCTTTATTTTCCATTTAAAAAAAGGTATAGTACAGATTAATCATTTACGAAAAGGCCTGAATATTTCACCAAACACACGAATGTCCTCATTTAAACCCTTATAACCTACCATTTTTATCAGCTATCCTGCCTCACTGCCTCCAGGCTTGTGTTGCTTTAACATAGCCATGATCTTTCAAATGAACAGACCTGACCAGGTCACTTACGGTTCATATCTCAGCGTGCCCACTCCTGTGGCTCCTTCCTTCCAGACAACCCCGGTAGGGAAGATAACAGGGCTGCTCATTGAATGGCTCTGAAACTATTATCCTTAAACTATCTCATGCGTGAAGAACAATTGTCATGTTTGCCAACAGTGTAGAAACTCAGGTCCAACTCCCAGAAAATATCATTTGGAAGGTGGGACGTAGAGATAGGAACCTGCATATTCTCAAGTAGAATAAGACTGCAGAATCTGAATCCGTTTTCTTTCAAACATCATACCGTGGAGTTGCTTGGCCAATGGAAGCCCATAATCCCGAAACAGCTGGTTATCCTATAGGATAATTAGGTACTATCCAGATCAGCAACTTACCTGGGCCTCTTCCAGTCAAAAATTTTGACTTAAATTCCCTACTGTGTTCTAAGACATTCCTTACAATAGAGGACATTTCCTGCTATTTTTCTTTTTCATCCTTCCTACCATCTTTTCATCCTTCCTACCATCTTTTCATCCTTTGCCATTCCTAGAATGGCAACTTTTTAGTCGCAATTTTTCAGTCCTTGAATATCCTTTTGCTTTCTCTTTTTTTTTTTAAAGATTTTATTTATTTATTTGTTCATTTATTTATTTATTTATTTTAAAGATTTTATTCATTCATTTGAGAGACAGAGAAAGTGAGAGAGAGCAAGAGAGGAGAGAATAAAGATTTTTATTTATTTATTTGACAGAGAGAGCGAGAGAGATCACAAGTAGGCAGACAGGCAGACAGAGAGGGGGGAAGCAGGCTCCCTGCTGAGCAGAGAGCTGGATGCGGGGCTCAATTCCAGGACCCTGAGATCATGACCTGAGCCGAAGGCAGAGGCTTTAACCAACTGAGCCACTCTGGCGCCCCTCCTTTTGCTCTCTTAAACCCATCTGAGTGACTCCTTTCCATATTTCAGGTAAAAAGTCAGCATTTCATCATCTGTTCTTGGAGGTCAACTTTCCTTCATTGGGCAGAGTAAAAATTATCTTTCATCTATTCATACTATATCTTATTCTCAATGTCTACTTGCTTGTCTCCCTCAGACATGATAAAATACTCAAAATTCACTTATGTATATTATCATTGTTATTATTACCAAGATCAGCAAAATGTCTGGCATAGAGGATGGCCTTAATAAATATTTGTTAAATTAATTATGGCCCAATTATTTTCTCTGCTCACCTTGCTTGCTCTTTCAGATTTAGATAATGTCGAAGTATAATGCCTTTCCCCAAATTTCTGTCCATTTCCTGGAATTTTATAATTTCAAAGTCTTATCTGTTTCTGACTTCATGCCTGAGATGAATTAGTTATTTCTTTCCCTATTCTTCAAAGTGTACTATTCCCATTTTATTCCATCAACTCAGATGTAGACTCACCCTCTTTTATTGATTTATGTACACATAAAACACACAGACACGCACGTGCGTGCACACGCATGCACACACACACACACACACACAAACACACCACGTGCCTCTCTAAAATGCCTGACTATCAGGCGTATGACAATCAGGCTTTGCTAAGTATTTGGGGAATATACGGAATTACATTAAATAACTCCAACAACCTGAAAGTCTCACATAGCATCCCTATTCCCAAAAGTGACCTTGTGGAACTCATTGGTTGTAATCATCATCTGAGGTCCTCTGCTTTTTCTCCATCATGCTGGATCACCTCTCTTTTAATGCCTCAATATCTTTTCCCTTGTATTCCCTCTTGCATGTGTCCAAAGAATGCTTCTTATTCCATTCAGCTATCTCTAATCCTTACATTCAAACTCAACGTATTCCCACTTTCACATAACCTAATGTTTACAATCATATTAGCATATATGACATAGTCGGAATGTTTGTGTCCCCTCAAAATTCATATGTTGAGGGACACCTGGGCATCACAGTTGGATGAGTATCCTACACTTGGTCTCGGTTCAGGGTGGTAAGATCGAGCCCTGCATGGGGCACTGTGCTCAGCATGGAGTGTGCTTAAGTTTCTCCCTCTCCCTCTGTCCTTCACTGCCCCTACCATGCACTCCCTCTCTCTCTCTCTCTCTTAAATAAATAAATGAACCTTTAAAATATTCATTCATAGTATTAGGAGGTAGGACCTTCAAGAAGTGCTTAGATCATGGGAGCGAAACCTGTATGAGCAGGATTAGGGCCTTATAAAAGAGATGCCAAAGACATGGGTACGCCTTTCTGCTGGTTGAGGATGTGGAAAGGGGATGCCAGCCAGGAAGCAGGGAGGAGGTTTTTGCCAGAACCCCATGCTGGCACCTTGATCTTGGACTTCCCGACTTCCTGAATTGTAAGAAATATTTTTTTGTTTCTGCAGCCTGAACAAAGACAACATAGTTGCGTATATACTGATATTCCAGGGGTTATTCTAAGCATAACAACATGCACCAATTATGTGTTTCTCATGAAAATCTTCCCATGTAGTCTCTTACATCCCCATCTTACAGAAAAGAAACCAAGTGACCTGCTCAAGGGCACACGACAAGTGGCAGAGCCTAGACTTGAATCCCAGGCTCAATTCCCTTGCTGACTTACTCCCCTGCTCACTGTGTTCCGAGAGTGATGTTACTGGTGCCCCTGCCATGTAAATTCCCGTGTCCATGTGATATGTCGGGATTCTGACAGCCAGGCCTGCTGGGGCCCACCAGGATTGTCCCCTCCCCATTTGTAATGATTTAAGTAATCATCCCATAAATGCCCTGGTTCCCTATTATCCCCCCAATTTTAACCCTTTTAAGTAACATCCCTACCCTTGGTGTCTTTGTCTTTTACATTCATGGCTGCTGGCCAGACCTTTGTTCTGTCATTATTCTTTGTGATTTTGAGCCTCTTTAATGTTACAATCCCTGAGAAGTTTGCCTGGTCTGGAGTGTTGAATAACTCAGAAGCTCATTGCAAGGAGTCACTACCTTTTCCCACTTTTGATATCTCTTCGCTGTGCCTCCCACTTGAGATTTTTGATACAGTCTGAATGACAGCTGAAGCTTGAGGGCCAACGTTTGGGCATTATCCGGGTCTGGTTTGCAGTGTAAATCTATATTTGACACTGTGACAGCAAACTCCACTATCCCACTAGCCTCTCCTTCTGCGTGTGTCAGTACTCCGGTCTCTGATCCTTCAGACTCTACTGAATACCCATTAACATATGAGGTCTTGTATTTATTCTCAAAGGAAACCATCTGTATTCTCTTTCTCTTCCTAGATGTTCTACAACTGAACATCACATTAATTTTAATCTTGTGTAATTAAATATGTCTTCCCTCTGAAAGGTTGATATTTCCATTCAAAAATTCACGAAACCCATATTGAGCTCACACTTTGGCAAAAGTCAACTTCAGCATATATTTCTCTTTCGAGAGCCACCGTCAGACCTACTTCTCAGTCTTGGAACCTACAAATTTCCCTGATGTTTATTCTAGTGAAAATAACCCGAAAATATCACATGTCCTTCTAACAACTTGACAGGAATGAGTGGCCTCTGGGAAACATTTAAGCAAAAGTTAACTACAGAGACACTGGAGAGGCAAAGTAAGAATTCAGAAGGGAAGTGACTTTAGAAGAACAACAGATGGGACAGGCAGCGGATACAGTGGAAAAGGAAGCTCCAAGAAAGGCCTAGAGCACCCTGACCACAAGGAGAAGCAACCACCCCTGATTTAGTAAGTTGTCCAAGCCCAAAACTCATGTCTCCTTAACCCATGAAAACTATCAATTGGCATTATACTGTAAAGTAAACAAGTAAATAAATAATGAAAAAAAAGAAAAGCAATTTGAGCTTGTATCACAAATGTATCTGTTTATCCAGCCAAAGAAAAGAGAAACACGGATAGCATAAAATAGTAGAATAAAAATTGTCTTTGATCACAAGGCTCATCTTGCAGAGTGCCCAAGAACACAGCTGCTGGAGACGGGTGGCCTGTATTCAAGCGACATTCCATCCATGTAGTAGTTGCTTTATTTGGGGGCCCATCACTTAAATCTCCCCAGTGTCAATTTCATCATCTGTAAAAGAGGAATAATCACAGTCCCTCTCTTGCAGGTTTGTTATAGTTAAACTGGTTATCATTATAATCACTTTAGAACAATGCCTGGTGTTCTACCATAATCACATGCAGAAAAATGAAACATATGTTTCAGAAGCAGCTACATCTAGTTTATGGCCCATTCCTAGGACTAATGCCACTTGTGTTTCACAGGCTTGCTGGGAGAGGGGAAAAGGGACAACACGATCTAAAAAATGAATGGAGCCTTTTGAAAACTAGGCAGATGTAGTAATGTTGCCTTGGAAAGGGATTAAGCCATATCAGATATTTCTTCCTTTTTCTTCCCTGATATCACAGCTGGAACAAAGAAAATCCTATTATGCGATATTTTAAGTTGTACCTTTTTAAAGGAAAATTTAAAAGCCACGTATGACTGAGACAGGAAGACTGCATATTTAAAAAAATACTTTTAAAGCCTGGAGGGTTTTTCCCCCCACCTATTAAAGCAAAACCATTTTAAAAGTAGGCTATTTTAAGGTAGCGTTTTACATAATAAATCCTGAACTGCTCCATTAAGGTTCTGTATGCTAAATAATCCTTCACTTTCAGTTACTCACACCAATCAGAGGTAGAAAAGCACATCTTCAACTCTATTTCCCTAACAGTGGGAGAGAAGCAATTGAAGCCTCAGTGATGTTCTCTATCACTTACAAGATGAACTTTAATTGTTTCCAGGTTTCACATCACTTTCAATTTTATATGTACCAAGAGTCACAAACAAGGTTAAATCTAGATAAAGTGAATCAGCTCATAATCTGAATTTAAAAAGAAAATGCAAGACAAAATGCATCTTAGCTGTGTATAGAACACTTTGTTTAAAAGATGGAGATTGTAAAAAAAAAAAAAATGCAGATTATCACGATAGTGGCTTTTACCCTTCTCCGTTTTCACTGAAGGTATAGAGGCTGGATGAAATGATGAATAAGTGTATATACACATAACTATCTAATCCCAGGGAAGTAGAATAGAAAAAAAGTGAATTGGTTCTTCTAGCATTAAAGATTTAAAATTAAAATGCATGCAACTAAATACACTGCTTTTTCAGCTTGTGGGAAGCTCACCCCCTTTAGAGCACCACAAACACAGAATTCATACAGTTCAAGGATAACTGCACATTGCACCATCAAATAGGAGAGCAGGTTGTTGTTGTAAGCGATCGTTACAGGAATTATATAAGTCTTTGTTGGCAACAATCTTCATAAATATAAAAATAGGGGAAAAGGCAGCTTCCAGAAAGAATCCTTAGAGTAACTATAATGAAACGTCTTTACTTAGTGTATTTAGGAGTTTAATGCATTCCAGAGTCCTTCTTATTTTTATTTTATTTTATTCATTTTTTTAAGTAGGCTCCATGTCCAGCATGGAGTGCAAGGTAGAGCTTGAAATTGAGACCCTGTGATCCTGACATGAGCTGAGATCAAGAGTCCGATGCACTTAACTGACTGAGACACCCAGGCACCACCCCTCCCCGGAGTCTTTTTTGTAAATAACTACAGTTCCCAGAAAGTGCTTATAGCATCAACACTTAACAACTGAATGTCTAATACAGAAATGGGTATTAGAATCACAGATAAATATAATATATGCATAAATTATATTTATAGAGGAGAGATGTGCATATGCACCTATTAAAAGGAGGATGTGATAAAAATCTCCTTCTCTTATTTTCTGGTAAACAAACTGAAATTCTCAGTTACTATGTACTATCAAGAAAATGGCATGGGAAAGGGGCCTGGAATGCGTCTAACTATCAGGACCTCCAAGTTTAGCTGAGAGGTATCCGGGAATGAATTCCCTGGATTGTCCTTCACATTTACGGACTCCCAGGAAAATAAAGGAATGTTGAGCCTGGAATGACCTTAAATTGACCTTATTTCCTACTGAAGCAAACTGAGATCAGGAAGGGGTACGTAACTTCCCAAGCTCAAAATAGGGTGTGGATGATATTTTATTGTTGTAATTTATAACATCAGATTCTATGCCTAGCACAGCCGCTAACAAAAGAGGCACTGGAAGTACAAGTGATTAAGAAAAAGAGAGAATCACATACATATCAAGGTTGGTAGCCTCCCTGAATGTTGAACTTAACTTGAACTTAACTCATTCATACCATTCAAACATACCTTTGTATGTTTGAGCTCACATCATGACATACTGTGAAATGCTCAAGGTACTACCATCCAATAAATAACCAAACAAGCTGCCTTTTCTCATTCTTGCTACAATTACTTCTTAGGAATTAATCGGTGCAACTAGACAAAAAATAAAAATAAAAATAAAAATAAAATAAAAGAGGCCTGGAAACATAATGGTTAAGAATGAATGAGGACTCTGGAATCAGGTAGATTCAGACTAAGTTCCTGGCTTCAACTTTTACTAACTAGTATCATCCTGATGAGTTGCTTAACTTCTCTGCACTGTAGCACCTTGTCTATGACATGGAGAGGGATTTACCTCAATTCGTGAAATTGATGGAAACCCTCAAACTAAAATAAAATGCACTCATGTTTGTCATTAGCATGACTACGATTTCAGTTTATTTTAATTTTCACAATCAAAGATGGAACAGGCAAAGTCATTATTATCTCCATCCCTCTACCAAGAAAATAAGAGAGAATGGATAGTAACACCTTTATTTGTTAATTTATTTATTTTAATTTTTAATATTTTAATGTTCTTAATTTCATTTTTATAGTTTCTGATTGCTATGTGTCTTCACGTTTGTAAAAAGCACTTCATTGAGCTACAACTGACATACAAAATGATGTGCATAACTAATGTATGCAATTTGATGAACTTGGAGAGAAGTATGTGTCAGCACGACAAGGCCATAAGCATATGTACAACCTCCAAAAGTTTTCTCTCACCCCTTTATTGATTGATTGACTGATTGATTCATTGAATGAATGAATGAATTCATTCATTCATTCATTTACTGGTAAGAGCACTTAATGTAGATCCCCTTCTGCTCAGCTCCTGGTAACCATCATTCTGTTTCCTGCTTCTATGAGTTTAACAATTTTAGATTTCACATAGAAGTGGGATCTTTTGGTATTTGTCCTGGGAATGACCTATTTCCCTAAGCACAATGTTCTCCAGGCCCACTCATGTTGTAGCAAATGACAGTAGTTCCTTCTTTTCTGAGGCTGAATAACGCTCCTTTGCATCGATACCACATTCCCTTTATCTATTCCACTGTTGATTTAGGTTGTTTACATATGTTTCTTACTGAGAATAATGCTTCAGTGAATGTGGGAATGCGGGCGTCTCTTCAGGGACCCTGATTTCAGTGTCTTTGGATACAGACCCAGAGAAGGGATTACTGGCTCAAACACCTTTGAAACAAACAAATACAGATTTTATATGGGTACTGGGCTGGTGTTTCTCCATTTGCTGCCTTCCCCCAAGGTCTACTCGTGGCGATTCTCTCATCAGGTGTGTGCTTGGGATTGACTCTGTGGATTCCATCACCTGAATTTCTCTGCCCTCCCGTTCATGGCTGGGATTACCAACAGGAGGTGCTGGCCAGAGACTGGAAGGCCCAAAGGAAAAGAGGCCCTACTGTCTCTGTTGTGCTTCTCCTAGTAGTTGTAGCTGTAGTTACTCTTCTGAAAGGCAGCCTTTTGTTCATAGCTCCAAGTGTTCTCCACACCTTTTTATCCTCTTATCTCTTGAAGCAAAGTAATGGTCACCCAGTGCTACTATTGCCTGAGTCCTTCACTATCTTTTTTTTTTTTTGCTTCCCTTAACTCTGTTCTCATTTTTATAGCATCATTCCATCAAACTGTCCTCCCGAAACCCTTCAAGTGTGACTTCTCTTTTCTGCTGGAATTTTGAATGATAAATGATTGATCGCAAAATAAATAGTCATATAAACAACAAGTTGGGGTTTTTTTTAGAGAAATTTAATGGGGAAGACAGAGACAATGAACAGAAGCAATCAGGAATATACTTTCTTTTATAAGGACTTGCTTTTATAGGAATAACGGTGTATAAATATAAGAATTATTGTACAATGGTAGAGGAATAAAAGTTTTACTGAAGAACATGGTGGAAATCTATAAGTTCCAGAAAGGTTCTGTTCTGCGAGGTTTACTACTTTATCATCAGCGCCTTAGTATAAGGTCTCACATTGTAAACATGCAGTAATTATTATTTTAACCAAGTACTTAACATTAAATAAGAAGAACAGCATAGCATATCCCTGAATCACAAGACTTAATGTTTGTGTTTGTGGAGAGGTTATGTTTGTGTGTGTACACAGATGTATTTTCCATAGATAGCTGCCACGAAAATCCATGACCACACATACATTTGTATAATGGGCATTGCCTCTCTTCCAGAATGAAATGTAATCTACTTATCTGTACCCTTGAATCTGGTTCTGTGATTGCATTGACCAGTAAAATATGGTGAAAGTCGCACTGTGTCATTTCTGGGCTTAACCATTGGCTGCCCTGGCAAGCTTTGTTTCCTGCCTTGTGGAAGCCCAGAAAATATTCTGTCATGTAGTGCAATGCCTAGGCCACATGGAGAAACTTTGGAGGATGAGATGCTATGTGTCGTGACTGGAAACGAGGCCAAGGAGCAGAAGACATCAGACAAGTGAGGGAAGAAGATATCCTGCTGCTGGGTCCTCCAATAGCCGCCACCCAAGCTAATTTCACACGATGTAGAGTTTAACCAACCAGCTGAGCCCCTTCTGAAACTCTGAATCATGAAATCATGAGTAATGCTTACTTTATGCCACTGGCTACTTTATATGGCACCTGGACTAAAGTGTGTGTGTGTGAATATGATAGAATTCTCTTTTCAAAGGATGGAGTTTGTAGTAAAATTATTAAAACAAGTAGCAAAAGAACTCCAAGTAAACATCATCATTTACCTTACATTGTACAAAGTAAATTCCAGACACATCTAAGATTGAAATGATTTTAAATCTCACAGAATTACTAGAACACATTATAGGGAAGATTTATGTGATGACTGAAAACTTCCTCGACATGACACAAAAGTTGATAACAGAAAAAAAAAGAAATATTACAAATTTTATTACACTAACTACCACATAAAAATCGAAAGATACAAATACACTGGGAATGTGTATTATAAAAAAAGGGTTAATATTCTAAAAAATATAAAAAGCTCTTAACGAAATTAAAATTACAAATACTCCATATCACCTTCCCCCCAAAATTGGCCATGTAAGTAAAGGAGCAATTTATAGATGACTACAAATTTTTAAAAATTTCATAAATAAAAAGATTATTTTTAGAAAATTAAAAATAAGTAAGAAAATGTGTCTTCACTACTAATAAAAATGCAAATCAAAATAAAATATGATAGTATATTTTCTCCTATGAACTTGATCAACATGAACAAGAAAGAAATTCTGCTGTATGGACCAGAAGCTAAAATGATTCCTCAAAAGGAAAATAAAAATGATGCAGAAAGAGAAAAAGTAGGCAGGATGGTATTAGGACTCCTGGTTCCAGTCTTTTTTGAGTCCAGGCGTTGTTCCTGCTTTTGGTTTCTAGAAAATACTTTTAAATTCTTACCATAATTCCTCCTTTTTCAGCTAAGCTGGTTTGAGTTGGATTTCCACCCCTTGCAAACAAGAGTGGTGGTGGTAAGTAATAGTAACAAAATGATCTATTGGAGTCTAGACAAATTATAAAGAATCACCCAAAACATAAAAATGATTTAAATCCATAAACTCATTCATAATCTATCAAAACATCACCATGGGCTCGAGCAGCCTGATTTGCCTGCCATGCAGAAGGACCTATTTCAGGGACAGTAAGCAGGGGAGAACTAGAGTGGAAATGTAGGACATTATTGTTCTCTTACTAAATAGTGAGTTTCCCCCAAGCGTGGTGTGGGTGCTGTCCTCATGTTGAAGTGTTATAAATGATCCGGTGGGTGAGTTCACAGCGACTGAAATACCAGCTGCAGAAGTATTTCAAAAGCCTGTGCCAGTGGGCAGAAAACTGGCATGTGAACTTCCAAAAGGATAAATATAAAGGAATGCCTTTAAAAGAAAGTTGTTCAGTCTATACACAAAGAGCGTAAATGACCTATGAATCATTTTCTGCAGACATCAGCCCAGCAGGCTTCACAGGAATAGGCTTTGAAACCACCTCATGGTGTTAGCTTGGCGTTAAGCCAAGATACACAAAGGTGACTGAGTAGTGGAAACTCCTGAGCAAGATAGTTACAACTATAAGTCACTAGGCTCATCCCCGGAACAATGTTGCTGATAAATTGCTCCTTGAAGTTAAACTATAGTACAGAACCAGCGTGCCAGTGTTTGACTACACCAGTGAATGTCAGAGGAGGTGCTTGTGAATATCAAAAGAAAATGTTGCACGCATGTGTACGTTTTTAAAATGTTATTTCCCCATTGTATGTAATATGTTTTAAAAGATTTATGTATTTATTTGAGTTAGAGAGAGAGAGAGAGAGAACTTATCAGTCTGGGGAGAGGCAGAGGGAGAAAATCCTCAAGCAGCCTCCTCGCCCAGGGCTCGATCTCAGAGCCCATGAGATCATGACTTAAACTGAAACCAAGAGTCAGAGTCTTAACTGGCTGTGCCACCCAGGTGCCCCTGTACATAATATTTTTGTTAGTATAACTTATGTCAACATAACCTGTAGATTAAAAAAAAGTCTTTCTCCAGGAAACATTGAAAATAAATGTTTATATATGTTGTATTTGTATAAATGTAGTAGAAATATGGCCATGTGATCAGGCAAGTATTCCTGTTTTTTGATGTAAGGAGTAAGTAGCTCTTTTGGGTTGCTTAAAAAAAAAAAAAAAAAAAAGTATGAGTGTAGTCTAAAAAAGAAAATAGTACTACAAAGCTACAAACACAATATCAGTTTTCTGTTCTCCTACTCTCCATAATATCCTCTCCAGGGTAATCTATTTCAAGTCCTTTAGCTGTTTCTTATGGGTTTTTTTATAGTATTTACATGTTTATATCGCTATTTTTTACCTACTTTTTACCATTTAATCGTGGAAAATGATAATGAAGACTTTATGTAACACTACCTCCTCTTATTCCCCTAAAATAGCTAGCATAAAAATTCTGTTTAAATTGGTATTTAGCTTTATGATGAATATGTATTTTCATTGCTAAACCAAATAATAAACACTACATGTTTCTCTCTTTTTTCTAACAAATTTTTGCTTTTCCTATAATTAACAATGCCTAGATTTTTCATTTGCTTATGTTTTTACTTCACTTATCATGAATTTTCACATATTCTATGACTTTGTGAAACTCGTCCTAGTTATATTTAACACATCATGTAATCCTCCGCATCTCCTTATTCTTAAGAGAACTTTCTCTAGAGCTTCCCATCCTCCTGCTCCAAAGTATCTGGTCACTTTCCTTGCCTGCTGCCAACAATTAGAACTTCTCTTCACTGATATTCTGGAAAATCCTTCTCCTTTTTCCTGGAATGAAAGAATCGTATATATATATATACACACACACATATATACACACATATATGTATATATATATAGAATCACATATATGTATATATATATAAAATCATATATATATATAAATGGAAGCATATATATATATATATATATATATATATATATATTCTATTTCTTGATTTATTCTGGCAGAAAAAGTACTCTCCAGTTGTTTGTTAAGAAAGAATTCACAGTGGGTTGGTTTTTTTTTTTTTTAAGTCTCAAAAGGATTTATTTATCCTGTCCTCACAATGAAATAATAGTTAAGCTGATCATATAATTATAGGGTAAAATTCATTTTCCCTCAAAATTTTGAAGATATTTTAGTTCATTTTATGGCTTCTTGGGTTGCTTTTGAGGAACTCAGTGCCCTTAAGATTCTTTATCCTTTGTATATGACATTTATCTTTCCTTTGAAATTTCTTTTCCTTATTTTTAGTTTATCTGACAGTTTCTTACATTTTATTTATTTATTTATTTGTTTATTTATTTATTTATTTATTTTTATTTATTTGACAGAGAGAGAGAGACAGCAAGAGAGGGAACACAAGCAGGGGGAGTGTGAGAGGCAGAAACAGGCTCCCCACTGAGCAAGGAGCCCGACCTTGGGATCGTGACCGGAGCCGAAGGCAGATGCTTAACAACTGAGCCACCCAGGTGCCCCAGTTTCTTACATTTTAATATGAGGGTGCCTTAGTGAAAATACGCTTCTTCACAATGCTACTCAGAAGCATGCGTAATGTGGAATATCCCTGATGTCATTCCTTCCAAATCTTTTCCCTTGTGATTCTCTGGTCTCTCTGAAAAACCGTCAGCATTTTTATTTTATTTTCCATCCTCACCTTAACTTTTGTTCTATGTTTCAGAATATTTAATTGACTTCTTCTTCAAACTGTTCTATCATTTTTTAAAATTCATCGTATTTCCTCCCACGAGCTCATTGCAAACTCTGTTCGTCACCTCCTGTTCATATTTCATGGGTGAAATAATACATTATTGGATTACTCTGAGAGCATTGTAGATGTTTAAAGCGTTTTCTCATAGCCTGGGCATTTTTTTTTTGACCTGATATGTATTTTTTCCCTCATTCTAAATTTTCCTACCTATGGTTTTTGGCCTTTCGCTTCGGAGGCTTTCTCAATAATCCTTGGCCAGTTGTTTATGTTTAGGAATGAGGCAAAAAAATGACATTTTGAAATGATGAAATGGGTACATTATTTCTGTGATGGCTGGTGTGTTGATGAGGTTCACCTATAGGGAGCAGATGGAGGGTGAGGAAGAGCATAGAACAATTGTTTTCTGTGGGACTTTTCTTTGGAGACCTACCAACTTATGCAGAGGAGAGTCAAATAATTTTGATCTAGTCTATGCAAAGAGGGTAACTGGCACCCAGTGTTTGTAGAGCTGAGTTGGAAAAGAGCAGTGCTCCAACCATTTATCACGCAGAGACTCATTTAACCTCCTTTTTTTTTTTTTTCAGTCCTATGCCCTAACTCCCTGCTCTCCTGTTCCTGTTGGTGCCGAGGTCCAGAGGTTCCTCAACTGAATTTCTCCAGAGAATGAACTCCTCTCTCCCAGGTAGTTGCTCGCCACCCTGAGTAAAGAAGTAGATCTGATGTCTAACTGCTTAATAATTACATGTTCAGCCAATCTTCAGAATGCCTTCTGAGATTCCTGATATCCCAAGTTCTGGGTTTCGGCAGCATGAACTGACTTTTTCTCAGTAACATTCTCTGTGGGCATTCAAGTTTCAACTTTCTCAATTTTTCTCTTCTCCATTTGCTTTCCTATCGTGGACATGTTCAAAGTACCGTTGTCTTTGGTCTTGTTCATTGATGTCTTTTATCTTTGTTTCCTTTAAGATAATCACATTGCTTTGCGCAGAGAAGCATTGATAAATGAATGTGTTCAATCTACTATGTTTAGCCGCTGGCGGTAAAATTTATGGTGTTTCAACAGGCCTTCTTATGGTTCCTCCCACATTTGAGTTGTCAAAGCATGTCCCTTAATGCTCACCATGGCAGTGTCAGTTCTGATGTGAATCCTTGGTTGTGATGCCAGGAGAAACACATCTTTGCAATCTACACAGATGTTTTAGATGCCTGCTTTAAGGGTTAAGCCTTGTATTGAAATGATAACAGGATGAAATTATGCGTATATTCATAACGATGAGTGCAGAGGTAACTGAAGTATCACTCTTAAGTTCCTGAGCTCAGACTTTCCTGACAAACACACATACTCATCTTGATTTAGAAATTCCTGCTTAAAATATTTCTTCCACCGGCTTACTTTTCTGGAATAATTTTACAAAGAGAGCAGAGTCATTTATTCCACTGCTACTTAGGATTCCCGCCACATGGTATTAATTGTCAGTGAGCAATGACAGAGGCGGTGACTTTTCTCGTAACCACACTGAGTTGCAGATACCTCTATTGGACGTCAGATCCTTTCGTAAGAACATGTCGTCGTAAGAGGTAAGGAGAGAGGGTCCAAAAATATAATAGAGAATGCGTCACCGTCTCCTTCTAAGAGGACAGGAGTCAGAAAGAGGAAGCTAGAAGCAATATGTGGGCTTTCTCTACCTGGTGGTTTTGCATGGTGGGTTGATATGTAGAGTTTCAGACACAGACGTGCACCTTTGTTAGGGTGCGGCTAGAGGCTGCTAGGCGCCACTATCCCATTGGCCAAGATAGCAAAGATCATCAACACTCAAAGACCCGGGTGCCCAGAATCAATATGTGGCAACCAAAAATGCTCAATAAGTGTTACTTTATAGTGAGTTACTGGTTCGTTGTTCCTCTCAGAGTGTTCTGGACTTGATAGTATTCTCTAAATTGAAGTGTTAGTCTACACATGAGTTGACCAACACATACAATGGGAAATCCTTCTAAGATGATACCAGTTCAATGCTTACTACAATAATTCTACCAACTGAAAATTTAGCTAAGGGTGCCAGGTTTAAGTATTTTGCCCATGTATCTGTATCTACAAAATACTTCGTCAGATACTGTGATGAAACCAAGATATGCGATATTTGTAAAGTTGTCTTCATCAGAATTACTTTGTGGTGTAATGATCATTTCGTTTAATAAGTAATCTGATCTGGTGTCTTTTAATTCTTCATAATAAAGTAACATCAGCTGAGTTCTACTTCCCAGTACCATGGTCCATGCTCATCTCTTCTAGATTTCTGTAAATGTATAAGGAGTTTTTATATCCACATAGATTACTTACTCCTTACTTCTTAGTACCTGATTCCTTATTATCCCTTGGTGCTGATTTCCTACTGTGTACCATTTAAACACAGAACCCATCCCTTCTCACTACCACCAATTTCTCAATGGATGGAACTCTACAAGCCTAACAGGTTCTATTGGACCTTGGATGGGAAAGAGTGACATCCCAGGGATACAGGTAATTTTGAACAAAATAATCAGCACCATTGCAATGTTTTCTGGTCACAGCTCTTCAGGGAGATTTCACTGTTCCTACACCAAATCATAGTTTTTACCATTTTTTTCTTACTCTTTTCTCTGTCTTCTGTCTTCCTCTTCTTAACGTTTCTTTCCTCTTTTCTTTTTCATGAAAGCAAAACCAATAAATCTGTATTTCTGTATCACACAGATCAACCCCCACCTCCACTCACCAGCACCTGCCAACATCTATGTTATCGGAGAGCCTACTGCATCCATGGATTCTTATCAAAACGAGTAGTTCCATCTCTCCCCCTAGAGGCATTCTGGTTCCAGTTATTAAAATAATGATGGTTTTAATCCTGAAAAAAAAATGGTGTAGTAACAATTTTGGAGTCCTAAAATACTTCTAGAATATATTTTTAAATTATGACTAATGATGAATAAAAGTATACAGAAATTAATGATCAAAGTATTTGTCTTAATCTTCTGTCATGTGGAATCTACCATATGTGATGCATGTTGAAATGATTTAATTATTTATGTCTAGGGATTCACTGATCCATCCTGAGACCTGAAAATTCTATTTCTACAATCTTAAAAACCTAAGCTAGGATTTTTTTAGGTCTGTTACAGATAAAAGCAACTTGGAAAAATGGAATCCAGGACAGTTACATGGAAATGAAAGTGTCTACCCTTGTCCTTGGATTGGATGAGGCTGATGATGTGGAGGAAGCCATTGTAACTAGGCGCTCTGAGCATATAGGAGGCAGCATGAAAAAATGAGAGGGTCTTCGATCCCATAAAGAACGATAGAAAAAACGGGTCTTTTTCACTCAACAAATGATGGGGAGGTACCTGTATCATTCTATCAATGAAGAGCTTGAACAAAGGTACCTAGTTTCCACTTTTCCTTGAGCTAGTTTACATGTATTCTATAATAATTTCAAATGAAACCTCATCCACTTATTGCAGATTCTTTAATATAGCAAGATGATTTAAATATAGCAAGAGTCGCACTTGGAAATGGTGGGTTTCGGGGATTTAATACATTGACTATTTTAATTATATTCTGTTTTTCTATTAGCATTGGAAGAACTACCCTAAATATGTATGAGATGACATCATCTCTTTGGGAAAAATTGTGTATTTAAATAGAAATATATGTATATTTTCTAAAAATGTCTTATATTACCTACAACGGCATAAAATGACTATTGGCGCTATAAAATAAATAATCAGTGTAAGAACAAATTATACTGTGCGTTTTATTGAATAGGTTATCCTATGCTCAAGATTGTATTTGAAACACCTTTTAAATATTATACATAACAATTCCTTCTCTAACATTTACAATAAAATTGAAATTAACCAAGCATAAATAAAAATCATAATAGAAAACATTTAGGTTTACAACAAATAATTTGGAGCATTGATTACAATTACTGAAATAAAATCATTAATGTCCACTTGTGTATTTTTGGAAATTGGTTAAATATTAGACTTAATGTTTAATTTTTAAATAAGTTCACGTAGCTAATATTTCCATGCTTATTCAAAAAGTTTAATCCTCATTATGGGTTAATGTCTGCAAAGTGTCATGTTAAATGATATTATTACTTTATATTTAACTTACTACACAATACAAAATAACCTCATCTAAATTTGGGAATTCACGGAATTGTTTTTGTAGGCTTTTAAGAAGCAAAAATAGTGTCAAAAGGATGTTGTGAAGAGAAACATAGATATTTTTCCTTCCAGAGAGCCCCACACTTTATTTGCTAAACTTGGAGCCACAATGAATTCCTGCACTTGAGTATAAAGACATGAAAACAGGAATTTTCCATGAAAATACCCATAGTCCTCTTATCATGGCAGCCCCGGAAAGAGCACTCTAATGCTCCATGCTCCTATGGCCATAGTCAACTTTTCTCTACCCTATAGAAGTGGCAAATAATATTGGAACAAAGTGAGTCAGAATACTTAGGATTCACTGTAGCAAAGAGAATCGGAACAACAAAAGCACTCTCACTGATGAAATTGGAATTTTTTTTTTTAATTAACACTTCTAATTAGAATTTAACATCTCAGTAGCTTCGTATGGGATTTTTCGCTTCCTTAACCTCACGGAAACCTATCTGTTGGCTCTAAATAGGCAGTCACTTACCATGCACCACTTGAGGATTTCAATTAATCCCAAATCCTCCAACTTTGGTTTGTGAACTTGTCTTTTTGCTCTTGTGCCATTCCTTCCTGTTTGAATGTACTCACAAAAAGTCCTCTTAATGGATTTGTTGTGCTGTCTTCAACTCATCTCTTCCTTGATCCCACTTCTCTCCTATCTGAAGGGAAGAATTTCATGAATTTGACGGTAATGATGTGGGGTGGTAATTGGTAACCGTAATTATGGTGAACTTGACTCTTCTATGTGCCAGGAAGTGTGATGGGCTCTTTACATTTAGCAAGGGAAGGTCTCAAGTTGCCCATCAACCAGGCTCTGCCTCTAAACCTGTGTTGCCCCCACCATCTTACCCTGGTTGAGTAAGAACTCATCCGAAGTGAAGGCAGTACTGGCATGCCATTCAAAACTGTGGCTCTTGTGTGTACTCTTCAAAATCTTATCGACAGTGATAAAAATCCAGGCTATTAGTGGGTTTTGGTTCTCAGGGATAAAATGCACTCTGACGTAACCAGGACAACTGCAAAACCTCCTCAGCCACAAGCAACTTGGCAGTTCTCCTTGATGTCAACAAAGAGAGGTCCATTTACTCTGAGACATTTGCTGCCTCAGCCAGAGCTAAAAACCTGGCTGAGCTCAGCCTTCACCAGAATTCTAGAAAATGCTCTGAGGTTGGTGAAAGATCATCAATGTACTGACAAGAGTCTATGAAGAGTCATCCAGTTGGCCTGTTGTTCTCAGTCTGGGAAGTATAGGAGCCCCAAAAAGCAAATAATGATTATAACAATCCTTCTCTAGAATATAGTTCTTTTTCTTTTGTTTTTTGGGGTTTTTTAGTTTTATTTAAATTCCAGTTATTAATACACAATGTCATATTAGTTTCAAGTGTACGATGTAGTGATTTGACACCTCCACATGACTCCCAGTGATCACCACAACAAGGGCACTCCTCTGTACCTCCATAGAATATATTTGCAAGTAAGTTAGCATCTCTGGACCCTGGAAATCCATGGACAAGTGACTCTGAATGCAAAGACTTTCTAAAGGGGAACCCTTCTCTAATAAAATATTTCATCATTAGACATTCATTTATTTAGCCTTTATCGTCTCTCCTCTAAAAAGTGATTTAACCCCAGGAGACGTAGGTAATGTTTTTGAGCCTCATTTAAACTTGGTGTGAATGGACTTTGTGAAGTAAGAAAGGGAGAGAGAGAGAGTGCTCCCAGATATCCCTCAGCCCCTATCTCAGGCAGGTTGCTCTGGCATGGCCACACCACTGTCTTTCCATTGCTTCTGAAGGTGGCAAGTGCCTTAGCAATAGATGAGGTTTAATGGGGATGTCACAGCCTTGCCACCGCCAAGCAGCTCGGAGAGCATGGGAGATTTTTAACATAATAATTATAGCATAATCATTTAAACATAATAATTATAACATCTTTTGTGTAAGGTCTTTCTTCCATGGAGACTTGCCAACATTCATCATCATCAAAAGTATTTATTTAGCATCCACATGTGTATAGTTCTGCTGAGTGCTAGTTTTTTCTTTGATAATTTTCGTAACATCTTAAGTGGGTAAAGAAAAGCTGGAGGAGGAGGAAATTTAGGGAAAAGAAGGTTAAAGAAAAGCCTTGGCTATTTAAAATGACTCTCAGCAACTTTCGAGAACAGAGGAATAGGAGGACCCCACAACCTGAGAAAAGATTTTTCCCAGCAGAGGATGGAATAGAAGAGAGCCTCTCTGTAGTGATCTTTCAATTTCTCCAGAAAGGTCATTAGATAATTAATTTCTGGAAAGCCCAAGTGTCCAGAGCAGTCCCTACGAGCAAATATCTTACAAGCAAAAGGATGAGTGTGTTAACTAAACATGTCTATATTTCACTCAAACTTCTAAACATTTCAAAGAAATCTGACAAAAATAAGAGCTCTCTTGGTTGGTGTTATTAAATGTTATCTTTGCTAATTTCCTTAGTTTGGCAAAGCCTCGTCAATCGCAGGGATGCTTTTAGATCTCAAGGAGGAGTTTTGTGTGAAACACTTAAACATTTTCGATACATACTTACATGAAAAACACATTCCGCCAATTCAAGGCAAGTAGGTTGTGGAATTATATAGATCTAGAATTATTTCCACAATTATTTTCACACTACAGCTTACACATATGTTGAAAAGTCTATTGTAGGATATACAGTATTTTGAAAATTCCATAAGGACTGGAAAATAAAGTGTAGATATTTTGTAAAATACTTAACCAAATGGTTCACACAAATATAGAAGCAAACTGTGCACTTGGAGATTCCCTTTTAGGCCCTCCTCACTTGAATTTAACATATGTGTCCTACTTTTTTAAAATACCGAAAATATTTGCAAGTATGTTTATTGAAATGTTTCTAAATCCTTTGCAATAGTCATCCCATTTGCATCCATACATAATCCCCACTCCTTTCTGTGGGCATGGTGAGCGTAGGGTGGAAAAACTTGGATAATTATATCTTATGAGTTTGTAACATTTTAAATTTCCAAAGGAAAATTAGACCCATAAATTTTTTTTAGATGTGCAGCTGAGAAATACTTTTTTAAATCGCTAATTTCACTGCAGATTAACACATTCAGTTCTGCCAAAAATCTGCCTCCTCCCGTCCTTCCTCAGCTCTGCCAGCCACTCTCTTCTTCTTGCCTGTTTCTTTGATCTTTTCTAGATTAAAAAAAAAAAAAAATCTTTTTATTCCCCCGAAGAGAATAGAAGGAAAGTTTATAATTTCTCTTCTTTCAAAAAATCACTTTTCTTAAACTGCAGAGAAAACAGAGACGTAACTGAAGAATCATTAAATCGAGGGCAAAGATAACAATAATGCAGTTCAAGCATATATTTTGTATATTTGTGGCTCACATTAATAAATTCATTCTCCAAAATCCTGAATCTTAAAAAGACCTATTTAGAGTTGATATAGCCTTTGTAAAAAGAAAGCATTTGTTTAAGATTAATCCCCTTCTCAAAAATTTGACGTGATTTCTAAAAAATAAAATGATGACTTGTCAGGTATACGTAGTTTACAAAATGGGATGATAACAAAAATGCATAAAAATTACCTATAGTATAAAAAAAGCTACATATTAATAAAAGTTGCTTTTTTTTCTAAAGGATGTCATTTTGCATTGACTTTCTCTGGAAGCAAAATATGTAAGAGATAAACACATTCCATAGTGTGTCAGTCTATTGCAAATCATGTCCTAATAGAGAATGATGAAAAATCCAGAAAATCATTTCAACATTAGCAAGGGTCACACGATATGACATATTATCCGATCAGTGTCAAATGAAATTATTTTATGAAATATATAATATATATACATAATGTGCATATAGGTGTACATATGTGTGTATCAAAGCTGGCCTCTTTTTATTAAGATTAGGTTGCAAAGCTGGCCGGCATAGTTGAAGCAGCCTACAGTGAAAATACTGTCAAGGATAAGCCCCATATGGACCATTGAGGGGCAATTGCATTTGATACACATTTTCTGCTAGGGCTTTAAATAATTCCCAAGCGACCTGAACAGTATTAAAACTTCCCTTAAGTTGTAGATTTCTCTAAAATAATATTCTTTTCATCCTTGATGATAATGTATTAGAGTTCAGACATTTAAGATAATAACGTAAAGGCAAAGTTTATCACTAAATTATATTTTTAGGTATTGTTCCAACTAAATTAATCTTTAACATCCCCAGAGGGAGTGTGGCCTAAAGCACTGACTATTGACTTTCACTGTATAAAAAGATTTCACTTGAGAGTCAAGTTCGTGTGAACACCTACTTCATAATTCCCCCTTTCACTAGAGATCAATTACAAACTCATGCCCATAATAAAATAATATCAAGCACTCTGTTATTTACTTCAATAGGCAGGCTATATACAACAGTTAAAAGCAGTCGGAATTTAGAACACAGCCTGAATTAAGAAGCCAGTAGGATTTTCCTTTACTTCTGTCCTTCTGGAATCAGAATAATGGGGATTAACCTGGCAACCCATGGGTTGGATTCAATCCAAAAGTGTTTTGTTTAATTTCGTTGATTGGGGGAGGACGGGTGCCTGTAAAATGTCTTCCTTTCTTTTTGTAAAACTGCATAAATTTTGTCACCAACATTTAAAAACTAGGTGATTTCACCAGAAACTGGTTTATCAGTTTCCCTGGACAGTAGAATGATCTTGAAACAGTGGCCCTACCACCCCTCACTGGGACAGGGTCCCAGGCTCTTGTAGGAAGTCTGGTCATTTAAGGACACCACTGTCTGCTGGTCCAGTTTGTATACTGCTCGCCTCACTCTGCTTCGGAGTGTGAAAACTGGTCTGACAGGAATTTAGAAAGCAACGGAGTAAATGACTTCACTTTTCTCACATTAATTTAGCAAGTAACTGACCAGAAGTATTTGTTAACAAAGTTTGTCTGGAATATTCTCACGGTAGCATTAGCCAAATTCTGTTCTGTGAAATTTGAATGGCATTCCCAATGCCAATTCCTAGGCATTGGGAAAACAATAAAAAAAAAAGAAAAAGGGAGGGGAGGAGTGCCTGAGTGATTCAGTGGGTTAAAGCCTCTGTCTTCCGCTCAGGTCATCATCTCAGGGTCCTGGGATCGAGCCCCACATCAGGTGCTCTGCTCAGTGGGGAGCCTGCTTCCCCCTCTCTCTCTGCCTACCTCTCTGCCTACTTGTGATCTCTCTCTGTGTCAAATAAATAAATAAAATCTTTCAAAAGGGGGGGCACCTGTTGTCAAATATGTTTTGGCAAAGCTGGTTTAGGCAAAGTCAGATGAATTTCTTTATGCAGAAGTTCTCTGTGCCCTGGGCATGATTGTGCATTACCAACCTCTGATAGTTGATTTACACCGTCCTGTATCCCTGCTTTATTTGAGCATAGACTATTTCTTTTAATAAAGCCACACCTTTTGAAACGTGGTACTTGGCAGTTTGTGTCATTTAGAAATGCACGTGAGTACATTAGTGGTCTTAATTTGAGCTTTCACTGAACACGAAATGTGTCTGAGGTAAAAACTTTGGAATTCTCCTGTCTTTACATGCCTCTACTGGATTGAGTGGTTTTCTCTGCCAAAAGAGAATTAAGGCAGAGTTTCAAAAGCACGCTTGGAAGAAAAAATGGGGCGAATAGGTTGGGAGGACACAAAATGGCCCCACGTCTGTACAAGATAGTTGTCTTCTGACCATTCCCGCGCACTTGGGTGTGAGTCCTCAGACCAAGGGGCAAATTCAGAACTTGAAGAAATTGTTTTCACAAGGGACTCCATTAAGCACGACTGTAGTTACCTCACGTCTACTTTGGTGCCCAGGGAGGAAGAGCAGAAGCTGGAGGAGAGATGCTTATTTCCTTTCTGCCCAGGTCCCAGCTCCACTTGAGCCTGGTGAAGGGAACAGGGACCAGTTTGCCCTTGCAATTAGGTGGTAGACCGCTGGGAGCCCTGGATAAAGTGTCCTGCCCCAAATCCCAGAGCAGGCCCCTGTGGGTGCTAGCAGGTGTGACAATGGGAAGAACCTTCTGTGGGGACTTCCCAGCAACTGATGTCCACAGGGCGGCTGGATCTAAACCCAAGAAAAGAACAGTCCAGGCCCCACTTGTGAGACCCCTGCTCTGAAATCCTTCAAATCTCTGGAGGTTGGAGCCTGGGGCTGCTTCCGCAAGCAGGGGGAGCGGGGGTTTCTGAAATGTGTTTCTGTTTGACACGTATTATTTTCCTCATGGCCGAGAGGTCTCAGGAGTTTCAGATTTTATGTCCTATGGGTCGTAAACCTTTTCATATTCCTGATGACCTATAGACCCTGGGAAAATTCTGCCAACAATTCCTTTATGTAATGGATTAATATTTGGCAAACCGTACAATTCAACAAAACAAAACAAAACAAAACGAAAAAAAGCAGAAAAGGAAAATTGCTCATTCAAAATAATAAAAATTAAAATTAAAAAAAAAAAGCACTGCTTAACTTGGGATCTTATATTGCTTATATATGCTTATGTTGCTTCTCTTGGGATCTGACCCCTCAGACCTGTCTTTTTAATAGAAGAGGGAAAGCTGGCATGAAGTTTGCCAGCTGCTCAGCGAGGGACCTGACCTGCCGTCCGCCAGGCATTGTTCTAATGTCCCGTGCTGCCGGTGGGGGCAGCAGGCGCGGTCCTGGTACCAGTAGGCGTTCAAGGGCTTGAGTCTCGGAATCACGCCGCTGCTACGTAGCCTTATGCAGGAAAGAAGCGCTTGACAGAAAGGTCATAAATTCCGCCCCGAGGGGAACATAAGCTGTGCAGAGGGCTAAGTACAGGCACTGATGGAACCCCTCAGCGCACACCAGCTGGGGGTGATGGGTTGGCCTTTGCAGTGGCCTCATATTGGGACACTTTGCTGTGAACCAACCCACTTGGGGGCGATGAGACGAAATCATGGCCGGTTTACCGGTTTACCGCCTGGCCACAGCCTACCTCACGGAAAACTTGAACTTGTTGCGTGGCCCCGAGGGTAGAGGGCAATCGCGGGGTGCCACGTTTCAGAGCCTCTATCAGATGGCCTGCCACGTTCTGCTGCTGGTGTTTCTTGTTCTGCAGAAGCGTGGGAGTGTGGGCAACTTTAATCCTGATGAGGTAACAGGCCCCATGGAACTTCAGATTTGAAAACCCTGCACCCCCCGTTGTCTACTTCTCAATTATTGAATTCTTGGGCTATTATATGTCTGTTTCTCCCAATTCCCCTGGTGGAAAATAGAAGAAGAGACCATCCTAGGGCGCCTGTTAATTAGTTAAGCGTCTGTCTTTGGCTCAGGCCACGATCTCTGCCTGGGTCCTGGGACCCAATCAAGTCTGCATGGGGCTCCCTGTTCAGTGGAGGAGTCTGCTTCCCCCCTGTTCTTCCCCCTAACTCCTGTGTGCTCTCTCTCAAAAACAAATTTAAATTTAAACTTATTAAATTTAAATTTATTTAAATTTAAATTATTAAATTTATTTAAATTATTAAATTTAAACTAAAAAAAAATAAAAGAGCAAACCTAAATTTGAGGAGTGGGGTAGGGGAGGGGGGATACTTCAAACTAGCAATTTCAAGTAAGGGCTGCTGCTCCTTTGCTTTGAAACTTAGCATAAATCCCAGCACAGAACCAAGACTGAGGGGAAACTCTTAACAGCCAGGGGCATGAGATGTTTTGCTCTTTGCAAAGAAATGTAGGAGAGAAATTGCCAGCCCTTTTGTGATCTTTTTCACTCAGGGTAAATTTCTTCCTTAGATATTCATTTAAAAACAAATGTATCTTTTTTTTTTTTTTTAGAATTCTAATTAACCTTTTTTTTTAAAGATCTTGAATAAATGTACCCTTTGGCTGTTTCCTTTTTTTTTCTTTCCTCCCTCCCCTCCTTCCTTCCTTCCTTTATAAAGCACCAGCACTATGCGATGGGCCAACCCAAGGCCCACAAGCATAACTAGTATTTGATATGAAGACAAATGAGAGAATTTCCCTAAATCTTTTCATTGTTAAAAATCCATAAATCACAAATTTCCCCAGAGCCTCTTTTCTACCCCTTCATGTCCATCTTCTTTATCCATTATCGTGTTTTACGCCTTAATTTTTTTTTTTTTTTTAAATCAAGAGGTGGAGTCTCTTTCCCACACCTTGGATCAGCATGGCCTCCTCACTTGTTCTGGCCAATAACCGTGAGACGTGGAACCAGTTCTGGGCCAGGGGCCTGGGGAGGCCTAGTGTACTTCTACTCTCTGGCTTCTGGAACCCTGCCCGTTTGCTCTGTGACCAAGCGTGGGCTAATTTGCTAGATGATGGGAGATCACATGGAGTAGAGGGCATTTATCTCCCCTGAGGCCCTCCTAGAACAGCCAGGCCCCAGCCAACCTGGCGGCGGCATCTCAGAAGCAACCATGAGTTTAGTCAAGACCACAACTTCCCCTTTGTTTACAGTTCAGCATGTTTGCTGTTTTGAACCACTGTGTTTTTTGTAGTTTGCTACATGGAAAAAAAGTAACTGATTATGAGGGTTACAATGTGTCGGCTAGGTTCAGCCACATTACCCAAAAAGCTGGCCAGAAGTTATTCTAGATGTTTCTGTGAAGATATTTTTTTAATGAGATTATCATTTAAATCAGTAGACTTGGAATAAATCAGATTATCTTCCATAATGTGGCAGGGCCTTATCCAGTCAGACAAAGGCCTTAATTAAAAATATAATAATGATGACTGATCCTCCCAAGCAAGAAAGAATAGAATTTTGTCAGCTGACTGATTTTAAACTTAAACTGCAATTGCCCTAAGTCTCCAGCCTGCTCTCTACTGGATAGATTTTGGGCTTGCTAAGTCTCCACAATTACATGAGTCAAATTCTTTTTTTTTTTTTTTTTAAGATTTTATTTATTTATTTGACAGAGAGAGATCACAAGTAGGCAGAGAGGCAGGCAGAGAGAGAGGGGGAAGCAGGCACCCTGCTGAGCAGAGAGCCCAATACTGGGCTCCATCCCAGGACCCCAAGATCATGACCTGAGCCAAAGGCAGAGGCCTCAACCCACTGAGTCACCCAGGAGCCCCGCATGAGTCAAATTCTTAAAATAAATCTCTCTCTCTGTCTCCCTTTCTGTCTCTGTCTCTCTCTACACATACACACACCTGCACATACACACATACATACATACTGTTAGCTTTGTTTCTTTGGAGAATCCTGGCTACTACACTAATTTACCCACTAATCTTTATTTTTTTATTTTCTTTAATAAAAAAGGTAGATGGGGCGCCTGGGTGGCTCAGCTGGTTAAGCATCTGCCTCCGGCTCAGGTCCTGATCCCAGATTCCCAGGGTGGAGTCTGGTGTAGGGCTCCCTGCTCAGAGGGGAGTCCGCTTCTCTCTCTGCCCCTCCCCCAGCTCCTTCTCCCTCCTTCTCTTTCTCTTTTTCTCTTTCGGAAATAAATAAAATCTTTAAAAAAAATAGAAATGGTAGACAAAAGCACTGGGCTGATTGTGTGCCCAGCTTCTATTTCTCCCATCCTTCAGCCATCTGACCTGTGAGTTTAGTATCAGAGGGATCAGGAAAATAGTGTTGCCCTTGGTAAATATTGATCACTTCTCCTTTCTTCCCAAAGCCCAAAGTGGCAGAGGAGTGATTGGCAACATCAAATCATATAAGGTGATCATTCCAGTTTACTTTCCAGGCTCTTTTTTTTTTTTTAAAATTTTCTTTATTTGGACAGCAAGAGAGTGAGCACAAGCAGGGGAAGTGGTAGGCAGAGGGAGAGGGAGAAGCAGGCTCCACACTGAGCAAGGAGCCTGATGCGGAGGCTCGATTCCAGGACCCTGGGATCATGACCTGAGCTGAAGGCAGCCACTTAACTGACTGAGCCACCCAGGCACCCCCATTTTTCAGGATCTTGACCAAGAATTTTGCCCATTAGAACGAAATTCTCATTCACCCTGAGAGGGTTATATTGTATAATAATTACATTCTATAAGACTGTCCTTTATTTTCGTTAGCTTTGCACAATCTTCAATTAAAATTCTGCATCCTTCGCACAACTATGAAATAGGAATAATTGAATGCATATATGTGTATCTCCTGTTACCCCTTCTGTTCACACCCACACACACCTCTGGGTGAAAGGTTGATCCTTAGTAGAAGATAATTTTCATTCTTATATCAAATAGTTCTCTTACACACTGTGCCTCTATGTGAATATGTGTGTCATTGCCTTCCCAATTCTTTTTTTAAAATATTTATTTATTTATTTGAGGGAGAGACAGTGAGAGTGCATGTATGAGTAGAGAAAGGGGCAGAAGGAAAGAATCTTCAAGCAGACTCCACGCTGAGCATGGGCCCAATGAGGGGCTCAATCTCATGATCCTGAGCTCGTGACCTGAGCTGAAACCAAGAGTTGGATGCTAAACCAACTGTGCCCCCCAAGCACCGCACTTGTTTTCCCAATTATTTTTTTTTAAGATTTTATTTGTTTATTTGACAGAGAGAGAGAGAGATCATAAGTAGGCAGAGAGGCAGGTGGGTGGGATTGGGGGGAAGCAGGCTCCCCGCTGAGTGGAGAGCTCAGTGCAGGGCTCGATTCCAGGACCCTGAGATCACGACCTGAGCCGAAGGCTGAAGCTTTAACCCACTGAGCCACCCAGGCGCCCCTGTTTTCCCAATTTTTGAAGTGAACATCCACTATAGAACAATGCAGTAAACTGAAACATGAAGTGAAAATTTCAAGGAGAAAGAACAGAATTCCTTTGTTCTGCAGGAGAATGGAAGAATGAACTGGGATGTCAGAACATTCTGACATCCTTGCAGGGATTCCAGAGAGTTCCGGCAGCCAGCCCTGAGCCCCGGCCCCCTCTGCCTGTGTTAGGTACCATGGGGTGTCTGCAGAGCTGGCAAGGGGGGAAGCATGGCGGGCAGCCTTCCACTTCTCTGGAAACCACAGAGTCAGATGGCCTGACTTTGGAGACGCTTCAGAGATTCTTCTGTGAGCACATGAGTTTAGCAGCTAACAATAGGGAGCTAGCACTCTGGGTGAGATAGGGTTAGTTACAGAAGGAAGATCTAGGATAAAAACTTCTGTCATCATATAATTCCTAAGCTAATAGCATATATTTTCACTCGCCTAAAGTCAATAGTAAAAACGAGGCTGAAAAAGTTTTAATAACAAAAAACATATATTTTTCTCCCTACTTTGGATTATTATAACAACTGTCACATACTGTATGCTTTTCTAAACTGTTGTCTGGATATTCAGAAGAAAGTTTTGAATTTGATCTGTATATTTAAAAACTGTCTCAAATATTTTTAGGTAAAGTATTGTTTGAGACGAGGCATTGTAGGTAATCTCTAAAGTTGTATGTGATTGTGTCAATCCTGGGGATAGGTTAACTTAACCGGGGAAATGACTGCTGTTTTCATCATTTGATTTACTCCCTATTTTGGTTTGTATACAGATGGGCTTAATATATGCATGCTTCTTTATAAAAACTACTTAAGTTTTTTAAGTGCCAGTTTTTTGGCATTCGTTTCTCTGATGCATTTCAAGTGAAAAGAAGCAAAATTCCTCCTAAGGACTCACCTTCACGTTAATTGGAGGATTATGGAAATGCTGCCTGGAAACTCCAAACCCCTTTCAGGGAGTGTGACAGCGTATGGGTAACAATCCGTACCTAGAGTTCACTTCTATCACCAAAAAGTGCAAGTTTTTCCCCTGGGAGTATTTTAGATATCCAGAAAGGAAATAATGTGAAAAGTTTTGTTCTGTCTCCTCTTCTACCCTGAGAAATATCTCAAGAAAGCTCAGGGAGACACAGTTGTCAGGATCATTTCAAACAGCGTGGAGGATCGGAGTGAGTGCGAGGTCTAGTTACAAGCCTAGATTTTGTTTCCTGGCTTCACCTTGTGCTGCCTTTGAACTTGAACGTTTCAGCGGAGTCATTTATCACCTTTAAAACCACGCTCAGTTGTGCAATAGGACAGACAGCTTACTGCAGGGGTAGTAGGAGAGTGAAAGATGTCACCTAAGGGTGGTGCCCTGTTATTATTCTATTGGGGCGCCTGGGTGGCTCAGTCAGTTAAGTGTCTGCCTTCAACTCAGGTCATGATCTCAGCATTCTGGGATCCAGTCTGACATTGGGCTCTCTGCTCAGAGGAGAGCCTGCTTCTCCCTCTGCCGCTCCCCCTGCTAGTGCGCTCTCTCTCTCTGTCAAGTAAATAAATAAAATCTTTTTAAAAAATATTATTATTTTACCACAGTAAAAGTGCCATTACACTTTATCAAAAAGTGGTGCAGTTTACATAAAAACAAATGTTCTAGGTAACTGATGTTGGTAGCTTCAAGCATTGTCTTGAAGATTTTTAAGAAGTGGGGAGGCTTGGGGGATTTTTTGCAGCTGAGGGGCCTCCCAAGTCTGATTTCACTGCATGGCCTGGGGAGGAACAATCCCAATGAAGGTGTTTTACCACAAGTTTGGGAAAGTAATCCCTCCACCTCCCTTTCTTGTAACAGACACATCCAGGCTTTATCATACTTTGAGACACATGTATTAATTCTTAACTTCGTAGCTACCGTTCCGTCTGGTCATTCTGAAATATCTTGTGAGTACTTTCCAGAAAAAAAAAAAAACACAAAAATTTAGAGGATCTCTCATCAGTCTGGGTCATATCACATTTATTGCCTGTGGTCACATTTGTCATTGTATTCACAGTTCTGAAATTCCACAGGTTTCAGCTCGTGCTCAAGCTTTGCATTGTGAAAGGGGTTTCCCTTGCTTGTATAACATGAATGTTTTAACTTGAATTCATTTAGTTCCTTGGCTAACTCCGATCTTATGTTGCCAAATTGCCTAAGAAATCAAAATTGTTGTTTTGCATCGTTTGTTTCAAATGTTTATAATGTGCAATACTTTTTAAAGGGCGGGTAAGAGAGATAATTGGAAATCCTTGCTCAATATGGAATTCTTGAAGTTATTCAAACCGATGCATTGTTGTAGTTAAGTATTATTCTTGTTAAACATAGTATTATTGGATAGAAAGCCAACTGAAGGAAATATGTCGTTGAGGTTTTAAAAGTTAAAATTTTCCGATCTGGAGGGTCTGTGGGCAGTGAGCTGGCCGTGGAAAGGGCAAAGTTTGTTTGGATACGACAGGTTGAGGCCAAGTCACAGAGAGGTCATCGATGACTTGTGTTAAACCAGCTTCCATGAAGGGATGGAAAAGAGGCTGTTTCAATAGTGAGGAGGGAACTATGTGATAGACTGAATTGTGCCCTCTCCCCAAACTCGAACGTGACTATATTTGAAGATAGAGACTAAAAGGAAGTAATTATGTTCGATCAAAGCCATAAGGGTGGAATCCTAATGCAACAGGATTGCTAACTTTATAAGAAAAGAGAGAAACAAGAGACATATGGAATGCCTGCACCCCGAGGAAAGGCCACGTGAGGCTATCTCGGGAAGGTGGCCTCTGCAAGTCACAGAAAGAGGCCTCACCTGAGACTAGCCCCGTGGGCACCTTCGTCTGGGACTTCCAGCCTTCATAACTGGGAGAAAACAATTTTTTATTGTGTAAACAGCTCGGGCTGTGGCATTTTTGTCACAACAGGGCCAGCAGGATAATACAGAAAGTGAGCAAAGGAATTTTCTTTGAAGAAGATTGACAAAAGGAGAAGAGAAAAATAAGATGGTAGCCAGAAATTCTCGGTTTAGTAAAGGTGCTGTTAGGTTGTAAATTGTTTTTGAAAGTGACTGCTGATGTTTATTCTAGTAGTTTCCTACTGACGCTGTAATAAATGGCCCCAAACCTAGCGGATAAACATGGTACTCATTCAGGTCCTCGAAGTGCCATGGATCTCAAGCCCATCAGAATTTGGGCCAGGTGGTCCTCTCTGCTGAGGGGCTCACACAGACAAAATCAAAGTGTCTATATAGGGCTATGTTGCAAGGATTTGTATCCAAGCTCATTCAGATTTTTGGCAGAATTCAATTCCTGTGGCTCTAGGGCTCCATTCTCTGTTTCCTTCCTGGCCATCAACTGGGCGTCTCTCAGCTCTTTAGACATCTGCCTTTCCCGTCATGTTTTCCCTCCGATGCTCAAGCCAGTAAAGACGCATCAAGTGTTTCTCATGCCTCAGATCTTTCTGATTTTCCCTTTTTTGCTTCCTATCTCCTGCTTTTAAGAGCTCATATATTTAGATTTGGCCCGTCTGATCAATCCAGAATAATTTGCCTATTTTAAACTTTGTAACCCTAATTGCATCTGTGAAGTTTTTTGTTGTTGTTTTGCTTGTTTTTGTATTTATTTTGTTTTGCTTGCCATATACCTTCCATAATCACAGGTTCCAGGGATTAGAGTTCTATAAATCAGTTGGGGAGCATTCTGTCTATCACATTTATTTATTTTTTAAAGATTTTATTATTTATTTGACAGAGAAGAGAGATCACAAGTAGGCAGAGAGGCAGGCAGAGAGAGAGGGAAAAGCAGGCTCCCCGCTGAGCAGAGAGCCCGATGCGGGGCTCGATCCCAGGACCCTAAGATCATGACCTGAGCCGAAGGCAGAGGCTTTAACCCACTGACCCACCCAGGCACTCCTATCACATTTATGTACTAAGAGGAAAGAGCTCCAGGATCTAAATATAGATGGGAAGAGAAAGCTAGTTAAGCAATCCAAAATACTTGAGGGGAGAAAGGATCCAGAATGGCGGTGAGATGATTGGCCTGGATCAAGGATATTTAAAGAAGCCAGGGCATTTGATGGTGGTAGGTATTGAGATAGTTCATTCTTATTGGCCTTGATTTTGTTTTAATATAGTATGAAACAAGATAATCGCTTGAAAACCAGTAAGCTGTTCAGGAACATGGACAAGATTTGATGAGGAAAAAGCATCCCTATGTGAATATTGATCTTTGTGTTCCTCTCCTGATCATGGGTTTTTCTAAGCCAAGTTCTCATATTTAGGGGAGTAAAAACATTGCTATGATATATGGGGGAAAAAATGAAATTCATGCTTTTGTGTTCTAAGCAATAACTTTCCAAATCCAGTCTCATAATTATTCACTCTTTAGACTATTACCAGTTGTATTCTTCAGTTTTAGCCCAGAAAACATAACTTGTATTAAATACTGTGTGTTGGAAGGGCTGAGAGGGAAGGGTAGAGGATCTCTGATCTCTGTCAGAGATCAGGAACAGCAGATGTCTCAAGCAAAAGTAACAACATGGAGCAGGTCATGTTACTAGGTCACAGGGCCCGGGGCTGGTAGCTTTGAAACCAGTTATGGAATGTAATAAAGATGCTTGGATTGTGAAGAGAAGTCCTGTGGTTGATGCCTGATCATCCAAGAGAGAGGTGGACCAGTGGAGCAGGGGATCATGAGCAAGTGACTACCCAACCATTATTGTTGGGACCATCAAATGGATCCAGGGTGGCTATTCGATCAAAATCAAGTTCAGGAAGGAGTGAAGCCACTTCCCAAGAATCTATGACAAGCAAAGAAAGGCAAAGAGACAAGAAAATCTTCTCTTTCCTCCATGCTCTTCATGTCCCACTGGCATCCCGTATCCACAGAACATAAATAGAAGCCAGTTTTCAAGAGAGCCTGGGAAATCATTGTTACCAGGAAGGAAGGAAAAGATATAAGGCTTAGAGACAAAAGGTAAAATCATTGACATCTAAGTACCTTAATTAGGAATACATTTAATCCAGAAAGTCAATTGCTATAATACTCTTTTTGCACGGAATTTATAACTTTGCTTAATATGCTTGCTTAACTCAATCCTGAGGACATTTTCTATTTCTGTGTGCTGGTGTGGGGTTATGGAGATTTTAGTGAAGATTAAATATGATAATTATGTAAAGTATCTAGTACAAGGCCTTTATTGAATATGAATTCAGTAAAGCTTATTATTCTTTTGCTTTTCACAGACATGGATTTTCCATGTTCACTATTTTATCTTCAAATTATTACTGAAATTTCACCATCTGACATTTACTTTATTAATATTTGGAAGAAATCATCAAGATCCTTATTATGTTCTCCTTTAGTTCAATCATGACTCCACTCCTAGGCCATCTTTTTCTGTGAAACAGAGAACCCCTGCTTCATGCTCCCCATCATGCTGAAAAGTTAGGAATCTGCTTCTATGTCACCAATTTCAATAATGCCCTGGATATTAAAGTGTTAGTGGCAATAAAGAATGGTCAATTTTCTCATTTGTATTCTTCCCTTCAAAAATTCATGCAATCCCCATTTACATATATACATCATTTCGTCACACATGGTAAAAACATTTTTATTGTGATTAAACACAAAGTAGCACATAAATATTTTTGCTTTTCCTGAATTGGCTTCCTTACAAAAATAAAACTATGCATGAGTGCTCTAGAATATCATAGTTTACAACAGACTCCTTTCATGGGAGTGATGAGTGAAGAAGTGTCCAAAAAATACAGAATTTGTAAAATATAATATGGTTCCTGTGGTAACTTTTTACAAAATCTTGTTGTGTAATAGAAAAGTATATGTTATCTTATGATAGAACAGATCCTGGGATGGAAATGGAGAGATATGAGGAGAAATTTTAGCCAGGGAGAATATTTTGGTACAAACAGGCTAAAAGATTTTCTGGAATGTAGACACCTGGTTTAAGTTGGTTTCTGGGTGGTGCAGTGATGTCAAAACTCTAACTTGCATTCAGAAGTTATTTCCTATGTGTAGATGTCTTCTAGTTAATTATTTATTTACTATTTTTACTGGCAATAAAAGTCAAGGGGCTATGCTCCATATAAGGCCAGGCTAGGGGCAGAAAGAGGCAAACAGGTGCTGGACAGGAGACAGATGAGATCAAGAGAGACAAGGAGGAAAGTTTATTAAAAAGTGGGACCCCAAAATGGAAGCCCCCGAATTCAATTTACAGGAATGGCAGACTAAACAGATTCCGATCTGTTGCCAAGAGCAATTTAAAAAAAAATCTGGTTTTTCAAAATAGATTTGAAGATGTAGGAAGAATATCAATGTGGCGGAGAGTTACAGGGACCTGCCCCAGCAGTGAAGGAGGGCACTGGAGCTATGCCCTGAACTGGGGCTGTTTTGGTCCTTTGGTAATGGCCAATATGAAAACTAGCAACTGAAAGGTTGGGGGCATCTTTAAACCAAATGACAGAGCTGAAGGAGAACAAAATAGAGAACAATACCTGCCAGCAATGATGGTTTTGTAAACATCCCAGGCTTTCAGGTGGAACTCCAAAGTGTTACCCTTCAGCATAAAACTAACCCAAGAAAAGACCTGTGCATATATTGAGGGAGATGTGACTGCCAAACCTTTGAATCCCTCCTTGGACTAAACTAATTTGAGGTTGTTAACATCCCTTGACTTAATATTCCTCATAAGCAGAAGTCAATCCTTTCCAAAGAAAGATAGCACAATTCAAAGCCTCAAATCATCTCTACATTATCATATGCAATATCCAACTCTCAATAAAAGTCATCATGCATGGACTTGATCTACAGCAAAGTAAAACAATAAACTGTTGAAACAGACACACCACAGAGATCAGGAATATGAAATAAGGTCCGAGACCTTAAAACATGTGAAGGAAATTAAAGAAAAATATCCTAAATTTTGCCAAAGTTTAAATTATAAAAAGAAGAAAGTTGAAATTCTAGAACTAAAAAATACAATAACTAAAATTACAAATTCAATGTATGACTGGAATGGCACATCTGATAGAAGTAAAGTAAAAATTAGTTGGTTGGCAAGTACAGCAGGAAAAAAAAATATTCTCACTCTTTTATAAAAGCAGATAATTTTGGGGGCGCCTGGGTGGCTCATTCAGTTGAACATCAGACTTGATTTCAGCTCAGGTCATGAACTCAAGGTCATGAGACTGAGCCCCACATCAGGCTCCATCCTGTGTTTGGAGCCTGCTTGAGATTCTCTCTCTCCCTCTCCCTCTGCCCTTCCCCCAACTCATGTTCGCTCTCTCTATATATATCTCAAAAAAAGAAAAAGAAAGAAAGAAAGAAAAGAAAAGAAAAAGAAAGGAGATAACTTACTAAGTGCATTATAAACATATGAGATGTGGTCATCACTTCTTATATATATTTAATTTTGGGTTCCAGAAGGACATGAAAAAGAGAAAAAAAATGCAGCAGAAGAAGTACTGCTTCTACTGGGATGATGGCTGAGAAATTTTTAGAAATGGTGAAATCTTCAAGTGTCAGATTCATAAAGCATTATAAAACAAGACAAATGCAAAGAAAATCCCAGCTAGACATAGAAAACTAAGATTGATGAAGATCAAAGATAAAGAAAAAAGGATGTAACAGCAGCTGGAGAAAAATGAGCCTACCTTCAATGGAGCCACAATGAGAACACTGACTATCCTCCCAATATCGTGATGCTTCTATTTCACTAAAGGAAAATAAATCCAACTTGAGATTCTGTATCTAGCAAAAAGTATTATTTAAAAGTGGAAACAAAATAAAACCATTCTGAGATAAACTAAAACAGAAATGATGTGCTAAACTCACAGCCTCACTGAAGGTGATCTTAAGAAAGAACATGATATAAGGTAAAAGCTAAGACAGGGAGAAAGAGTAAAGGCATGTGTGTTAATTTAAATGAAACCATTGTTTTGATAATAATAAACAATAACAGAATACATAAAATAAAGCATATATATGAGGATGTGTTTACTCCAAATTAAAGTGTATTAAGATCCTTGCTTTGAATAAAATGTGGCAAAAGTATTAATGTATGATAGACTTTAATAAGTAATAATGCACATAGTAATCAATTTCTAGGAAAATTCTTTTTAAAATAGTGTATGTAATTACTAATGGTCCTAACAAACTAATAAAAGCAATGTGGGATAATACCAAAATACATCAGCAATTTCAAAAATGCAGTAAAGTTGAAGGGACCATGGAAAGCTGGAGAATAGAAACCATATGAGATGATCACAATTTAATCTCAAAAATGTCCATAATAGCATTAAGTAAAACAACTAAAAATCGCAATCAAAAAAAAGAAAACAAAGACAAAAACGAGCAAACAAACAAACAAAAAGCCCCCCAGGATTGTAGGATTGGTCATTAAAAAGAAAGAAGATAAAGAGAATCAATTCATATGAACCTCGCAATCATCATGGCTTACATATAAGGATTAAGAAATATTGGATGGGTAAAAAAAAAAAAAGTAATATTAGATGGGTTAATAGTAAAACTATACTTTACAATCACAGAAAGAAAGCTGATATGGCTGTATTTATGAGTCAAGTATGCTGTAATGCAAAATTCATTACAAGAGATAAAAGGCAGCATGATGAAATTTTATAAATAAAAATTAATCATGATAAAATTTCCATTTTCCAAGATCGTATGAGTTCAAAATTTGCAGATGCCTAAATAGCCCAGTCTCAAAATACATAAAACAAAAATTTACAGAAGTAAAACAAAGCTACAACTATAATGAGGAAATTTTAACACACCTACAGAGATCTGCAGGCAAAAAGTCAATGAGAACATAAATTTCAACAAAATGATCATAAAACATGACCTAATTGGCATATATAGAGTTTTATCTCCAAAAGTATATCAAACACTTATAAAATTGATCATTTGCTGGACCATAACACAAAGCTAAACAAATTTCAAGATTAAAATTGTATGGTTTATTTTCTCCAAACAACTAAAGAAAAAAAAGGAGGAAACCAATTTAACAGATACCTAGAAAATTCTAAATGTTTGGAGTGAATCAGAAGTCAAAGAAGAGGGACGCCTGGGTGGCTCTGTTGGTTAAGCAGCTGCCTTTGGCTCAGGTCATGATCCCGGCGTCCTGGGATCGAGTCCCGCATCGGGCTCCTTGCTCTGCAGGAAGCCTGCTCCTCTCTCTGCCTCTGCCTGCCTCTACCTGCTTGTGTTCTCTCTCTGTTAAATAAATAAATAAAATCTTTAAAAAAAAAAAAAAGAAGTCAAAGAAGAAATCATAACAGAAATTATAAAATACTTACAACTTTAAAAAAGTGCTTACAACTAAGTAATAAAAAAAAACTATCAAACATACTGTGGCTTAAGCTGTATTTATATATACATACATTATAAAAGAAAAAGACTGAAAACATCTATCTTGATACCTTAGAATAAGACAGTAAAACTCATAAATAGTAATTTAAAAAAAATTATTAGGAGAAAAACTTAATGTAATAGAAAACCCTAATGTCTTATAGAGATTTAAAAAAAAAAAACAACTAATAAAGTCCTGACAAGAAAAAAAAAAGGGAAAAAAATATGTAACATCAGTAATAAAAAAGAGGACATCCCAATAGTCCCACAGGTATTCAAATATCATTTGGTGATATATTACACTTTATACACTGAATTTGAAAATTTATCTAAAATGATCAAAGATAGGGGCAGCTGGCTGGTTCAGTTGGGAGAGCACACAAACCTTGATCTCAGGGTTGTAAGTTCAAGCCCCACATTGGGGGTACAGTTTACTTAAAAAAAAAAAATCAGAGACAATGTTGACTTATCAAAACTGACATAAGAAGAAATAGAAAATTGGAATAGTCTTAAATCCATGAAAGAATTTGAGTCCATGGTTCAAAACCTGCTAACAAAAAATAGTCATGGGCAGATGGCTTCAATTGTTAATTTCCCAAAATATTTAGGAAAGACGTGCCCTCAGGGATAGGAGACTAACCCCCGTTCTCCAGTGTGTCTTTAGCTCATTAGTATCAGTTATTTATTTTATATGTTTGGAAACTTGAAGTATATTTTGCCATAAAAACAGAATGGTTAAGTTCAGTGAATACCAAGGATGCTTTCAGAGTGCTAGGGGTTTAATGGAGAACAAAACTTTGGTGCATCACTGAATATTTGAAGGAAAATTATATTGGTGCATTCCCTTTGGGGAAAGAAAAAGATGCTTAGAATTCCAGTTTTTGCTGCCAGACAGATAGGAAATATCTACATATATGCAGTAACAATAATTGGAAATGGGGCTTTATATTAGTTTCAATAGTGAGGCCTGTCTGAATAAACAAACCAACCCCCAAATCTCAGTGGCTTAATTAAAAAAAAAGTGTATTTTTCATCATGCAAATTAACTAAAGAAACTTGTATTTTTTGCAGCAGTTTCCTTTCCAGGAGTGGTCTGGGAATCTTTTCAAGATATCCTTCGTGTCTGCACAACCTCAATGTGTCACTTTTAGAATCACTCCAGCAAAGGGAAAGAGATCATGGGGAATCACTCAGTGTTGGTGTAGGACTGATTAGGAGAGGACATATGCCCCAGAACTGATCACATGGCTGACAACTGCAGACCTCTGGGAAGCATGAGGAAATACATCAATGTTCCCTTCCATTTTTTTTGTTACCTTCATGTCTCCTGTTGCTAGGTTCAGAGCACTTTAGACTTCCCTGTGCCAGCCAGCAGGAGTTGGGTTATACAACTCCTTGTATAAGGAGTTATACAGAAGACAGTGGAAATTCCAAGGTCAGTGAATTTCTAAGTGCCTGCCTATAGGGCAGAGTTCTAGAATTGTCTCAATCATATCAACCGTGTACTACGTATGGGTCTGCACATGTTATGTTACAAAAATTCTTGTGTAGTGGGGCTCTTGGGTGGCTCAGTCAGTTAAGAGTCTGTCCTCAGCTCAGGTCATGATCCTAGCATCCTGGAATCGAGCCCCAAGTTGGCCTCCCTACTCAGAGGGGAGTTTGCTTCTCCCACCTGCTCTGTTCCTCCCCCTACTTGTGCTCTCTTTCTCTCTCTCAAATAAATAAATAAAATCTTAAAAAATTCTTGTGTAGTGAACAAAATTTTAAGAAAATGAAAAAGTCTTTAGGAATATGAGAAATTTAACACATATCAATCACTGGACATTCACTAGACCATTCTTGACAGTTTGGTTGAGAAACTGTATCTTTAAAAGAGAACTATTAACTGAAAAAAAAATCTAGCAATGACATAATCTATTTAGAGTCTATTTATTTCATGTTCATAATGAGAAGTCTGGATGTCTGTGGTCTCTCATTATAGCCAGGCATTTGTTAACTTCTAGTGTCAGAAAAACCAAATATTTATTTTAAACTATGTAAAGTCTGATTTCATGGCATTGTAGACTCTTAGAAACTTAAAGACGAATGAACTGATGATTTTTTTCTAAAGGTGGTATTCTCAGGGAAATCTGAGAAATAAAGTTACAGCAAGGACTTCTCCTTCTATAAGAGAACAGAGAGCTTTACACAGCAGGGACCACAATGTGGCCTGTGATGAACTCCTGAAATTAGATATGGATCAGTTTGGGATGCAGGAAGAATATGGACTGTTGAGAAAGCTAATTAAGGAACTGAGCACTGTAACTCTATAGGAAACAATTGAGAATACCCCCATACCCTAATTCTGAGAGACATATTTTTTTTTTCCTTTTTTTGAAACTTCCATTCTTCAGTAATGGAAGAATTAACAAAGAAAATCACATTTATTCTTGTTTAAGTTTTTTCTTAGAAAATTATATTTTTAAAATAATATATATATATTTTAATTTGTGGGCATAATTATATTTAAGAAAATTAAAATACCATCAATAGCATGTTATTGATTTATGAACTAACTTTATTTAATGTGAAGAGTATACATAAAGGACCTACTATGCTTTAGCCTTATTCTAGACTATAGGTCATGCTTCTGAAGCCTTGGAAAGAGGTATGAACCATTTGGGAGTCATCTAAACTCTTGAGTTCACCCTTTGCTGTCTTTAATTGAAATTAAACCTGTAATGAATGAAGCAGAGTAGGCTCTTCATATTATCTTGGAACACTAAGTCACATGGGTTTTCTTATCACTTTGAAAGCGGAAATAAACTCAATATGGTCTTGTAAATAGGAAAATGGTCACAGGAAAACAACCAAATTCAGTGATGCCCTCCCGGGTGTGTCAGTTGACTCTTGATTTCGCCTCAGGTCATGATCTCAGGGTCATGGGATCGAGCCCCTAGTCAGGTTCTTCGCTCAGCAGAGTATACATAGAATCTTAAAAATAATCCATAAAACAAGTTTAGTAAGGGGTGCAAAAGTCACTTGGGGGGGAGGGAAGACTTAAAAACATGCGGAAATCTCATATAACTTAAAATGCATAGACTCTAAGTGATTAAATGGTTGTCCTGTCATGACCAGTGATGGAAACAATAATGATAAATACATCCATGGTGTTCTGCTATAAATATTTGCACCCCCTGCCCAGAAAAATTCTGATGTTTGCTTTATATCCTCCCAAATAGAAATAAATTTCTGTATCACCATCCTATCTAAAATGATAAAAGTGGCTTCATCATCACAATGATATTATGTATGGATCAACTGCTATGTGTCAGAAACTATGTTGTTTAATTGCTATGATGCAGACACTGCTAGTCCCATTTTATGGCTGAGGAGCTGATTCTCATTGGGGTTATGGAGCTTGCCCAGAGCCCTAAAGCTCACAAGTGGTAGAACAACGTGGTTTGCTCTCCAAGGACAGTCTTATTATGCCTTGGTTGTAAGCTTCCTAAGCCTCTTGGTCTATTTCTGCTAGATCCCATATATCTCCTTGCTAAAAACTCTCAGGCAACCTTTCTGCATCACCCAAGGATTTTTGACCTCCATTTTCTTCGATATCCATCAGTCATCTATGAGCAGTGATGTCCTGTCAGTTCAGGTACACCTGTCTCACAGGCCGAACCCCTTCACGTCTGGTTAGAGCCAAGTTTTTCTATAAAACAGTTGTTATAACTTTAGGGAAATATAAAAGCACAGCCATTGTGTTAATCAAAATTAAAGCCTCTGTGTTAATCAGAATCCTATTGGCTCCAGTTTGTCAACTTGTGGAGAACGATTATAGGAAGAATCTCCACTCACTGAGCCCCCTACCACCATTTTTTCATGTGGTATCTCATTTAATTCTCAAATTAAGAGATAAAAGAAACCTCTTCTTCCACAAGAAGAAAGTTAGGTTTGTAAAGGTGAATTATTCACCATTACCCAGCTGAAAGTGGGCAAAGGTGGGAGGTGGTTTGGGGTCTGTCCACCAAGGAAAATAATGGGGCTTAACACAGGAAAGAGATCCTATGGAAACAGTGACTTCATTATACAAACAGATGTTAAATAATCCTTTCTGGTTATGGTGAAATGAACACAAAATGGGTGTACATTAAAGAAAATGAGTGCTTATTGGGCAATTTGGAAAAGCTTTTTGATTGTCCCACTGACTTAAAACAAAACAAAATGAAGAGCATATTGTATTAATCATGGCTTTTTAATTTTCTGATGCTTTGACATCTGGAGCCTTGCTAACCCTGGAGAGACTGGTCCTCCCAGGACCCACTAATTCCTAGAAATACTAAGTGACTTGCTTCTGAGTTTGCTTTCCAGTGCTAACCAACCAATGCGGAGCTCACACCCTTAGCCACTTCCGGTGCGGCCTGACACTGTCCAAGACACTGTCCCTCTTTCTTAACCACCCCAGGGCCTGGGAGCAGATGAGCCTCTACAGTTCAGAGCCTGCTAAAATTATCCAAGGTAGGCAATCCTAAACCTGTTTACCTCACCTCACACACTCCTTCCCACAGAAACCACAATACAGACTCCCGCCCACATATTTTATCCTTTCTCCCTCCACCTCCTGACTGACCCTGGGGCTTCTCTGCAAGGCTCCGCCCCCTTGGCCAGCCCCCACCTCTGGGGATCTGTGAGTCACAAACTTTTCAGTGATAATGGTCTCGTGCTCTGTTGGCCTCATCAATCTGATAACACAATCAACATTTTAAACACATAGTTGAACTTCTCAGAAAGCTTGATTCTTAGAAATTTCTCTTCTTCCAACATAATTACAAAAACAAAAAAAACAGCTAACATTTGTGCTGAAGTCATAATTAAAATCATGATGTAAATGGTCATCTCTCTGAAGGGAGTAGGATAGAACAAACACTGTTTTAGAAATAGATGATGCCATGACTTTTTTTTTTTTAAGATTTGCCTGCATAAGTAGGAAATGTATAAATTGTACATCATAAATATGTGGATGTTAGATTTTTATCTCTTCAGGTATCATTAGACCTTGTAAAATTAATATTTATTTTATTTATTTTATTATTATTATTATTTACTTATTTATTTGACAGAGAGAGAGAGAGCATGAGCACAAGTAGGGCGAGAGGCGGGGGGGTGGGGGAGAAGCTGGCTCCCGGCAGAGCAGGGGAAGCCTGACATGGGTCTCGATCCCAGGACTCTGGGATCAAGACCTGAGCCTAAGGCAGTGGCTTAACCAACTGAGCCACCCAGGCGCCCAAAAATTAAGTATTTTAAGAGAAACCGAAAGTACTCTAAAAGAATCTTGAATTCTCTTGGGATCTCAGGTTACTTACTGCATGTCTTTTAATTAACACTTTTTATAGTTTTAGATTTTAATGTAAATTTAACCATGCCTTATGTAATATTGTACAAAGAGTAGCAACTTGCCTCTCTCTGTGTACAGATTCTTTTTTGTTTTCTAGACAAACAAAAAAGTTTAGGTGCTTTTACATTCCCACACACAAAATGTTTGTCTTCTTGAGAAATTTAATAAAAAGCTAACATCAATGATACTTAAAAGGTAACCTAAAGTTTGTATGTGTCCTGTGCTGTATTATTAAATGTTTAACTGGTTTTTTTTTTAAGATTTTATTTATTTATTTGACAGAGAGAGAGATCACAAGTAGGCAGAGCGGCAGGCAGGGAGAGAGGCTCCCTGCTGAGCTGAGAGCCCTATGTGGGGCTGGATCCCAGGACCCTGAGATCATCACATGAGTCGAAGGCAGAGGCTTTAACTCACTGAGCCACCCAGGGATCCCTGTTTAACATTCTGATGAAGTAATGGTTTGATGCATTTTCTAACACTAGTTTAATAACAATTTCAATCTGATGTGTATATAGCAAAGCTATAACTTGATTGAGTTATACATCAATATGATTGTATTCCTATCCCTCAGTCCACAAAAACTAACCAACTCCTGTAATTTCTGCTTTGATTCATTACCTAATTTTGCAAATATCATCTTAAGACTTCTAGGAGACATTTTATAGGACACCGGCACACACTGAAATCTTTAGAAAAGTAAACACTACTCAGAGACATCCTAGAGTTTTTATCAAAATGTTTGGGTCAACTAGAATTTTTGAATTTATATTTAAACTGATTTTAATTAATTTAGTTTAATTTAATTAATTTAAACTGAGAAATATTTAATGCTGATTTTCTTTTTAAAAAGTAAGACAACAAAGCTATACTTGCTTATTGGCTGAGAACTTTCTCTCTCTCTCTCTCCCTCTCTCTCTCTCTCTCTAGACACATTAGGGTTGAGAATCCAAAAAGCTCTGTTTAATGATCCTGTATTGGCCGGCATCCAAAGAAAAATTGCTTCACTTCTAAATATCCATGACATAACTGTATGTCTAATAGGAGGACCTGTAAAGTACCATTTGTTGTTGCATCCGGCAAGTCTGTTCGGTGCCTCCCAGACTGAAATTTGTAATTCATATTTCTTTTGGCCAGCACTTTGGAACGAATGCCCAAAAGGTATATTACTTTTACAAGAGATTCTTGCAAATACGCCGTTGCTGCCTCTTCGAGCACAACCCCTCATTCTGTCTTGGGCCAGACTGTTTGTTAGAGAGCACCCTGTCACTTATCCTGGTAGTTAAAATGTAGAAACAATCTCTCCTTGGACAGATTCTTCCCTCTTTGAAAAATTGCCACAGCAAATTCCCCAGCCTGCCAAGTTGGCAGATTCGAAGCCCAAAGCTGGAGCCCAGCCAGGCACCAATGATGCATTCCAAACCTCTGAGTCAGCATCCAACTCCGTGCCACTCTGTCTTGTGTGAGGAAAGCAGGCCATGCCACAAAATCATCGCTAGCCAAATCCTCAACTTGTTTCTGAAACTAAAACCGCTCTGAGGTGGCGGTTTCATAGCCCAGAGTGGAGAATACGAGAAAACTGCCCTTTCTGCAAAGTTCTGATAGTGGGAATGATTTCTCCCAAAGTTCGGTGGATTTGAGCCTCACTGTTTTTGAGGGAGTGAGGGAGAAGTCTGAATAATTTTTTGGCTGGAGTTGTAAAACACGGGTCCTGACCCCTTGTCGTCATTAAAGATCCCATGGGCTCTTTTGAAAGGACTTAGAGGGATTAACCTTTCTGTTCTGGCTAAATTCCTAATTGGATAATTGCATTCTGCCTCCCTAAATTATCCCTGTAGCTCCAATTGGATATGGAATTTTCACTTCCTGTCATAAAGAGTTGTAGGATGTTACAACATTTCACCCCAGGGGTGATACCAATTAAGTCGTTAGCGAAGTGAAATCTGTATGTGGGTCGTCTTCCTTTTTCTCTCTTCTTTTCCCACCTCTTTATTTGGAGTTTAAAATGTGTGGGAATCATTCAATCATGTCGAATGAAAAGGGATGTCATAAGTTTGTAACAGTGCTCCTTGCCACATTATTTCTAAGACTATAATAAAGGCGACCAGTAATTGATAAGCATGTACGGAGAACATTATCATTCTAAAGAGAACAAAAGCACCCCGCGTCAAATGCCATGGTCCAAACCCAAGGCCGTGACCATACGAGGAAAGTGACATGAAGTATTTTATAAGCAAGTTGACAGACTGTGTGTCTTAGGGGGCAAGGTGTGGACAGCTCTGTGAGCAACTTTGCCTCTGAGGCTTTGTGGAGAGTCAGCTTGGTGTTGAGAGAAACACGTAGGCCCAGGGACAGGGCCAAGGGGAGTCAATGTCTCTCCTGAATATGGATGCAGGCATTAACCATGAGCAGATTACACATGCACTTGATTTGAAAAGTAAAGGTCACACATCAGTCTCCTCAGCTGTATGTATTCACATTGAAAATCATTGCCCATGGAATCACCTTTGAACCTGAAAAGGTACCCCCACCAGCAGCTGTGTGTTTACCCTGAGGGGAGGGAAAAGTTAATCATCAGCTTATTTGCATTATTTGCTTTTGCACAAATTTGATTTGAAGTCAAAGACAGTCTTCTTGGACCAACTGTATTTATTTTTATTTTTTTCATAGACTAGCACCATAGATATTTTGAGAGAACATAATTATGTTGAGTTTTTAATAAAAATTGTGGATGCATTCTTCAGAAACAGGGTCATAAAGAAACTTCGATGGGATCAGGAGTAATATCCCAATCCATTCTCTCATGATCTAGCAAAGTTACGTGGAGGACTAAAGGTAATTTGGGGTTCCATCCACGAGGGGAAACAAAAACCCCATGATAAAACTAAAATACATGTAGACTAGACTTGGAATTGCCTGGGAGGAGAGGGAAGAATCTCTTGGCCTTTTATCTCACCTATTACAAATCCACTCACATTTCCTGGCAGTACAATGAGAAATAACCAACCAATGGCTATAAGCAAAGGGTTTTAATAAATAATTATCTGAAAAGTAAGTTACAAAAATGATGTTTCTATAGTATTAGATTCCATTTGATTTTGTTTCCTTGGGAAAAACTAAATGGATTCATTTTCAAAATATTAAATGCAATGTGATAGGCATTAGATTAATTATACTCATCTCCCTAAGGCAGCAGATGCCATCTGATAGGAGCACCTTTAATATGTCCTCTTCATCTCAACATCTTTCTTTCACTTGATCTTCCCTCTTTTCCATTTTCCTCTCAGAGAACACAAGAAATGTCTTCTGAGGAGTCCACAATCCATCCTGTTGGGCATCTCCCATCTAAGATTTGTCTAAAAATAATCCAAAGATAGCTACTGAAGCTACAATCAATGGAAACCCTCGGGGATTTGTTTTTTCATAACGTATCAGAGAAGATGATGTCTGCTCTCTACTGTATATAGTTTTTCCATCTACATGAGTCTTTGCATTGTACCATTTAAAAATATATCTTGCTGGATTTATTATTTTTTTTGAAGCTGTCTTCCTGTGTATTTTCAGGATCAAGTATCATGGCCTTTCTAGTTCCTAACCAAAATAGATATTTAAACAATATTTTGATGAACATATTGAACTGGTTACATAGCTTCAAACTAGACAGGCATCCACCCCAAATTTTGCTATTATATCTGCTGGAATAATATGCTTGCCATACCATGCATCTAGCTGAGATTCAGACAGTGCTTCTAAGGGAGTCTTCATTTATAACCCTCAGTGGAAGATTAGATTTACCTGCACAGCGACTGTCACACCTGCTGGTTCTGAGACAAGCATTGCATTTCTCATCGGTCTTGGACCAGTCAGCTAGTGACCTCTCCCACCTATAGTTCAGAGAGATCAGTTCAGGATCTCAAGCATTACCAGAGTGAATTTGTCTTCCAAGAGGGTAGATGATACCACCCGAAATGGAAATTTTAAATTTGCAGCAATTCTTTACTCTCTCCTCCTTTTTAACCTGGCTTTAAGATAAGCAGAATGCAGAAGTTTCACCCATGAATTGATGTATGTACCTATTCATCAAGGACCTCTCTAAGGGGTACTAGAGGAAATCTTAGAAAGATAAAAAAGACATTACAATAGTGTAATTATTTTAGAGGAGAGAAAACAAGACCCTTTCTGATTTCATTGGTTAACATGATATGGATCCCTCTAATCTTGCTGGTCCTTTAACCCTCCTTTTCCCAAGGAAAAATATGCTACTTTGGTAACAAGACTAAAAAGAATGATTGTATACACACACACACACACACACACACACACATGCATTTCTCTACTTATTAGTGATCAAGTTATTACTAATCAATTTCCTAAAAAAAAAAAACTTATTCTCTAATCTCACCATCAATATGGTAGGAAAAATATGTACTGTAGAATAGTTGGAAAACAATAAGAGAACAAGAAGAAGTTGACTATTTATTCCCCCCCCCCCACCTCCTTGATGATTGTGGCTCCAAGATTTGCAGATTTGAAAGGGAGCTGGTAGAACTGATTGACAGGTGTCTCTGTGAAAATACCATGTGAACCATTCGCTAACAGCGTGTTAGTCAGTAAAGTAGTTGTGTTAAGCATGAAGTATTTAATCTTAAGCACATCTTCCACATCGTTCCCTTGAGGGTGCCAATTCATTGCTAAGCCTTTGCATTCTTTATGAATTGGTTCTGGTACCTACTATGATACCAATATTCTATCTGTCTCTCCAACACACACACACACACACACACACACATTCACACATACACACATATTCACACCCACACAATGTTGGGTGTGCAGATGTATGATTTAAAAAAAGTCTGTGACACATTGACGCAGCACCAACGAAAATATGTGCGTAGCACCCAGTGATAGTAATCTTACAGATACAACATTCTACTAATTATAAAAATATTTAAACCAAAATACATGACTACCCAGACTGAGAAACATTATAGTATATATGAAGAATTGCCATTGCCTGTTCATTCTGCATTCTCCGCCATATTCCTGATAAATACACAAAAGCACGGACTTGGATGTCAACACAACTTGTCCTTGATTGACCTGATCTGGGAGCGGAGTACAAGGTGATAGATAACAAGAGAAACTAACAAGGTAGACCATCTGCCGTATTGACCGCTTGCACTGAAATAGACACCTGAAAGCACTCATGGGAAAACCGTGATTTAAAATAATTCTCTGACATGAATGTCTTCCTAATTGTATTGATACGAGATGAAGATGACTCTGTTTAATTTTAGGCATGCGTATAGGGAAGGCAGCAAAAGGGCACCCGACTGATGAAAGGCGTTGCCCACTTAATGCCATGCAGCAGCTTGTCTTTGAATCTACCAGAAGTATTGACAGTTCGATGTTGTAAAAAAATAAACATTTTACTTCTTGAAAGCAGACAAAGTAAAGATTGAAAAACTGTACTGCTCTTCAACTACTAGACCTAGAGGTGCCTGGGTGCCTCAGTCGGTTGCGTGTTCAACACTTGGTTTTGGCTCAGGTCACAGTCTCAGGGTCATAGGATCGAGCCCCACCTGAGGCTCCGCACTCCCTCTCCCTCTCCCCCTACCCCCATCTCTCTCTAAGAAAGAAGCAAGCAAACTGCTGTAACTAAAGTACCATTTCATGAGAAGTTGAAGTTTATGAGGAAGTCCCTAAAATCACAAAAAAGCCAATGAAGCTAAATCAATAAGCAACTGAGATAAAACATACTTGCATTGAGTTCACATTAAGCAATTAACAAAATTTAAAGTATGCACATGTATTATTCCCTGCTACTGGATAGTACAATAAAACATTCGTGGTGACAAATGTTGTCTTTCACTCTTAAGATCCTTTTGCTCTATTTTTGCTTTCCCGCCTCCCATCTACCTCAGGTAAGTGGGTGTAAGAGTGTTTAAATTTAGAGATGCAAATTAAAAAAAATATTTTGTTTAAGCCCTGGATGTGAAAACTGATTTCTTCTATGTCCTTATAAGAGGTTTCTTTCTTTCTTTTTTTTTTTCCCCCTCAGTCTGTCCTTTGTCAGCCTTGTATAAATCTTACTTGGCAAAATCACTAATGTAAAAGAAAATCGACTGTGTAAGTTCCGTATGAACATTCTAAATCCTCTACACGAGCTAATCTAAAAGGAAGCAGTCTTTGGCCATAAGAGGGTAAAAGAGAATAAAGACGTGCATGCAAAATCAAGTATTTGTTATCAAGGCAGAGGAGAGAGATGGTGCCTAGATGCTGCGGAGATATTTATTGTGTTTCCTATATGGAAGAGTAAAGGATGCAGAAAGAGAAGAAGGGAAGAAAAGAGAATAAGACGGGGCAAGTGCTGAGTAAGGAAGGAATGGAAAGAAAGAGATGCACTGGCAAGAATTAGCCAATGAGTGGGATGGCTAATGTGATAGACACCTTTGCAAGTCTCCACCCTCACCACCTCCCACCCCCCACCCCCCAGCCCCCACCTCCCAGCCAGGGGAAAGAATGCCTGAGTTGGCAGTAGGTGTGCTAATTCCTCCCAGGCTCTGGGTTCCTGTCCCTTCATAGCCTCTCTCGCAAAAATCTTCAGGGAGGCCCTAACATCCCTGCTTCTTTTACTGAATCTCTTCTATTTATAAGGTGCAAAGGTAACGAGGTGCCGGGATCAACATTCTTTTCTGGTGAGCACGAACATCAATTCACCTTGAAAGAGTAGTTACTTATAAGATGCTTATTGACTGCATAAATCATGTGTAGATGCCCAAAGAAAGCCAGGCGACAGCATGCGTCTGGCCATAGAGAGATACGCATCTTCAAGAAAAGCAAACCGTAAGCAAAGTACATTTTGCTAAACAAAAATATTAATGGGTCCTGAGGCTTCAAGTTAATCCCAACCCTGTAAGTGCCTTCAGTTTACCAATGAAAGTACCGGACTCAGCTATACGTGTGGTAAGAGAGGAGCATGAAGTCCTCTTATGAAGTAAAAGAATGAAAGGTTGACACTAGTTGTCTTCAAGTATATGGGACCCGGGTTGGCTTTTTAAGTGTTGTCCAATTTTCTCAGTTTCCAAATTTTCTATAATGAGTCTATATCTGATATGCGGGGTTTTTTTTTTTCGTTGTCGTTGTTTGTTTTTTTGTTTGTTTTTGTTTTTCTAAATTCGTGCTTGGTTGGGGGTGTGTCTTGGGGTGAAAGAGTGAAGGCAGATTCTTTTATTTATTCTCCTTATACATAATCTTCTCTATCTCGTCTGCTCAAAATGGCGGCTCTCACCCTGGAACATGCCTCTGAGTTAGCTGGAGGGCTTCTTAAAACAAAGAGATTACTGTTCTCCACATCCAGAGGTCCCCAGTTTACTGCTCTGGGATGGGGCCCGAGAATTTGTGGGTGCTGGGTGCTGGTGCTCTGAGCAGAGCACTTTGACCATTGCTGGCCTCAGAGGAAGCAGTTCAGGGACCATAATAGAATCTCAAATCGCAGTTGTTTTTAATTCAATCCTCAACATGGTTGCAAGTCTGGAGACTTACTGGGAAGGATAGAAATAAACCTGACATATCCGTTTTCCAAAGGAGGGTCCATGAAACTTGGGGCCAAAGGGGACCTTGGATAAGGTAGTGTCATAGGATTTGCCATGGATAGGATACAGATGGCAATTCTTTGGATGGCAGCACACTAAATATCTTGTGATGTTGGGAAAGGAAAAAAAAATCTGTTAACATGCAACCCACAGACATGTCTAAATTAGGTTTTGGTTGGTTCACAGGGTAGAGAGAAACAGAGTGCTGGTTACCAAAGGCAATCAGAACAAATTCCTTATATCCTTTTAACATCCAGTCTTTCAAATATAGGTGGTTGGCTTTGCATGTGCCTTGGACCCACCATCCCTCATCTGCTTGGGTCTGCGGTCCTGCAACTGTCTTCTTGCTTTCTTTAACACTAAATTCTCTCTATTTACTAGATCCTTCTCCACAGGATAGAAACATGCCATTATAGGGTCCATCTCTGCCAAACAAGCAAATACAAAACAACACCTTCTTTGACCCTATATCTACCTTAGCATTCTCCGGGTTCCTTCCTCCCCTTTATAGAAAATACTTTTAAATGCAACAGATGTGACTCTTCCCTCCACAATCCTACCTCCGTCACGGGCCATTCAAAGTTCATACAACAATGACTGAGGGAGATGTCCTGAGTGTACCCATTTTATCAATGGGTAAACTGAAATCAATAAAGCTTCCTTTTTTTTAAAAGATTTTATTTATTTATTTGACAGAGAGATCACAAGTAGGCAGAGAGGCAGGCGGAGAGAGAAGGAAGCAGGCTCCCTGCTGAGCAAAGAGCCAGATGCGGGACTCGATCCCAGGACCCTGAGATCATGACCTGAGCCAAAGGCAGAGGCTTAACCCACTGAACCACCCAGGTGCCCCAATAAAGCTTCTTTTATTTCACGATCACACATTCAGGCACTAATCAAGCTCAGCCCTTGGAAGAGAGCTCTTAAGCAGGGCCCCCTCATCCTGTCCTCGTTCCTTCCCTTCATTCTCACTCCCCCTTAGTGCTCAGCCTACTCTTCACTTCTTCAAGGCAGTCTTCCCCAGGAAGCACTGCTTTCTGCTTCCTCTGCCCAGAACACTTTCTCCTGCATTAGGGCCATCTCAGTTATTTTAAGTCTTTGCTCAAACGTTTCCCTCACTATTTTTTTTCTTCACTCCACTCTAGCTTCCTGGCTATTCTTCTATTACGCCAAGCACCCCTCCATCCCAGGGTCTTTACCCTTCTTGTCCTGTAGTCTCACGGATTTCTCCCTGACTTCACTGGGCTTGTGTTCTGTGGTCGTTTTATCAGAGAGGACTTTTCTGATCAATGTAACTAAAATCTAATCCCCAACTCCATCAGACTGTCTCTTTACCTTGCCTGCATTGAACATATTGCCATTTGATGTATTCAAAGTTGATTTGCTTTTTTTGTTTTCTGTTCTTGGACAGAGTAAGTATTCAAGAATATTCATTGAGTGCATGATTGAACCCCAGAAGAGGGAATGTCAGGCATTAGGAATAAAGATTGGACCTACTTTGTAACAGGCAGGGGAGTATTGCCCTACCTAGATCGATTTCAGGGATTCTGAGAGTAATGAACCTCCCTTTTGAAATGCTTCAGGTAAATATGTTTATTAGTTTCTATACTTGTTTTAGATAAACTGATGTTTGTGAGAACTAGGAAGCAATATTTGCTTGTATCCACATCTTTACTAAACATAAAATATACTCTCATTTCAACATTACCCACCTCTTCAATTTATTTTCTATCACCATTACCAAGAAATTTTCCTAAATTAAAAACTTATCCTTATTCTGGGACTCTTTCTCTCATTCCAGTTTTCTAAACATTCACTCACATACACACACACACACACACACACATACACACACACACACATCACCACTACCACCATACCATACCCTTACCAAGTTACCTAGTATGGACCAAATCCCTTCTTCCTTAAGAAGTGCTTAAATCAGATCCCTCCTCTCCGTTCTCTCCATTCACAATGTGGCCCAGCCGGATGTTAGTTACAATGCGATCATTCTTAATTGGCCAAGGGACTTGGAGCAAGGACACAAGCTGTGAACAAGAAGACAATGCAGCGAATCCACAAGGCCAGAGACACAATTAAATCAAGAGCCAAAGCCAGGGAAAAGGCACAATCAAACAGAAACCCTATCCATCACAGTGAGAGTGAGACGCTGGGATCTCCATGGAGAAGGTGAGCGTAAATATGGAGTGGCACTGGCCCACAATGGATATTGTGAAAGCTTTCCTTCTATCCTGGCAGCCCCTCTTCCCAAATCCAAGTCTGGGGTCCCTTAGGGTCAGGTCCTGCTTGACATTTTATAGTTACATATTTACTTCTTCCTCTCCCTTACTGATTGGAGACCGACTCCAGGATGTTATATTATTCCTCACTCTAGGATGTGTGTATATAATGCCTGTCAATCAGTAGACATTAGATAGATGATAGATACATGGATACATAGATAGATTTGTACATATAGTAATGTAAATACTGGAACATATTCAGACATTTATGTATATATATATGCCCACAAACACAAATACACACACACACACACATATAAATTAGTGAATGAATGTTTGCTCTTATGATGAAGGATCTCCATGTCTTCAAATCATATTCAAAAGTCATTCATGAAGGTGCCTGGGTGACTCAGTCTGTTAAGCATCTGCCTTCAGCTCAGGTCATGATCCCAGGGTCCTGCGATAAGAGTCCCGCATTGGGCTCCCTGCTCAGCTGGGAGCCTACTTCTCCCTGTCTCTCTGCCTGCCACTTCCACTGTTTGCGCTCTATGTCTTTCTGTAAAATGAACGGATACAATCTTTAAAAAAAAAAAAAGGTGGGGGAATGTAAGACTTAGGAAAGCATATTAGTTTGGTTTCATCACCCCATGGACTAAGTAAACGTAGACATGTAGATATTTTGATACTGGACATGACTTCTATGTAGTTAAAGTCTATGAATCTGATGTTAGGATTCATATACCAAGGGTTATCTGTGGCTGTTCGTGCTTAAACAAAGCCAGTTACTCAAAATGGAACCTACCCTTTGTAGTCAATTCTGCCTTGTGTGCACCAACACAACGAGAATGAGAAACGTGATTAAGGAGGACTGAAAGATGCACGTATGTTCAAAAGTTCCTGTCCAGCAGTTATGGGTTCCCACTGGGATTTGTTCTTTTCACCTCCAGAAGTGAAATGAAGACCATACCCCGCTAACATAGTTTCAAACGCAGAGCAGGTGACTTAAATGCAATCATTATTAAAATGAGCAGTGATTTAAGTACTGGAACGTGTTCAACTTTGCACCACGGTCGTTGCCCGGTTTGATCAGTTGAATAAAGGGGGGCTGTTGGCGAAAATGTGTGATGAGGTCATAGTGCTCCTCATTATCTCATCCCAATTTTGTAAATGAAGCCTCGAGTGTTTGCCAGTTTCTTAGTAATGACATCGTCATTATTACCTATTGAATAGTGTTGAAAAAAAAAAATGTAGTTGTGCCCAGCTCTAATTATTATGATCTCTCCAGCTTTGTTTCTAAATATATGGCTATACAACCCACAGATGGTTGGGGACGGTGAGGCTTTGTGGTGAAGACGATGAGTGGGCGCCCAACACCAACTGGCAAGTCTCTCTCCTTGGGGTGAGCTCCAGTATAAATGCTCTCCAGAGTGTCTCTCCACTTCCTGAGAACTCAGGTGCCCCCGCTCTCCCCACTCCCACAGTACTTTTTCATCACTGTGTTAGAAGACTTGCATATTTTTACTGAATGAGTGTTTTTGCATGTCCACTTTCCCTCTAGACTCGAAGTCTACTGTAAGCTTTAACTCTGATCATTGTTCACCATCTTGAACTAGGAATCTGCTAAAATATTAAACCCAGGCTGAGTCAGGGAGAAAATGCAAATGCTGTAGCTGAACATTTTACCTCTGCAGTAAGGGACTGGATGCCTAAGCCAGTAAATACGTGCCGTGGGAAAAAGCGTTTCACGTACTAGGATCCACTCAAAAGTGGGGTGTTCCATTTGAATGAATTGTCTGCAGCCTCTTAAGAATGACCTTTCCCAACGACGATGTGGGTTTACTCTAATATGCACTCTCCCCAAATCCATTTGTTCAGCATTGCACATCTCCTTCCCCAGCCTTCAGTCAGAGGAATCTTTGATATGAAACTGATGGATCCATGCATTGCAGCACAGGAAGCACTTCCTGAAGTCAAGGTCAGAACCAATGTGAGGTCTTACATATTAGGAAGGCCACAGGAAAATTGCCCAGAAAAGAAATGAAAAGCCACCTTTATTAACGTATAAAGGAGGTATGGTTTGGAGAAGAAGTTGTTCTGGCAGGGTTACCGTGTCTATGACTTTTAGAGGAGCTAATTTTATTTTAGGAAATAAACCTAATAATTGTGCTTTGCTTTATTTGCATTCACCTTGTTTGTAATGATTTCCCAGGCTCGTGCAAGTGTAGATTTCATTAAGTCCAATGAGAGCATTCATTTCACTATAATACTACACACAAGTCCCCGAACAGTAAGTTGTTTATATTTAAATATGATCATGTGAAGAAGCCCATAATTGTTATTGCCCATAAAGGCATGTGAAATGGTAAAACAGGACTAGTGCTTATTGATCTCTTATAAGCAAAAGCATAATGCATTACTTTAAGAGGCTTGCACAGAGCAGTATCTAACACAAAACATTGTACGTTAGATTCCTCCTTTAGTGAGTGTACTTTAAATGCCCTCTTTCTGGGAAACATCTAGAAAAAGTATGTCAATTCTGTGCATTCTGAGAGCTTTGGATTTTACAGATCTTGAAGAAAATGCTGAAGATACTTTTTCAGAATTATATTTCTGAACATGTACCTAAGACAACTGTGGTTATTAATGTTATCATTTTTTGATGGAAATAAGTTTTTAAAGGAACTACTTGCCAGTTTTAAGGACATCAGAAGACAGAGAAAAATCAAAACAGAAAAAGGCCACTTTCATGACTATTAGAAGACTTTCATGATTCTTTAATTTCTAATAAGATTCTTGCTATTCCCTTGGATGGGACAGCTTTTTGCAAGTCCCCCAAACCTTGGGCATTTTCTGGTGTATTGCTAGAAACTGATGAGTGTTGCCTTACAGTATTTGACATGAACCATAATAGAAACACTTTTAAATATGTTCTTCTAGACAGGAATTCCTGTTTTGTATTTTGGACTGATAATCGTTCCTGCCCTACTGCAGTATTGGACCACATCTGAGTTTTTCATTTTATTCCACAACTGACGGACCACTGTCAGATGATAAAGGGCTGAAAGTTGCTGCCAGAAATTGAGTATTAGTAATCTAAATAAGAGGTGGAGTGTCAAGATTTATAACCCAGCTACTCACCACCCTCCTCCCAACCCCTCACATTGAGGAGCAGGAAACAAATTCAGGGTAAGATTACCTTTTAAGGGCTTGTGATGTCTTATGGGCAGCCATCTCCAATGTTCTCTTGCCTGCATGAGGGAGTATTTACTCTAATGTCAGAAACATTCTTTCCCATTGCATGATATTATTTTCTACTCTCCATGACTTCTGGCTTTGAGGAAAATCATCTAGAAACCAGCTCGCTCTTCTGAGACAGGATTTAATGCAGCATAATGCAAAGACAGGATTGTGGGCAGCCATAAGTTAACTATATTTTCAAAGCTTCCCTTACAGGGAGTTGGTGCACAATCTTACAAAGCCAAGGCAACATACGGGACACCTCTGCTACGCCACCCCACGTCATCTCCGCCCACCTCTAACTCTAGTCCTTGTTATGGCGACCAACTTCATTCCTGTGCAACTGGAAACACTTTTCAGTTGCATTGTACATTTTTACTCACTACCAGTGAGTTTTCCTGACCCCAGGGGAACCCTCAAGCCTGGAGGTACAAGTGAATTAACACCCCTTCGGGGAACCTTTGAACTGAAAGAGGAATGCTTCCCACCTCAGTCCCTGGCCAATGGTTCTGAGGCTCTTTCTAGTGCTTCTCGAAAGGATCACACAGACTGGAGCCCCAGTCACCTTCAGTGGTAGGGGCATACACCTTAAAACCATATGCTTGTGTTAGCTGTTCTTCCCTCTGTGTTTTGCCCTTCCTCGTCATCTCCCGTTCTCGTTTTCTGGAATAATTTCCCAGAGCAATTACCTGCATGAAAGCCTTTATCTTAAGCCCTTCGTGGGAGCACCTACTAAGAAAGGCAACACATGTGTTTAAGAAAGTTGGGCATATTAACCGTCTAGTCTGTTAACAATATGAAAAGAGATCCATTGTGCATCCTATCATTGCTTCAACTAAGAAGATTGAAACATGTGAAGGCTTTACTTTACCAGAACACTTTGCTTTAAGCTTTTATATCTTCACCTCACCATATTCCGTAGAGTAAAAAAGTACTTGATTTGAAAAACAGTAAGAGGAGAGTTCAGTGTAAACCATTTTAGGCAGTAAGGTGAGGAGCTCCTTTATTGGTCCTGAGGTGGAGATATGATTTTCTCAGCATGATTAAGCAGATGGATGGTTCGAACAATCTTTGAACTCACCATGTGGTCATTTTGTACTGTGATTTGAGTGCTCTGCCCGTGACATATTTACTTACCCGGGTCCATCCCCCCACACCAGATGCAATTGCTACCAAAGCACGTAAATGGGAATATCCACAAATAGAACTAGCTAGGGAAAGCCTGCATTTTCATTTGGGAACAGGGACCCTAGAAGAGTTCAGAAGTCAACTGAAATTTTGCCTAAACAAAAAGCAGGGAACAGAGAGCTCTGACAGTTGCAACAGCCTTTGAAAAGCTGTCAGTCTATGGAAGTGAATGGCAAACAGATGTCAGACGTCCTGAGGGAGTGTTTACAGGCTTCGGAACACACTCTTTTTGTCCACTCCAAAAGCAAGTTTTGGCCTCTGTAAAAATCTTAACCTGAGATTCTTCTTCATGTCCCTTGGACATGTCTACTGACTTGGCTAATATAACCACAAACCTTAACTGACCTGTAACTAAAGCTGTACCCTAGACATCATCCAGGAAAGACGTTAATGAGCCTACAGACTGGCGGAAAACCGGACCTAATTTTCTGTGATTCCACCTACTGAAACTGCATCTTGGAGTAGTCTGGTAAGAAAAGGTATTTTTGATATTTTACTAGAAGCTTAAATTATGAGCTCCTGCCTTACTGAATATAAGGAACCAGAGTCACATGCATAGATATTGCTTTGTGAACATAGTGTAAGTCTTAAAAGCATGTTTGTAGAAGGCTCACTGGAAATCTGGCTGTGGGCTGAATTTCAGTTGGAGCAATATTTGATTTCTTTGGTCAATGGTATCAGCTTTCACTGTTTACAGATAATAAACCTCTCTTGGAGAGTTGTTTAAGATGTATTTATGTTCATGACAAAGACAAAACATGTGTACTTATGATGTTAGGGTAGGCTTAGAAACAGTGAGATGAGATGGTCTTCAGATTTGGATAACTTCAGGAAAATGTGGATAGCTTTGGGAACATTCAGATTGACTTATGAACAGTAGAATAACCTTATGAACACTGAGATGTTCACATCAATAGTTGGGCAGTAGATAGACAATATAATAACATTAGGAACACTGATACAACCTTAAGGATATTTGGAAAGCCTTAATAGTGGGATAGTATTGGAAACAATGGGCTAACCTCAAGAACATTGAGATAACCTTAGCCAGTTGAGGTTGAGAGATGAGCCTTTTTGAGCCAATATGGTCAGGAGAATCAAGAATTGTGAAGTGATTTGACTTTGCCCTGTAGCGAAGTTGAGCATTTTGCAAAAGGGAGTTCTTTGCTTTGAATTTAATAGACATAATCCTGCAGTGGGTCACCATTAGATAATGAACAGATTCGGTTCATTTGGTTCAGCATTTTAGCTGCTTACTAGTAATGATGAGGCATAACCAGATGATGTTCATGGTAATAAAGAGTAAATGGTTGGAGTTGCCACATATTGAACAACTGTGTAGGAGGCTGGCTGTTAACTTTTCCATGTAATCTAATCTTCTCAACAACATTAAGAAGTATTGCTGGACCTATTTCAATAAGAAGAAAATCCAAATTTAGAGAAGATAAGCAACTTATCACATGCTACTAAGCTATGGAGAAAGAGTACAGCCTTATAACTAAGTCAGTTTTATCCCCAGGCCCATCCACACAACTCCTGGGCCATTAAATTTTTTCTAAACAAGGGGTAAAAAAAGAACTAAATTTAGAACAAAACTATGTGATAAATGAAGCTGACACATCTGAGCATCTGTCTGGAAGAAGATAAAATTATATTCATGTATTACACCATGTAAAAATAAATTCTCCATTAATTAAAGCCTCCTGTATGAGAAAAGTAGAAGGTGAAAACCCTTGTGAAAAGTTCTAAGAGAATACTTGCCTAATCTACATGTAGATAGTGAGAAGAACTTTCTAATTGAAGCTGAAAACCTAAGGCTACCTCTACAAGGTATTTTCCTATCAAAATTCAATAGGAAGGATAAATAATAGGTTTTAAAAGATAACAGAAAGGGATAAAAGCTAAAATCTATAATACTCAAAAAGCTTTTGAAATAAAAAAAAAAATGCATCCAATAGAAAAAGGGGTAGGGGATAGCCTGTATGCAAAGAAGAACAAACCCATACCAGTAGGCATAGGATTTCGAAGGAATGAAACAAGACATCATTTTATCCCTCACCAGAGACCAGCAAAACAAAAACCAACAAAGAGACACAGAAAAAACCCAAGATCAAAAACCAATAACACAGCCACACATACACACAGTCAAACACCTGAAGTCGGTAGGGCTGTTTGGACAGCATAACACACTGCTGGTGGAGACAGAAAGTGCTACAATGTATTTGGAAAGCAAAACTCAGTGTCAGTAGTCTCTATACCACAGAAAGAAAATTCCTTGAGGTCAAAAAGTTCAACGGATGTAGTCATCTATTGTACTAGGGGTTTATAGTGTAGCCATAGCATGAAATGATATTCAGAATTCAAAAGAAATAATTCAGTGTAAATTATTATTTATGAGTGTGAAAAGCAATATTGAGTGTAAAAAGCGAAATGCAGAGAATTATGTATCACATGACTTAATTTTTTAAAATGTGTACATGTATTTACAGATGTTGCATTCTATAACCATATCAACATGGAAACATACGAGCATACCCCTATCAGAATTTCACACAGGCTTCATGGGTGATTTGCTGATAAGCCAGTGAGAATTGAAGGGATATGTATAAGGGAGAGAGAAGGCAAACCATAATAATGAAAAGGAAAAAAAAAAGAAAGAAAAGAAAAAATGAAGAAAGAAAAAACTATAGTTGAATAAAAACGTTTCTACATATTTATATAAAACTAGAAAATCCGGAAAATTTCCAGTCATAGCTTGTCAAAAGTAAAACTAGTTCCTTATCATGTAAATCCTTTGCAGAATTTTATATTTTAAGCTATCTGGTTTTTCTCTCCTATCTATGTTTAATGAATGCGAATACTGGGTTTTATATCTTATCTTTTTGCCCTCACTAAAATTTCCCAAATTTACTAATGGTCTTTCAAAATTCCCTGAGACTCACTTACTTTCTCTCCTTCTTATCTTGCATTCTGTCAGGTTTCTCTTATGGCATTTGCCATGATCTGCTTTATTTGTCTTACTTATGTTTTTTGACATTTTCTTATGATTAAGATTCATCTGTATCATAGGGCATCTACTATATTGACTTTGCAAGGGAATCTAGCACTTTGCATATGGTAAAAGTACAATATATTCTTGTTTCAAGATTCATTAACATATTTATCAAATATTTATTTGAAACTTATTATATGCAAAATTGTGGCTATTATACAGATTAAACATGGGATTCTTGGACGAAGAGTGCCATGAAAATATCTACTGTCTTGATGAATTTGATTTGTAACTTTAAAAATATTTATCATTTATATAGATATACATTTATACCATTTATACAGATATACATATCATATAGATATACATATATGTGTGTATATGAGAACAAAACAATTATATTGTCAAGACAATTTTTTACAGCATTCTCCAGATTATTAATATATGTCTTAAAGAGATTTATACGGAGGGATTTAGATCTCTGTGGTAGAAATATGCAAGATCAGTTTTATAAAAGCTCATTAAAATCAAAATGCAAAGAACCAAAAAAATTGCTTTAATTAGCCAGTTTGGATTTCCTGATATTTTGTTTGATAATATTAGAATTTTTATTTGGCTAGGGAATAGCAGTTGTTTTGAATTATGCACTATTCTGAATCAAGACACTGGTTTAATGAGGTGTTAGCTCATGAAGGATTGTTACAAGTTTATAGACTGTAGAGGATTACCATTAGGTAATGTTCAGTGAAAACTGTAATTTAACAGACACAAAAACAAAGAATAATTTTGCAAGTGCCTTTCAGAGATGGCTTTCTAACAGTGAACACAGCTGAGTTTGTCACAAACTTCAGTTACTTCCAACTAACCATGGAAAAGAGGATGAGATGGAAAATACAGCAGATGACCATCTACTTGCAAAAGTAATTTCACAAAACGATTTACCAATAAAGGTGTTTCCTTTTTTATTTTTATTTTTAAAACATATTTTATTTACTCATTTGATAGACAAGCAAGCAAGAGAGCACAAGCAGGGGGAACGGCAGAGGGAGCAGGAGAAGCAGACTCCCCACTGAGCAGGAAGCCTGATGCAGGGCTTGATCCCAGGACCCTGGGATCATGACCTAGGCCAAAGGCAAATGCTTAACCCACTGAGCCATCCAGGTGACCCAAGGTGTTTCTTTTTTAAATTTGGTAACAAGTTCTTCAGTTTTCCTTGACTCACGGATGAATACGAGTTACTGTCTCACTATATGCATAGTACAATAATTTATTTTGATTGTATCCTCTAAAAAAGTACTAATTTATATTTCATAATTTAGTCTCCTTGTCTCCCTTGCCTTTGACTCCTTACCTTGCCCACTTAAAGCATTTTATGTCTTTGAGGTGAAATGTACATGCAGTGTACAACTGAGTGCCCCAAAATCATTTATAGATTCCTTGGGTTCTGGTTGGTGGAGATGATGTAATACAAACTACTAAGGTAAATGAGAAGAGGATCTGACCTAACTAACTGCAGGCATTGGGGAACAAGTACACTTAGGTCATTAGTCTTCCATTAAAGAGCTTGTCAAACACAGACAAATTCAGAGACAGAGCAGAGCAGAGGGACCCAACTTGACCCCAATGTTGGGCTGATCTGAGGAAAGCCAGGGAAGAGGTGATATGAGTGTTGAGTTATATTTTCAGGAATAACAATGCCTTCTGTTTTGCCGTATAATAGGAACTTTATCTTTCTCTGCATCATTTTTTTTCTCTGCATCATTTTTTAAATATTTTATTTATTCATTTTGGAGAGAGAGAGAGCCCACACATGAGCACAACAGAGAGATAGAGGGAGAAGCAGACTTCCCAGTGAATGGGGAGCCCAACATGGGGACTGATCCTAGGACCTGTAGATCAAGACCTGAGGCGAAGGCAGATGCTTAGCCATCTGAGCCACCCAGGCGCCCCCTTTCTCTGCATCATTAACTAAGAAAATACATAGAGACAAAATCTTTTAATCTTTAATAGGCTGAGTGAATCAGGAATAAGAGCTGTGAGTGTTTTTAAATGCCAAATGCTATTTTAAACAGTTTGTCTGAATAATCCCATTTAATACACATAACCCCTAAGAAGTACATACTACTAATTTAACTGTTAGATGACTAAATTGAGTCAGAGAGAGGTAAAGTCCCTTGACCCTTGGAAGTCACATAGAAGTTCAAAGTGAATTAAAGACCTAAAGTTAGATAAGAAACCATAAAAATCCCAGAGGAGAACACAGACAGTAACCTCTTTGCCACCAGCCATAGCAACTTCTTATGTCTTCTATGTCTCCTTAGTCAAAGGAAACAAAAGCAAAATACACGGTTGAGACTATATCAGAATAAAAAGCTTCTGCACAGCAAAGGAAACAATCAACAAAACTAAATGACAACCTACTGAATGGGAGAAGGTATATATCAGAATGACATATCTAATAAAGGGTTAGTACCCACAAGATATAAAGGACTTACACAACTCAACACCCAAAATATGAATAATCCAATTAAAAAATGGCAGAAGACATGAATAGGTATTTTTCCAAAGAAGACACTCAGATGACCAACAGACACAGGAAAAGATGTTCAACACCACTCATCATCAAGGAGATGCAAATCAAAACTACAATAAGATATCATGTTACACCTTCAGAATGGCTAAAATTAATAATATAAGAAACAACAGGTGGTGGCAAGGTTGTAGAGAAAGAGAAACCCTCTTGTACTGTTGGTGGGAATGCAAACTGGTACTGCCACTCTGGAAAACAGTATGGAGGTTCCTCAAAAAATTAAAAATAGAACTACTCCAAGATTCAGCAATCATGTCACTAAGTATTTATCCAAAGAATAAAAAAAATACTGAATCAAAGGGATACATGCACCCTGCTGTTTATAGAAGCATTATCTACAATAGTCAAATTCTGGAAGCAGCCCAAGGGGCCATCATATGCTGAATGGATAAAGATATGGCATATACACATATACACAATAGAATATTACTCAGTCATATAAAAGAATGAACTCTTACCATTTGCAACAATGTGAATGGCACTAGAGTGTATTATGCTAAGAGAAAGAAGTCAGTCAGAGAAATACCCTATGATTTCACTCATATGTGGAATTTAAGAAGCAAAACAAACAAGCAAGGGATGGGGAAGAGAGGCAACCAAGACACAGGCACTTAACTATAGACAACAAACTGATGGTTGCCAAAGGGAAGGCAGTGGGGGGATGGGTAGAGTAGTGGTGGGGATTAAGAAGTCCACTTGTGATGAACACTGGATGATGTATGGAAGGGTTGAATCACTATATTCTACACCTGAAACTAATATAATACTATATGCTAACTAACTGGAATTTAAGTGAAAACTTAACAAAAAAAAAAAAAATGGAGTCCAAAGTAAAGACTTTAAAGTCAGGAAGGCTAACTCTAAAGCCTGTAGTCTGGACTGCTGTGTGCTGTGCATTATGGGTACGTGTGTGGGAAGGGGTAGTCATAGCAGGAAGAATTGCTGATATTACAGAGTGGTTCCTCTATGTCATAGACTGTCCTAAAAGCAGAGCACATGCTATTCATTTTATCCTGACAACACCCTCTGAGTTGGTGTTCATCTGCCTACAGAAGAAGGAATTAAACCAGTGAGGTTAATATTATGCACCCATGTTATACATTCACCATCTATTTTATGAACTTATTTATTCCCCCACACCTATATAGACACAAATATGAATATTATGGCAGAACAGGAGAGGAAGAATGTTTACAAAGCCCAGATTTCAGAGTGAAGAAGTGCCAGCTTTGAATCTGAATCCGTGCCATTACTAGCTGTGTGATTTTGTATAACTTACTTAAACTCTATGGAAAGGAGTTTTCCTCATCAATACAATGGACTTAGTGACTACTTCAATGCATGGAGTAATTACATGATACAGTGAATGTGAATCATCTCACAGAGTCAGGAATAGAGACATTGCAAGTGGTGGTTGTTACTTATAACAGAAGGAAAAAATGGACCATTATTTTATACATAAGATGTGCTCTTGTTCTTATTTCTTCCTAAATTCTGTTTATGGATATCTAGTAACTGAAAATGGAACAAAATGACAATGATGTCTAGTATTATATATTGTTGGAGACCATTCTAGCTGACACAGCATTACACTGAGGTTTTGCACTAAACATGGTGACTACACTTATGGGAGGAGAGAACTAAAATTATGGGAAAAGTTCTGCATCCTCAATCTCACAGTGAAATTTCCTCCAATAGACCATCAGTGCTATTTCTACTCCAACTACTAAAAGCACGTGGCTATATTTCCTAATCTCAGGTGTAGTGATCTTACTTTTGTTTCATCTCCCTTGAAAAATCTCAAAATACAAACAAATATTTAGCACTACCAAATCCATAAAGAAAAGAAGAAAAATGATCCCTTTGAAAAATATTCCAAGATGTCTAATGCTAATCTCAGTGTCATTTTATTCATTTTATGGAAATGGGAAATAACTTATTTGTCCAACATCAATAAGAGATGACTTAATTTTAAATATCATTTCAAAAATAGGTCTAAATGAACATTTGGGAGATAGTAATTAAACAAGTAGAACAAGAAATAAACTACATGGATTGGGTATACTATATCTCATTTTCTAATGCTTTTGCTGAGCATCATTTTGTGACTTGCCTTTATTTTGGAACAGAATACGTTATCATTAAAAACATGCCATTAATCCCACCATGACAATCATTAAGATATATTTGCCCTTTAGGGATGACTGCCCTTTATTTTGTTCATCAATAGATGTCAATAAACCACATGTGTTTAATGAGTCTTATTACAACATTGCTTTTATCATTGAATTACAGAAGTCTTTGGGGGAAAATGTGCTTTGATATATTTTATTTTGTATATATTAAATAACATGAAATAGATACGAATTTTGCTAACCTTAGATAATAGATGGATAGACGTATAGAATAGTTTTTGGCAGTTATGTGCAATTTGACATATGAGAAAGTAAGAAAATGCCTTACATGTGCATTAAGAATTGTGTGAAATGAAATGTTCTTTCAGCCTTCCGTTCTTAAAAACATAGCTTAAGATATATGTAATTTTAAAAATTTAGGATATATTTATAAAGATTTCTATCTTTAATGAATTCTGTTGTTTTTCTTTTTTTTTACACAGGGTGTTACCTTTTGGCATGCAATACCGGGTAAATATTACCCTCAGAAATTAGTTAAACATATTATCATTTAAGGACCAGGTGAGAACTTTACTAATGAGAAAGCCATCAAAGAGAATTTCTCTCAAAAAAAGAGAAAAAAGATATTCTCATTCTAAATAACTTTTAGCTAAAATCAATAAATCAGAGATGAAAGGATGTTTCTCTTTAACAGTAAGGTAAAGATAAGTCTTAAAAGAAAACTGTTCAATCTCAAGAGGCTACACTATTGTAAATTCTACTCACTTTAGGGAGAAAAAGAAAAACAGGAAAATTATGTTTTTCACTTGGATCACTAACCAGGGAATTAGTACAATGAGAATGCTGGTCTCAGTACGAGGCTACACTAATTCTCTAGATTATTTTATTATTATGAATTTAGGTGTTTTCTGACTCTAGTTTCCTTTCAACATTCCCTCTAGACTATGAGCTCCCTGATGTTCTGGAATATGTCTTATACACCACTTCTTTCCACACTTTTTGTAAAACAATTTATATAGCAAGCTTTCAGCAATTTATGTTTACATTTATTTTTTATGAAAGAATGGATATGAGAATAGTAATGATTGCTAATGTACATGATCTAAATATAGTGAACTACTGAATGATTTTTCTTTTACAATTTGAATATCTAGAATAATAGTTTTTCTAGAAGAAATTTGAAATTAGATTTCTAACCCTAAATCTAAAAAAAAAAAAAAAACAAAACACTTAGGATCCAGGAAGAGGACAAATGTGCTGCGGATATTAGAAGAGTAAAGTGGTTTCCATAATGTCTATCATGCACATAAATGACAAAAATGTAGGATCTCCAACCTCTGTTTGAAAGTTGCTATCTATCTATCTATCATCTATCTATCTATCTATTTTTAAAGATTTTGTTTATTTATTTGAGAGAGAGAGAGAGAGAGAGAGAGATCACAAGTAGGCAGAGAGGCAGGTAGAGAGATGTGGGAAGCAGGCTCCTTGCTGAACAGAGAGCCCGATGTGGGGCTCGATCCCAGGACCCTGAGATCATGATCTGAACCAAAGGGAGAGGCTTTAGCTCACTGAGCCACTGAGGCACCCCTGAAAGTTGCTATTTTTTTTAAAGATTTTATTTATTTATTTGTCAGAGAGAGAGAGAGAGAGTACAAGCAAAGGGAGTGGCAAGCAGAGGGAGAAGCAGGCTTCCTGCTAAACAGGGAGGCCAATGAGGAACTCAATCCCAGCACTCTGGGATCATGACCTGAGCCAAAGGTAGACACTTAACCAACTGAGCCACCCAGGTGTTCCATGAAAGTTGCTGTTATTTTTAATTGTAGATTTTGCATTTCTGGCAAAATAATAATTGCACTGCCTCCATATTTTTGGATTTTCCTTTATTATCTCACAGGCATAGACTGAAAAATTAGTATTTTGGTTTCTATAACATGATTTTAATAATATTTACCTGATATGACTGTTCAGAAGATTAAATGAAGAGTATATTTAGCACAGGGCTTGTCGTTCATTCAATAACTCCTTTAGCACAGAACATGTGTCAGGCCTGTTCTACAGGCTATGGTACAGTGGCGGCTTACAAAGAAGAAAAAAAAGTGAAATTTCCAACAAAACTAGTGTCCTACCAAGTTTAGGACCCTAGATTCCTTATTCCTTTACCTAACATGATTGATTCTCAAAACATTGATTTTTGGTTGTTAAACCAATCTTCTAATCCCTGGCTAAATACTATATAGACATGGTGTATAATCCTCTGTATATGTTGCTGGATTCTCTTTGCTAGTATCTATTGAGGACTGTCACATCTATATTCATAAGAAATTTTAGGGTTTTTTTCCTATATTTATAAGAGGTCTGTAATTTTCTTTATGTGTGATACCTTTGTTTGACTTTGGTTATCAGTCAATTATGGCCTTATAGAATGAATTGGAAAATATTCCATTCTTTCCTACGTTAGTTTAAAAGAGTTTGTAAACATACTCTTTTTTTTTTTTTTAAAGATTTTATTTATTTATTTTAACAGAGAGAGAACACAGCAGGCAGAGAGGCAGGCAGAGGCAGAGAGAGAAGCAGGCTCCCTGCCGAGCAAGGAGCCCGATGCGGGACTCGATCCCAGGACGCTGGGATCATGACCTGAGCCGAAGGCAGTTGCCCAACCAACTGAGCCACCCAGGCGTCCCTGTAAACATACTCTTAATTTTTCTTTATACTTGTTGTAATTTGATTCAGATTTTCTATTTTTCTTCAGTCAATTTCAGTAGTTGTGTCTTTCTTGGGATTTATCTTATACTTGCTCTTTAATATCAAATTTATTGACACATAACTACTCATAGTATTCCACTCTAAACTTTTTTTTTTTTTAGATTTTATTTATTTGTTTATTTATTTATTTGAACAATGGAGAGAGTGACAGAGGGGGAGTGAGAGAGAGTGAGAATCTCAAGCAGGCTCCACACCCTGACATGGTGCTTGATTTCATGACTCTGAGGTCATGACCTGAGCCAAAATCAAGAGTTGGATGCTTAACTGAATGAGCCGCCATGCCCCCTGCTCAATCTTTTTTTAATTCTATACTGTTAGTAATGGTTCCTCTTTTATTTCTGATATTTGTATATTTAGGCTTTTCTCTCTTCTTTTTGGACATTCCTGTTAATAGTTTTCCAGTTTTGCTATCTTTTCAAGAAACCAACTTTTGTTTTTATTGATTATCTTTATTCCTTCTATTCTTTATCAACTTTTTTCTGATCTTTTTTATTTATTTCCTTCTGCTTGCATTAAATTTAGTTTTCTCTTCTCTTTTCAAGGTATTTAGGAGGAAAGATACTTATCGATATGAAATCTTTCTTTTTTCTTAATAACTATTTATAGCTATAAATTTCCTGTTAGAACTGTATTAGCTGAGCTTAAGTTTTGGTATATCATGTTTTTATTTCAACTCATCTCAAAAAAGTTTCTAATCTTCTCATTTCTTTCTTGATCTTTTTTTATTTAAGAGTGTGTTGTTTAATTTTTGCATGTTTATGAATTCACCAAATTTCTTTCTATTATGCATTTCTATTTCATTCCATCATGGTTGGAGAATATATTTTGTTCAGATCTTTTTAACTTGTTAAGTTTTGTTTTATGGTCTAAGATATGGTCTCTATCTTAGCGAACGTTCCATGTGTACTTGAGAATTACATTCTACTATGCTTGGTTAGAATGTTCTATAGATGTCTGTTTGGGCTAGTTGGATTATAGTGCTGTTCAAGTTTTTTATTTTATTTTTCACCTTCTTTCTAGTTGTATCGGTTACTGAAAGTAGAGCACTAAAGTTTCCTGATTTTATTTTTGATTATATAATTCTTCCTTCAAATCTGCTAGATTCTCCTTCATGCCATTTAGGGCATGTGGTGGAGTACATATATGTTTATAATTATTATATCTTCTGCAATATTGACCCTCTAATCATTATAAAATAAACCTCCTTAGCATAGCTTTCTATGGTTTCTATCTGCATTATATAGTAGACTGACTAAGAACCACTCAAAAATATCAGGACTTAATTTCTAAAATATGTAAATATTACCTGAGTAGAAAAATGGTCTTTGCGGATATGATTAAGTTACAAAACTTGACATAAGGAGATTATCTTGTATTATACAGGCAGGACTCTAACTCCAGTCAAAAGTGTTCTTATAAGAAACAGAGGAAGATCTTACATACAGAGAAGAAGCAGAGACAAGATGGCCAAAGAAGCAGAAATAGGAGTTATGTAGCCAAAAGTCAAAACAATGTCCAGCAGCCACTAGAAGCTGGAAGAGGCAAAAATTAGATTCTATTATATTGTCTCCATTGGGAGTGCATGTCTCTCTAATGCTTTTATTTTGGCTCAGAGAAACTTATTTCAGACATCTGACTTCCAGATATATGAGAAAATAAATATGTGTTGTATTGAACTATCCAGGTTGCAATAATTTATTACAAATTAGCCATCATAAGCTACCACAATTGATATAACATTTTCCACCATTTGGTTTAATTTATTTGTATCTTTGAATCTAGTTTATCCCTTTATAGGCAGTGTATAATTGGATCTTGATTTATTTTATTATTCTGAAAAACTTTATCTTGAAATTAAAAATTATCAAAATTGGTGGGAAACAGTGAAATCAGTACTTATAGGGAATTTTATAACATTGAATGAATATATTCAAAAGGAAAAAGAAGACCTAAGATCAATAAATTAGGCTTCCAATTTAGGAAACTGGAAAAGAAGACCAAATTAAGTACAAATTATTCAGAAGAAAATAAATAATACAAAGTAGAACGTAAATTAATCAAATTGAAAACAAGAAATGGTGATAGAGATCAACAAGAAAACCAAAACCTTGTTTTTGAAAAAGATCAATAAAATCAATATGCCTCTAGTTAAGCTAACTAATAACAGAGAGAAGATGCAAATTACTAGCATTAGAAATGAAATCATGGTCATCAGAGATGTCATGAACATAAAAAAGCTAACAAAGGAATACTATGAACAAGTCTATTTCCACAAATTTCATAGCTGATATGAAACAATTCCTTGAAAAACACAATATGCTAAAACCTCATAGAAGAAATAAATGATCTGAATAGCTTGTATTTATTAAGGAAATTGAATCAATAATTAATAACCTTCCAAAAACCAGAGGTATTCACTGATGAATTCTACAAAACACTTAGAAAATAAATTATACCAGGATGCCTGGGTGGCTCAGTGGGTTAAGCCTCTGCCTTCAGCTCAGGTCATGATCTCAGGGTCCTGGGATCGAGCCCCGCATCGAGCTCTCTGCTCAGCGGGGAGCCTGTTTCCCAAGTCTCTCTGCCTGCCTCTCTGCCTACTTGTGATCTCTCTCTCTGTCAAATAAATAAATAAATAAATAAATAAATAAATAAATAAATAATCTTTAAAAATTAAAAAAAAGAAAGAAAATAAATTGTACCAATTCTGTATAATATTTTCTTAAGGCCCGAAGAGAATACTTTCCAACTCATTCCACAAGGCCAGAGTCACCCTAATGCCCAAATCAGACAAAGATATTATAGGAAAAGAAAACTAGAGACCAATAACTCTCATGAACACAGTTGCAAAAATCCTCAGTAAAGTATTTGCAATTCAAATCCAACAATATATAAAAAAGAATTATACACCATAACCAACTGGGTTTTATCTCAGATATGCCAGGCTAGTTCAACCTTTGAAAATCAATTAATGTAATCCATCACATCAACAGGTTAAAAATTTAAAAATCACATTATTAAAAAAAAATCACATTATTATATTAATAAATGCAAAAAAACACTTAACAAAATCAAACACTCATTCATAATAAAAAATCTCAGCAAACTAGAAATAGAGAGGAACTTCCCAAACTTGATAAACAATATCTACAAAATATCTGCCGCAAACATTCCACTTAATAATAAGATATTAGAAATTTTCCCACTAAGATCACAAACCAGGGAAGAATGTCCCTTCTCATCACTGATCCTCAACATTATACTAGAAATCCTACCTAATGCACCAAGACAGGTAAAGGAAATAAAAGGTATATAGATTAAAAAGGAAGAAATAAAACTGTCTTTATTCATAGATGATGTAATTATCTACAGAGAAAATTTGTAGGAATTGACCAGAAAAAGAAAAAACTAAATAAAAATTAAAAAACCCTCCTAGAACAAATTATCAATTATAACAATGTTGCAATATTACAAGACACAAGGCCAAGGTATAATAATTTATTACCAGCAGTGAAAAAATGGAATTTAAATTAAAAACACAATTCTATTTACATTAACATGGTCCAAAATGAAATATTTAATATAAGCCTAACAAAATTTCTTTTAAAGACATTATAAAATCTTATGAAACTATCAAAGGAGAACTAAAGAAATAGATCTTCCATGTGTATGAACAGGAAGACTTAATATTGTCAAATGTCAATTCTTCACAACTTGGTCTATAAATTCAATACACTTCCAATCAAAATCCAACAAAGTATTTTGTGGATATTTACAAATCCATTATAATGCTTATAGTAAAAGACAAATATTCAGTATAGCCAACTTAATATTGATGTCAGGGGACCCACTCTATCTGACTTTGAGACTTAATTACATAGCTACAGTAAGCAAGACAGTGTGGTGTTGGTGAAATACGGAAAAATAGACCAGTGTAACAGAATATAGAACCTAATAATTAATACATAAATATAAGTCAACTGACCGCAAAGACAATGCAATGAAGCAAAGAAATTCTCTTCAATAAATGGTGTTGGAGCAAATGAACATCAATAACAACAACAAAATGAAGTTACATACAGATCTTACACCTTTTAGGACAATTAACCTGAAATAGATTGGAGGCCCCTACATGTAAAATAAAACTAAAAACTTCCTGGTGGATGACATAAGATAAAACCTAAATTCTCTTGGTTATGATGATGACTTTTTAGATATATCACCAACGGCATGATCCATGGAAGTAACAATTGATGAGAGGGACCTAATTAAAATTTAAAATTCTACTCTGTGAAAAACATTTGGAAGAGAATGAAGAAAAACCAGATCAGGAGAAAATATTTGCAAGACACATCTGATAAAGAACTATTTCCTGGGTGCCTGGGTGGCTCAATTGGTTGAGCAACTGCCTTCGGCTCAGGTCATGATCCTTGAGTTCTGGGATCGAGTCCCACATCCGGCTCCCAGCTCCATGGGAAGTCTGCTTCTTCCTCTAACCTTTTCTCCTTTCATGCTCTCTCTCATGTTCTCTGTCTCTCAAATAAATAAATAAAATCTTAAAAAAAAAAAAAGGAACTATTTCCTGGGGCGCCTGGATGGCTCAGTGGGTTAAAGCCTCTGCCTTCAGCTGAGGTCATGGTTTCACGGTCCTGGGATCGAGCCCCGCATCGAGCTCTCTCCTCAGTGGGGAGCCTGCTTCCCCCTCTCTCTCTGCCTGCCTCTCTGCCTACTTGTGATCTCTCTCTCTCTCTCTGTCAAATAAATAAATGGATAATCTTTTTTAAAAAAAGAACTATTTCCTAAAATATACAGAAAACTTTCAAAACTTAACAGTAAGAAAATGGACAACCCAATTAAATAAATGGGCAAAAGACTTAAACATTCCATTAGGTAGGCAGATACATAGATAGATGATAGATAGATGGATAGATATATTATATGTAGAGATCTTTATATCTACATCTATATATCTCACATCTTCTTTAATCATTCATCTATCAATAGTGTAATATGTTAATCCTTTAATGAATATTTCACACTTTTTTAAAGGTTATTTTCTAACTGGTTGCTCTAGGATTTTCTGTTCTGTTTGATGACCCATTGTCATCATAGCTTTCTTTAATTCTTGGAACTTAGATTCCATTACTTCTTGAATATATTTGGTTGCCTGATTTGAGATCTTTAACCATTAAATCAAACATCTGGGCCCTCTTAAAGTCAATTTCTGTTGCTTGCTACTTTTCCTGTATTGAGATACAGCTTCCTGTTTCTTTTCATGCTCAGCAACATTTTGTTGAAAACTTAACCTTTTCAGTAATATTGCAGTAATTCTGGATACTGTGTACCCCACTCCCATCTCCAGACCCTATTTTTTGTTACTGATGTCTATTTATTTAGTGACTTGACTAGACTATTTTAGTAAAGTCTATTTCTCCTGTGTTGGAAAATTTCTGATGTCATTCTTTAAAGGGCAACCATTTTGGTACCCACAACAATCACCCTGGGATTACCATGGTTTTAGCTGGGTTTTCTTTGACTTTCTCATTATCTAATATATCTATTAAACTCTCTTCCTTATTGTTATTACACCAACTATTATGCCCCATTAATGGCTGGCTGATTGTCCTATTACTTTCAATAGTCCTTGCGCATATATTGCTTCACAATCTGATGCAAGTAAATTCAGATAAGGACAGTGTTTTAGACCAATCTTTCATGTTTTGTTTTGTTTTTTTTAATTTTCCAAGAAGGGCTCTTCTTAAGTGACTTTTTCCCTAGTACTCTCTAGTATATCATGGCTTATAGCTTAGCTTATACCACTCTTAAAGCTACCAGTCTCCACTTAACTGATTACCATGAATGTTTCCATTGTTTTGGAGAGTCCCCTTCGTTTTTAATTTCCTCGCATTCTTTTTTGAAAAGATCTTCGATCTCCTCTCCTAGTGTGGGATCAGGCTATCAGAGCTCCAGTGTTCTCAGCCGGCCATTCCTGAGGCAGATTCTCTGACTTATTAGTGGGAGATAAGTGGAGAAAGGGAGCCCTGACCTCACCAGGAGTTTAACCTCTGCAACTTGGAGGGGATAGTTTGAGAAATAGTGGTGACCTTTCTCTCCAGGTGACATACTATATTCCTTCATTGGGGATTAAAGAGAGAGGGAATCCCTTAACTTTGTTCACATACACCTGGAGGAGAGCCTCTGTCAAGCTGAGCTGGTGGGGGAGGGGATGGGGAGTAAGTGGATCATCATTTATAGACTTGTGCTGTTTTTATAAAGATTTAGTAGATTTTCTTGAATAAATGTTTCTCCATTTGTTATTTGTTCTTAGGATAATTTCTAGATATGCTATTCTTAAAAAAATAATTTTTACCTATTGTATTTATTTCATGGTAGAATAGGTCCACAAGCCTCCCCATACCACCATTACAGAAGTGACATTCTCACACTGGTCTTTCTTACCAAGGATGAGTCAGGTGAGCATAGAGTAATCTCCAGGATAGAAGATATTATCATAAAATCCTCCCATCTCTACAATTCACACATCATTTAAAAATGCCATTGTTCTAATGATTTTGTCAAAAAGATATTCATGACTAATAAACTCTTACAGCTTTCTAAGTTTAAATACACAGACACACAGAGACACATACACACACATATTATTACCCCACATGGGAACATGATGTTTCTTTTTTCCCACTGAGCTATCTTGACAATCAGTATACGTGGCTGAGAGTTATCCCAAACAACTGCTTTCAAAGAACATTTGTATACACACATCTGAATGTTTCATCCAAATGATTACATTCCTAGCTGTTTCCATAATTTTGCACTATTTCAATTTTAATTTATTACACCAAAAAAATGAGCCATTGAATACCTATTCTGGGCCAGACAGGAAACAAGGGTAGAAATAGAAATTTCCATTTCCTTTAATGTTTCTTTTTCTTTTTTTTTTTTTAAGATTTTATTTATTTATTTGACAGAGAGAGAGAGAGTGAGCACAAGCAGGGGGGAGCAGCAGGCAGAGGGAGAAAGAGAACTAGGCTCCCCGGGGAGCAAAGAGCCCAATGGGGGCTCGATCCCAGGACCCTGAGATCAGGTTGTGAGTTGAAGGCAGATGCTTAACCGAGTGAGCCACCCAAGTGCCCCTTTTGTTTTCATTTTAAGGACATTTTCACTTGATATAGAGCAATGCAGAAGTACTGTTCACAGAGTTCTGTTATCATTGACCTCTGTCAACCTCCAATGTGTCTTTTCTCTCTGATAGCCACTTCTCTGGTACATTCCATCATCCCCTCTCATCCAGGCTACTGTTGAATCAACTGGTGCATTAACTGCTGCACACCAGCAGCCACTGATAGAAATATAATACACATCACATATGTAGCATTTAAATTAAACATTCTGTTTTGAGATACCATAGTTTTGCAGTTCCATGTACCCCTGACTCACTTTCCCCCAGTGATAATATCCTGCAAAACTATAGTATCATATTACAACCAAGGTATTTGTATTCTACATTATGTAGTATCATGTTACAAAAAGATATATACCATCCACCAATTTTATTCAGATTTCCCCAGTTTTCCTTATACTCATGCACGCACAAATGTGTGTGTGTGTGTTGCATACATTTAGTTCTATGCACTTTTGTCACGTGCAGGTTTATCACCATATACAGTCGAGATACAGAATAGTTCCATCATTATGTGGCCCTTTTCCATCTCATTGCTGAGGTTTTCTCTTTTTTATTTCACTCAATAGACTTTATAATTAATCCTTGAAATGCTTTTTGATGGTTGTTCTAAAATTTGTCCTTGAGAGCATGCCTGGGTGGCTCAGTCGGTTGAAAGTATGACCCTTGATTTCAGCTCAGGTCATGTTGTTAAGGTGGTGAGATCGAGCCCCATGTGGGGCTCTACACTCAATGGGGAGTCTGCTTGAGATTCCCTCTCTATCTCCTTCTGCCCCACCCCCATTAACTCACGTACACTCTCTCTCTTAAATTAATAAATAAAATCTCTAAAAATAAAATAAAAAATAAAATTTTGCCTAGATAATTCCAACATCTGATTCATCTCAGTGTTGCCATCAGTTGATTACCTTTTGTTTCAAACGTTGTGATTTTCCTATCCCGGTAGAACAGGTGATTTTCAATTGTATGCTGGATATTTTGGTTATTGCGTGAGGAGACACTGAGTCCAACTGACATCTTTTACTTTAGGAGGCAGTCACCCTTCTATTTATCCCCTGGACTTTGGCCTACTTTGTGGGTTGTGGTTTTAATGATAATTTAATTTTTTGAGGCTTCATGGTACTCTTCTGGTTTGCTCAGTTTATTTGTTGCCATTCAGACTCTATCACTGGTTGCTGTTAGTGCTTCGTGTGATGGCAGAGATTCCTCAGTTGAGTTACCTGATGCTTCTAAGTGAAGGAGGGGAGGATCTGGCCCATGAGTGCGTCCCAGGTGGGGCTTTTTACTGCCTTTGTCTTCTGGCCATGCAATGTCTCTTGGTGATGGAAGAGAATCTCAGGTTCAGTGGATAAGGAAAACTTTTCCCTTGTTTTTTTATTGCCAGAAGGACTCGCAATTAATGTCCTAGGGGTGCTGATGGGATCTCGGTTTCATCAGCTGATTTCCCACTCAACTGCGGGATGGAATGAAACTCCCTTGGACACATTATGTGTATAGGTTTGGATTCAGAAAATGTCAGGCCTGGGTTAGTTTCTTCTGTTGGATGGGTTTGTGTGATACTCTGCAACAGTGATGTATTTTCACTGCCGGTGTCTCTAATATTTTTTCTTTTACACTTTACTCAGATCTCTCCTTGGTTTCTCCTTGCATTATTTCCAATATTTAAAGTTACGTTTAGTGGAGAGGAGCAGAAAGAAAAATGTCTGTCCCATCTTGTCCAGAGCAGAAATCTTTATAGTCTGTGGGACACCTGGATGGCTCAGTGGGACACCTGGATGGCTCAGTCGGTTAAGCGTCTGACTCTTGATTTCAGCTCAGGTCATGTTCTTAGGGTCCTGGGATTGAGACCCAGGTAGATCTCTGCTCCCAGTGGGGAGTCGGCGTGAGGATTCTCTCCATCTCCCTCTGTCCCTCTCCTGCTAAAATAAATAAAATAAATCTTAAAAAACAAGAAATATTTATGTATGTAATTTTTTATTCTTAATAGTCACATTAAAAAAAGTAGAGATGAAATCAATTTTATTAATATACTATCCAATATACCCAAAATATTATTTTAACATATAACCACTATAAACATTGATCTATTTTTATTTAAATTCAATTAGCCAACATATAGTACATCATTAGTTTTTGACGTAGTGTTCAATGATTCATTAGTTGTGTGTAACAACCAGTGCTCATCAGATCACGTGCCCTACTTAATGCCCATCTATTTTACATTCTTTTTTTCCCATAGTACTTGAAATCTAGTATATATGTTATAATTACAGTTCATCTCAATTTATATCAGTTTCATTTCCTGTGCTTAATGACTTCATGTTGATAGTGACCACCATATTGGATAGTACAGTTCTAGACACTTTCATTTATTATATGCACAGTTTTTATAATGATCTTTTTAAAAATCTGGTAATATTTCTCCTTGTGTAAAACCCTTCAGAGACTTTCCAATCGACATTGGAAATATTCCAAAAATTCTGATCATAGCTTCCAAGGCACAGAATGAGGTAATGTTTCTTCATTTTCCCCCTGTTGATTCTTAGTAACAATTCAGATGTTAGCTTAATTGTCACACCCTCAGGGAAGCCTTCCCCAATCCCCAAAATAAGTCAGGTCTCCCTGTTAATACCTTTCAATGTGCATTGTGCTTTTTTTGTGCAGTCCTTATCACAAATTTATATAACATATTTAATTATGTAGCTATTTGTTTGTTGATTATATTCCCCTTTACACTGTAGGCTCCATGGAAGCTATATCTTATCTATCCCATTCATTATTATATCCCCAGTGCCAATTACAATACCTGTTGTTCAAATGAATAAATGAATTTCACTAATTCAAATGTGGAAGCTGGAAGCTAAACTCTCCCTATTCTGAAAATGATCAGCACAGAACTTGTAAATGGTTAGTTTTGAAATGTATAAGGAATGGTACTTTAAATCATTAATTAAATACTAGCTCATTTCTTGTTTTATGGTACAATGAAATTTATATGAAATGTTTAGTTGCCAGTATATCCTATGTTCATAATCCCAAATGTTATGTCTGTCTTTAGACACTATTTGCAGAAGAAATATAAAATGGATTCCTGGAGAAACCCTGTGAATAGTGTCTTACACAGACACAAGTAAGCACTATTATCTAACATTAGGTAATATTAGATAATAACATTAAATACTAATATTAGATAATAATCAGAATTTGAAAAGATTTCCTTCATGGTTTTGTTCTTGCATTCTCTTTCATCTGTGAATTAGAATATGATGGAGGAAAGCCATGCTCACGAACTAGAAAGAAGACAAGCACCCCTGATTAGTGAACCTCAGCTTCATTTCACTTAATAGCCTCCAAATTATTTTTTAAAAGTTCTGTCCTATGGACTTATTTCCAGCAGCCTCCTGAATTTTACTGTACAGGGCAGACATTTTATTTTAACTGAATTTGGCTAGGACTTCCAGTAAGTTAAATTCCAAAGAAAATTTGGAAAAAAAAATCTATGTAACCTGTTACATCTTCGACAGGACATCAGGTTGGGGTCTTTCATTTGGAGAATATTGAGTGTGTGTGTGTGTGTATCACTCTATCGTCACTTTCCGTAAATTCTTTATCCAAAGTTGGGTTTCTCTTTCCACTCCACACATTTGGGATCAACATCTATCACTTTCCTTTCTAACTTGAAATACCCTGGAATTTAAACTTTTGTAATTCTCTTTCCCTCAGATTGTAGTTGGAAAGCTAAAATGTTATAAAATTTTCCAAATTCAAATATCAGTGTGCTTTGGCTGCTATCTGATTATCTATGAAAACATATATAGGTAGAACTAAGGTATAGAAATACAGAAAAAAAGATATAGATACAGAGTCAACTACAAATGGATATTTTGAAAGATTGAGCTATAAAGGCATTAGACTGTAATACTCAATCCAATCTACTATTTTCCCTTTACTTGGATTACTTTTGAGTAAAGTATTTCCACAATTGGGGCAGAATTCAACATGTGCAGATTTTTAGTATGCACTTTGCCCCAAACTGGCAATATATATATTTTTAAATTTTATTTATTTTTTGGTAAATGGATACAACAAAGACATTTTTATGTAGTTTGAAATACCAATTTTGAACAGAAAAATGATTTAGATTGTGTCCTCGTGAGTTGATCCAGCATTTCTAAACACTATTCTGGTTAAGTCAGTGTGCTGTAGTTAATATTACTTGTTTCCACATGGTAATTACAAAGACAGGTGACAGCATGGTCGGTCATCAATTTGGCTATTTTATGTAAGCAAATGGAGTATACTTTTTCTGCCATTTGAAAACATTTTTTTCAGTTACCCTTAATAGTGACAATATTCCTCATACCCCCAGTTTTAAAAAGATCACTCAAAATGATCCCCCTTAATGAAATTTTATGGAGTGCCCATCAAGTGCATACCGCTGTATTAGGTATACTCCTAAGATAATTCCACCCATTACCGAAGATAAGATTTCCTATATGAGAATTATAGTCTCTTCAGATCAAATGAGCTTACACTGAATCCCATTTCAACTGAGCGTTATTTGGGTTCTTGGTATAAATCACTTCACCAGTGAGCATAGGGCTTTAAAAAAAAATCATCACTAATTTTTAAACAATTTGAGAAAATGAAAACTGCGAAGACTATTGAATATGCATTGGTTTGGGAGTGAAGGCTGTCCCATTATCTCAGCCATGCCCTTCACCAAATTCCCTTTGGAATTATTGTGAGGAGTAATGATATGTCTTTCTCTATACGCTGGCCTGGCCGGATCAGACACATTTTTGTATCAATGAAGTCTGTTTCAAAGGCACATTGCCAAGATGATAATTTACCACAAACAAAATAAACAAGACAGAGGATGAGATATCAGATCCTGGCAGAAAGCATGGAGAGTGCTGAGAAGGAGCTCTCTCCCAGCACCACTGGTGTTGCCTTTGCAGGATCAAACCATGTCATCAAAAGAGCCCCCAGGGGGTCCCTGGGTGGCTCAGCGGGTTAAGCCTCTGCCTTGGGCTCAGGTCATGATCTCGGGGTCCTGGGATCGAGCCCCACATTGGGTTCTCTGCTCAGCGGGGAGCCTGCTTCCCCCCCTCTCTCTTCCTGCCTCTCTGTCTTCTTGTGATCTCTCTCTCTCTCTGTCAAATAAATAAATAAAATCTTAAAAAGCATTTCAATTTCAGGCGCTCTTTCTTTTTTATTTTTTTAAAGAATTTTTTTTTTATGTATTTGACAGAGAGAGAGGGGGAAGCAGGCTCCCTGCTGAGCAGAGAGCCTGATGCGGGACTCAATCCCAGGACCCTGAGATCATGACCTGAGCCCAAGGCAGAGGTTTTAACCCACTGAGCCACCCAGGTGCCCCTGAAATGCTTTTAAATTACAGATTTTATTACAAAATCATACACAGTTTTACTGTAAATACCTTCACACTAGCATGTTCATATGTACAGCTGCATATATCCGTGTGTGTGTGTGTGTGTGTGTGTGTGTGTGTGTACACACATATGTATCTATGGTTGACCCTTGAAGAACAATGGTTTGAACTGTGTCGGTCCACTTATATTCAGATTTTTTTAGATAAAAGCAGGACAGTACTGTAAATGTATTTCCTTCTTCCTTATGATTTTCCCAATAATATTTACTTTTTTCTAGCTTACTTTATTGTTAGAATACAGTAAACAAAACATATAACAAGGAAAGTATGTATTAATTGACTATTTATGTTAGTTGTTAAGTCTTTTGGTTAACAATAGACTATTAGTAGTTAAGTTTTGGGAAAGTCAAAAGTTTATATGCTAATTTTTGACTGTGTAGGGGGTCAGCACTCCTAACCCTCATGTGATCCAAAGGCCTATATTATATATACATATATATGTAGTGATGATTAAAAATCAACCTATAATTAGGAATATATAAAGTTTCACCAACATAAGATATAGATTTATATATATGTGTATATATATAATAGATATTTTAATTATATATTATAATTATATCATATATTATATAAAATAATATACAATATTAAAATTTTATATGATATATTTTATATAAAATTTATATTATATATAATATATAAAATTATTATAATATATTAATATTATGTATTATAATATAATATATATATATTTTTTTCCTGCAGCTCTTTTAGGCCTCAAAATTTTCAGGAGAAAAAAGAAAGTACTAAAATTTGTCACACAGATTCAACATCAGCTACAGCAGCTGTCTCCCTGTCACCAACAAAACAACAAAATAAATTATGCATTGTGCTTTTTTAAAATTCCTGGGGACAAAAGTGATTCGATCAATTTAAGACCCAATGAAGATGGCACTTTAATCTACTACCTCTGATCTGCATATCAATGAAATATGTGCATGGTGGAGAGGAAGGATCCCTTGAAGAACTGGAATAGATAAAAGACACTGACAGGAGGGGAAGTTTCAGTAAGGACCCAGAGAAGTGGTGGGAAAAATGACCCAAACTAGTCAGAATGAAAGACAGGACCTTCAGAGAAATAAGGGAAAACTTCCAGTAATCTTATGCCAACCATTGTAAAGGGGGTGTTTCATTCCCTGAGAATAATGGGGTTAAAATTAACAGAGGTGAGGACGACAGGTCCTGCAGAGAAGTAAGAGCAGGCAAAGGCGTGTGTGAATGGGAGTTTCATCCCCTATATGATCAGATATTCTTTTATGACGCAGCAGGCAAAATTACCGATGAAGTATGAATCCCGGGACGGGGGATTTGGGGAAAATAAGAGCAGCGGGTCCTGGGTAAGTGAGGACATGAAAAACTAAACCCAGAGAGAAACTAGCTGGAGTGTGAATTCTCAGAGTTGCCAAGAAATTTAATCAGAGAGAGCACTTAGGAGTGGAGCAGAGAGATGCTCAGAGGACAAAAACCAAGGAGCCCCACGGCTCTCCGTGGATCTCACTGGGAGAAGATCTGGGGAGGTAATGAGGTGTGGGCAGTGTAATTGAGAAGGGAACAGGAGGGAACTAAGATACATGAATAACCAACGTAGGGTTAAGAGACCATTTGGCAATTATTTTGTAGTAACTGGCTGGTGATAATTGGAGCTGGGAAGAAAATGGGATCTGCGGGTGTGTCTAGACCTAAAGCAAAGCAAACAAGGAAAGGGCTGTAACTATCAACATGGAACTGGCAAGTTTCGGCTGTAGATTTCAATACATAATCAGAATTTTGTTTTCATCAACTTTGTTATACTTTTGACAGTTGCACTACCCCTCCCCACCCCCAGAGAAGCCTGGGAGTTTGATCTTAAACATGCAATGCCATTGTTCTTTGTGCTCTTACCTTACACACACATCCCGTATGTAATGTTCGCATGCTTGGGTCCATATTGAAAATACTGATACTCAAATCGCTGTGTCATCTGGTCAGTATGTGGTTCAGTTCTGCTCTGGAAATGAAATGATCCCCTCTTCAAGGAACACACAATCTAGAAATGAAGGAGATGGCTCCTTTGAAAACAGCCTATCAATTTGGCAATTGCCATCCTGGGAATGGAAACAGAGTAACGAAGGAACATATAGAAGAGAAGCAATTAGTTACCAGGGGCAGGAAATACCACACTGTTCCAACTAACTAAATAATTTGTTTAAAAGAAGGGTTGCTCTGTCTTACATACCTTGGATTATCATTTTGAGGAAGTTTGTATCTATACTGGTAGTCTTGCCAGGGCTAGTTACAGAATGATTTCCCATCTCTTGTTTCTGTTAATTCTGCTTTTCCCCGTAGAAGGAAGTCCTTCTTCAAATCCTTTAAAAAACCTTCCAGTGGTTTCCTGCATAGTGTGAGGGTCCCACTACCATCCTCCTGATTTTTGCAGTTAATGTGACTTTTTGTTTTAAAAATAAATCTTGAGTAAATGTAAGTGGCAAGATACAATTTGTTGTTTTTTCTTTCCTGAAATATCTACAGTTTTTAGATGGATCATGGGATATAGTCATTTGGGCATGCCATTAGATTGAGGAATGAAATGCTGGCAAAATTTTATCAAATACACTTTTCATTTTATTTGACTTTTAGTTTATTTACTTTTATTTTATTTATTTTGTTTTATTTTGGGTTATATAGTATTTGCACTGGAAAAGACTGAATAAGAAGTACTAGAGGAAAAGTAGAATTGCCTCCTGGGTTTTCCACTCCAATATATATAAAATTCTTAATTTTGCAGCTCCCGGGAAATGATGGGTGCTGCAGGTGCCTTTTCACATGATTTTGATTAGTTAGATGCCATTCAGATCAATGCAGTGGCTACAGGACTGATTTTTTAGATACCTCGAGACAGAATTTCATGCGAAGGGTGACGTCCAACCTCAAAGTGGAGGCTTTGATAAATCACAGCGAGTGGTTACATTTCCTTCAGATGTGGTGTCCAAAGTTCCGTGAATGCCATCGCGATTGGTATGTTTGAAGGAAGCAATTGCACAAATAGGCAATGGGTTTAATATTAGGAGGAAAGTTTCAACCCGGGTAATGTGCATCTACCACAAAGAAAACACATGTGGCTTGGTTTTATCCAATGTATTACAAATGTATTATAATGTATTATAAACTGTCTAAGGTTGTAATATTGGGAAAATTTTCTCATCGTGAACTTCTGGCTGTTACAAAAGCTACTTGGTAAATTCCTCAATGGGCCAGCATTCAGTCTATCTTCTACATGCTGTGTCCCACAAAATCCAGTGAGAAAAAAAAAAAAAATTCCAGTGAGTGCTGGGATATGAACATCCATCTCAAATAGGAAAACATCAAAGATACCTTCCTTAAAACAATAGTTTTTTAAGAAATTATTTTACGTATGCCTGGAAATGATCTTTCTCCTTAATGCCTTGTGTACTTGTGTATGGTTGTTTTCCAGTACCCCTAGCCTGACTTCTTTACTGGAACAACAGATCCATTATAGATATTATTTAAAATATATATATATATATATATATATATATACTGCAGAAACTTCCTTTATAGTTATTGAGCCATATTAACTGACCTCTTTTTAAAACATTTGTCCATACACCTTTTGCTGACTGAACGTGAAGTGGGAAGGATTTGCTCCAGGGAAGCAAAGGGAGGGAGCGATGACACAGGTCTGGTTATATTTCCCAGTCCCCCCACTACTGCAGTGGCCTTGGGACATTGTGAGCAAAGCACAGGCCTAAAGTCCTAACATTCAGCTCTGTCATTTTCTCATTCTGAGCTTGGGCAGGCTGCTTCAAATGCTCTGCTCTGAAATGAGGCATCCCCCATATGTGAGATGAAATGATGATTGCGCCAGAGCCACATCACAAGCTTGCTGGGAGAACTGAATGAGAAGCTTTTCCCAAAAGCACCCTGAGAAGTCTAGAACGCCCCTCCCCTTTGTGAATCCAGGAGTCTCCTGGGTGACTTTCCTTTGCCTCACTTGTCTGCCCGGTTTCGAGATCTGGAGAATGGTGGTAACGAAATCGGGCTGTTGTGAGGATCTTATGAGATCAGGTGTGCAGAAACATTTAGCAAAGCACGTGATCCGCTGTCATAGCCCAACAGATGACTCCATTATTACTCTTTTTGTAGAAGCACTGAAAGTTTACTGGGAAAGTAGTTTGACTGAATTGCAACCATTTGCGTTTCTTCGCGATGCATAGTGTGTACACGGGGATGGTTTTTATGGTTCTCATTGTGTCTTTGCAGTTCAATCATACGTAATTCGGCAGATGATTTTCATTCATTAGAGTATTCCGGGAACAGTACTGTTTTTCATAGCGGAGGGAGATCTTGCTTCCTTGATCAACGGCCGCGAACCTCCCTAGGATCATGTCATGTGACGAAACAGGCATCAAAACAAGAACAACAACTAATGCACACCTCCTCTTTTTTTCCACTTGCCTTTGTTGCAGTCTCTCCGGTGCACTGCTCTTGGTATAACTCAGGCAGTCGGCTCTCAATGCCAAGGCTAACACCGTGGCGGAAGAAGTGAAACAAATCTCTGCTCCAAGTTTCAACCAGATTTCCTCCATTTAAAAATGATGATTTATGGTTACGGGTCCTCCGTTTAATATGCATTAAGAATTCAAATGCTGTTGCGATAATTTTTTAGGAAAAGCTGCTTTTTAGGACTACCTTTGCACATTTCCTTCACGAGCAATAATTCTTCATCTGTGGAGTAATTTATTTCTTCTGGTTTTAATATGTTACAGATGAATGGTTGTATGTCTTTCCTGTTAGAGCATTACAAGACAGGCCACTTTTGCATTAGGCTGGTACTACAACGGATACCTGTGGTGCTCTTCATGGTTCATGTGGTACTAATTTAAATGGGAAGTTGCACATATTTCATTGAAACACTTGGTAAAGCCAGCTTTCACAGAAGGGTGCAAATGATGGACTGTTCTCTGTGTGCAGCCGAACTGCTTTAAATGTGTCAGAGAGGGTTATGGATCATTTCATTCACCCATCAACTCTGGTCCGCTGTGTGTACAAATCACAGCGGAGTGTCATCCAACAGAACATTCCTGACAATACTAGAACATTTATAGTAGTGCCATTTTTAATAGGAGTTCTGCAACCCCGTTCAAATCGTATTACCTTCTTAACACTTTCCTTCCTGACCCTTTTCTCCAGCTGGGCCAGCGGAGGTTGCAAGGTTGACTCGGGTTTATTATCACCATTCCGCCCTGGAGCGAGAGTGTTTGGATAGATCTCACTTCCCGACGCGTTTGGGTCCTAACTCGCGCTATAACTACTCCTTTTAGGTGCTACATGTGCCTTTTTCTTTTAGCAAAAGCAATGCGCTGATCCCTTCGTGGTTTGTTCTCGGGCACAATGACCCATAACATCCCAAACAGGCAGCTCCGGTTTCCAAGAAATAAACTGAAGAAGTAGACTCCTAAGTGTTACTTGATTACTACAACCCTGCTTTGCCTTTAACAAGTACTAGTAGCGAAGAAAACTAAAGCCTTCAAATATTACGATTGCCTTTTCCTAATTGTGAGATTCTGCCCATTTTTTTTTTAAGATTTTGTTGTATCAGGATAAAACAGCTCAGGGACTACTGAAAATAAGTGGATTGAGCTCTGTTTTCTGCAGCTTAAATTATATGCTTCTGGACAGTTCGGCAAGAGCCCGGCTCGGAATGAAATTTCGAAGATCCCACTGAACACTATCTATGCTGCCATAATGACAGAAAGAGCTGCATCCCATGAATTTTGGGACCTCATGACATTATTTATATATTTTTTAAATTGAAGTATAATTGGCATACAATGCTATATTCATTTCAAGCTATTATTTATGTTTTGATGCTTATTTTAGCTGGCTGGTGATACTAGTAGTTGCTTTCTATGTAAATTGGTAAGGAAATGTGTTTTACAAGTTAAAGCTCATTGCTGACCGGAAGAATCTATGGCAAGTTTTAAAAAAAAGTATTATAAATATGGAGAACACTAAAAAGACAAGATGAAGTGGATTGGCTGACGTCCCTGGGATTCTATGTAAAATATTAATCCGGGTCTTGGAGTCATAATCTTTTGTTGGCATAAATCGAAGTAGACATAAATATGCAAACATTCAGAGACTATATGCTATGCAACCCTCAGAACTCCAAATCCACATGCTCAGGTAAAAAGTAAGCAATAGGTATCTTTCATAATTCTTAGAAATTAGCTTTGGGTTAGCCACTGTATTTATTTACTGGAAGAAACAGGGAAAAAAACCTCAAGAAGGGCTCTATTTGTATCATGTCTCTCTCCAATCTGAGATTTACTGAATCACGAAATCTGCAAACCAATGGCTATCATTTTCCAATTTTCTTTTCAGGTGAATATTTAGTCAGAGTATACACTTTTAGTTTCAGTCAATAGTATTGACTGAATATGACAAAAATTGGAAGGGTAATACCATCCTGCGGCCTCAAGGGAGGTTTTGGCTGTGCCGGACCTCACCTGTACGAATTCTTTAAATGAAATGCAAATAGGGAGAATCTATCATGAAGAAGGAAGGAGGACCTTGAAAATCCAGCCTGAAGCAAAATACTAGAACATCCTACTGGTCGATGAAATGTTCAGTTGAAAACACTCTGAGACGTGGAATGGGGAATACAAATATTTTCCTGTGTAATTAAAGTAAACCTAAAGATAACTACTGATCTCGTAACCATTTATGTGAAGGCAAATGATACAGCAACTCGGTATAGCTTCGAATCAGAAAAGAACTGTTTTCCAGATCGATCTGAAGCACACTTTCTCCCAAATAAATGAATACTCTACTGTTAAGTGACATGAAAGTGTCAGGAAAATCAGTATTTAGTATTCTGCTCTTGTTTATTCAAGTCAACAGGGTCCAGAATAGAAGAGGTCCCCAGAGACAGTTGAGGGACAGAGATTTTAAGAAGTGTAGGTGGCATTCAGGGAACCAACAACAGTTTTACTCCCCCTGGTCTACTTCCTCTTAGAGGACAGAAAAGGGAAGAGGTTCACAGGGTGGAACCAAGTTCAAAGGTAAAGACAGACTCCTAACCAAAGCAGGGTATGGATCCAAACTAGGGTGAAGCCTCCCCCAACTTGTCTGTTTCTCAACACTCTCATCCAGGCAGGTGCCTCTCATTGGCAGAATCCTACTCGAAGCCAGAGAGCAGTCCATGGAGGTTGGCCTCGAAGCACAAAGCAAGGCAGACAAGTGTGGAATAGCCATCTGGCTGGCGAGAGGGGGAACTCGCAAAACAACAGGCAAAGTGGCCACATGGGAAAGCAATATAATTTAATTATCTCTAATAAATAAGCCGAACAACCAAAACTAAAAACACTTTTTTTTTTAAGATTTTATTTATTTATTTATTAGGAAAGAGAGAGAGTGAGAGAGAGCATGAGAAGGGAGAAGGTCAGAGTGAGAAGCGGACTCCCCATGGAGCTGGGAGCCCGATGTGGGACTCGATCCCGGGACTCTGGGATCATGACCTGAGCCGAAGGCAGTTGCTTAACCAACTGAGCCACCCAGGTGCCCTAAACTAAAAACACTTTTATAGTCACCTTTTCCCCCACCCCCCTCCACCAACTCTGGCTGTTTTAATCCTTAAAATCAAGTTACGAAACCCCATTTGGACACTTGGCACATCAGAGCCTATGTCTTTTCTCAGCTGATGTTCCTCGTCTGAATTATGGAACACAAAACATAATTTTAGGTAATTTTCTCAACCCTCCCAAGATACATGGCTACTCCCACCTGAAGGAATGGGAGCGAAATTAATTTATTACATAGGATGAATACTGCCGGCATGAGGACTTGATTTCCCAGAAGAACCCAGGGAAGAAATGCCAGAGATCCAAAGTTCTGGGTCTTCTTGATGGAATTCCTGGTTAGTGAGTGGCTCTCTTTCTGAGAGAGGCCCCATTCTGTCACTACTAGCCTCTCTTATTGATGAAAACACCCATGGCTTTGCTACATCTTGGGAAGATAAAACATTTTCTAGAGAAATGCCTTATTTCTTAATGCCTAACTCCGAGCAGGGGCAAACTGTGATGAGTTAGGTCATAAGCAACTCTCAACTAAAACGTGTAAGCAACTTGAAAGAAAATGGTAGACGCCTAACTTATGATGAGCTTTATTTTGGTGATGTAAAGAACCAATTTGGAAAGGTACTTAAATATCTCTTTAAAAGGAGCAATACAGTCTTTACTTCAATACCCCCATTCCACTTATGGGTTAGTCTTTTTTTTTTTTTTTTTTGCATTCCATTTATTTCCTTCCTGTGTCTTGAGTCAGTTAACTTCCTTAAATGGCCAATTTTCTAACTTTGAGTGTCATTTGAATCCATGTATTGGCCACTTTCCCAATCCTTCCAAACATAAGTGCTCAAATTTAATAAAATGCATGGCTTCCCATCTGTGTTTTAATATCAAACTTCTAGAGAAATCAACATGTGAAGTATGTTAAAGGCTGTCAGAAAACATGGTCATGTTAGGGTGGAAAATGGAAAGAAAGATTTGAGGAAGAACCAAGGCAGCGAAGGCCTGTGTGTTCCTTCCTGGGCTCTTATTTTTTCTGGCTGCGTGACGGCACTGAAAGGCAGCGAACACTCCCCATTGAATAGGGAAGGGCATAAATTCAAGCCCTGAATGTGTGAACTGCATTGTACCCTCTTTGTGAGCATTTCTGAATGCTACCCTGTTGTAAGCATTTAATTTCATTCTATAATAATTCAGTTGCCAAAGTCTTTTGTCCTGGCTCCCTAACATATGCCCCAAAGGCTTGTTTCATGCAAGCAGATGCCATTAAATATGTTTATTAAGCTTAAAGATAGAAAATACCACCTAAACCTGCATGTATGTTGCAATACAGTTGCAAAATTTAATGAAATATTCCCTTAAGAAAGTATTACATTGATTTCTATGTGGCATCAAATCGTAGGCTTCCATAATTTCAAGAACTAATTAAGCAGATAGAAAGTAGTGCCTGTGGCTTAATCCTGTAATAAATCTGCATGAGCCCCAGACACTGGGGCATCTCTCCTTTGAATTTGCATTGGATCGACAAAATCAACTAAGTTCTGGAAGAAATACTTATTGTATAATTATAGTTTAAATATATGCACTAAAATAATCATTTCAGCAAACAGGACTTGCAGACAATTCACGGAACTCTAAGAAAAGGAAGATCTGTGAACTCTGTAAACTCTAGATGCTTTTCCTTAGAAAGAATGTACAATAAGCAGGTTAGAATTGGCGAAATTCCTAAGCAGTGAGAAAATCTCTCACTTGTTTCCCATTGATATGCCACAAAAGAACCAAACTTGGAAACCAATGTGGTTTTTTGGGAATAACTGAATAGAACCCTCAGGGGCATGCCGTTTTCAGGCGCTGGCACGTTGTTCAGTTTTGTCCAATTATCAATAAGTGAGAGGGATTAGCTGTTGGTAATAGCGCAATGGATAAAAGGCTCAGGTCATAAGCAGTGAATTTTGAAAAGTGAGAGTGTACTTAGGGGGGGAAAGCTTTTCTAAATTAGCAATAAAATGAGATGATTACGTTAACTGTTTAGTTTCTAAAGTAGGTAAATCCTGGTGATATGAATTATACCCTGAGTGGTATGTCAAGGTTCATCTAACTTTTATTTCCTTGCTGAAAAATAATCATTTAGGCCTTCATCTAACAAGCAAGAGAAGACTCTGAGTAAAATTTAAAATGCCTTTGGAAATGCCAGAAAATGACCTTGAGAAGAGAAAAGGACAGAGGAAAGTAAAACACTGAATGGTTAATATAAAGTTTAGATTCAGATTAATGATTTTCTTTGTTTAAATGCCAGTGCTTGTATTCACATGAAAATCTGTCCCTAAAAGTACAGTTAGGAGGCATCAATCCTTAAATGCTGCATACCAGAGATAAATGAAAACTCATTGTGCCAAAAAAATGTTGATTTATGGCTGGCATGAGCTGACTACTAGCTTTTCTATCATCATTTTGGGGTATCAGTTTAACAAGAAAAATGTGCAAAGATAATTAAGAAAGGCAGAAAATTATGAATTTAGAAGGCATTTTGAGACGTTGCTAACCATCTAAACTGTTCACATCACATGAACTGAGCATTAAAGGAAAAAAAGGGGTGAAAACGCTTTTACTTTATTCCTCAGTCATTTAAAATTAACCCGTATTCACAGGACTTCAATGGATCATATTTGCCACTAGGAGGTGATCCAAACTTAATTTGGGGGGGGGGGTGCTCACGATCAAAGCCGTCCAGCTTCATTGATGTTCCAGGTACCTCTCAAATATTGCCGTCTTGCAAGCACACTCAAATAATATATAGGAATATCCAAGAAATGTTCCTTTTTTTTTAGAGCTTTCCAAATGCACAGAGAAAGCACACAGTTAATATTTGTAAAAGCTTAGCAATAGAAACCCCGGCCAATAGAACATTATGGGGGATCTGACATCACGTGTTGTATAATTAACCGACGAAGTCCACCAGGCATTCTCTCTTTTGTATTGTGTAAGACATAGCAGTAGTTGCAAATTCAATTCACAAGCTGTCTGAATGAATAATTTGTGGGAGGAGTGAGGAGAGAGATGCTAGTATTGTAATATATTTTCATCTAAAAATGCCACCTTTTCTGCAAGCTGGGCCGCTGGACATAGCTAATTTCACTTCAGTACATAGAAATTGATATTTCAAGTTAACTCTCTAAACAACACCACAGTCATGGAAACATCCAGTGGATGTTTTGTTGTTAAAAATAACTAATTTCGTCAGCAGCCTCTTAACTCATCTTTTTATTGTAATGAGTGTGCCTAGCAGGGAGATAAAGGAGATACTTCTGTCTGCTTTGTCTGAGATTTGGTCTACAAGGGGAAAAAAAAATAGAGCAAGACAGATGGGGAATTCTGTTTTATGGAGACTCTCCTGGTGTTACATAGTTGCAGTATGTTGAAATTTAGTATATTTGAAATTAACCTTCCTGGGCTAGAAGAAGAAATTCTTATTAAGTTACCCTTTTATCAAAGATGGCCCCTCCCACTTCACCTCACCTTACCATCTATGGCAGTGACCTTTCTATAGTACTAACAGTGTCTCTCTTTCTATTTTTTTTTAATTGGACAATCTCTTTTTGACCACCTAAGATGTAACTAAGCTTTTGTTGGAAAAGAACAGAGAATTACATGTCATTATGTAAAGTTTGAAATTTGGGCTAATGGTTTGGTATATTTTAGTTCTATAACCTGGGATATGGCAGACATTTGCTAAACAACTCATGTTCATTGGCAAGCATTTGATGAATAGAAAGAAGACACACAAAACAAATATAAGAGAATTCCGGGAGTGGGGGGATGCTGTTTGTTGTTGGAGTAAATGAACTTTAAGTAATAGAATCATTTCTTCTGTAGGGAAACCTCCAAAGACCGAAGTCAAGAGTGCCAGAAATAACACTGAAGTTCACTTGTTTCAAGAGTTCACATGTGTATTCAAGAGACATTTTTGTGTCCATGGTAAGGTATGAGATGGCCAGGGGCATGCCCAAACCCTCTGAACTATGCCTCCTGTTAATTAACTCCCAAATATGCACCATGCGCTGCACAGGACATACATGCCACTGAAGTCTCAGCATTACCCTATAAGGTAGGCACAATTAAACTTAATTATTGTATGAGGACAGTAAGGTTTAGAAAGCTGAAGTAACTTGCCCGGGTTCACAGTAAATAAAATACTACAGAGCCGTGACCAGGCTCATACATCCCTTTCTGTCCGCAACACTAAGGAATGAGACTGAAGCCTTGCTCTCAGAAGCCTAATGGGGGAAGAGAAACAAACAGGTCAAAGATAATACACCCCCATGTGAAAATTGTTCTAATCACAGAAAGTCCTAGGACTTTAAGGTACTAGCACAGCGCAGGAAGATAGGAAGTTTACACTGAGATCTGAAGAATAAGCAGGAATTTCCCAGAAATGTGGAGCAAGGGGGCATTTTACAAACCTGCTAGCAAGTGTGGTGATGTTGATTTCTCTGGGATGCATACATCATGAGAGGCAAATGAGTTACTTAAGGTCAGACAATATCATAACTTTTGTTTATATACTGTCCCACAATTAAAAAAAAATACTTTGGGGCGCCTGGGTGGCTCAGTGGGTTAAAGCCTCTGCCTTCAGCTCAGGGTCTTGGGATTGAGCCCCGCATTGGGTTCTCTGCTCAGCAGGGAACCTGCTTCCCTGTTCTCTTTGCCTGCCTCTCTGCCGACTTATGATCTCTCTCTGTCAAATAAATAAATAAAACCTTTAAAAAAATTTTTTGAAAGGTTTTATTTATTTATTTGAGAGACAGAGAAAGTGAGAGAGCGCATGAGAGGAGAGAAGATTAGAGGAAGAAGCAGACTCCCCGCGGAGCTGGGAGCCGGATGTGGGACTCAAGCCCGAAACTCAAGGATCATGACCTGAGCCAAAGGCAGTTGCTCAACCAACTGAGCCACCCAGGAGCCCCAAAAATTTTTTTAAAAATTAAAAATAATACTTCAAGGGACATCAGGGTGGCTCAGTCTGTTAAGGGGCCCACTCTTGATTTCAGCTCAGGTCATGATCTCGGGGTTCTGGGATGGAGACCGATGTCAGGCTCCGTGTTCAGCTGGGAGTTGGCTTGAGATTCTCTCCCTCTCCTTCCGTCCTTCCCTTCCCCCACTTCCCACTTACACATGTGCGCATGCTCTCTCTCTCTCTCTCTCTCTGTCCCTCTCAGATAAATACTTTTTAAAAAATTTAAAAAGCGGGGTGGCTCAGTGGGTTAAAGCCTCTGCC